>JAKWBJ010000482.1:0-600000 GCA_023159175.1 Wohlfahrtia magnifica | reverse complement strand
TTTTGCACATCTTTCGAGGATTCAACATTTTTGTGTTTCTTTCACCAACCAGCTGTTCGAATAAAAAAATATACATTTTAAGTATTTCGTTTTGTATGGAAGTGAATAAACGGATTGGATTTCCTCTGATTTATTGTATATTTTTATATTATTGTTGTCTTGGTTTTTTTCCGCTGGTGAAATGGTCTAAACTTGTTTTCTTTCTTTTTTCCCACAAAAAAATAAAAAGAAAAAATTTTAGTTTCTTTTGTAAGCAGCACATGGTTTATTTTGGAAAGAGAAGGGTGTTGTTTATTCAAGCAATCAGTATCAGTTATTTAAGATTTCAACAGAGAGAGGGAGTGTTTTTAGGGCTGAATATTACATTTTCGGTTACTTTTTTTTCATTTATTGCCAAAACAGATAAAATTTTTTAAATAAACTCACACAGACAAGCAGATAAATACATACACATACGATATATCACGTTTGTAACCAAGTTTAGATTTAAATCTGTGGTAGTTTATTTGCATCGTTAGTCCATGTTAAAGTTATTATTGTAGGCTTTACTCTTTACTTGCTTGTAGTTTGTATTTTAATGGCATATCTTAACAAAAAAAAAAAAAAAAAAAAAACATTTTCTTCCTCTTCTTGCTTAAATAGTTTTCTTTTGCAAGCGATTAAAAAAATGGTATATTTTACGTTGCTTTTAACAGTTTTTGACTTTATTTGGGTGATTTCGACCAACTGCGCTATAGCGATACGTGGAGCAAACTTAAAAGTTTTAAACTTATAGTGTGTGTTTCTGTGTGTGTGTGTGTGTGTATGTGTTTATTCTTTATTTGAAAATTTTTGGTTTTTAATGTCGTTTATGTTTTCCTGTTTTGTTGTCAAGACCTTAAAATGGTAAATTTATGGGCAAAGTTTTTCTTTTGCAGAATCCAGTGTTAAAGAGTTAAAAACTTGTTTTCTGTTCTTAAACAAAACAATGCACTCTGGGTTGCTGTTGTTAGTAAGAAATGTTGAAAATTATATGAATTTTCAACATTTGTTTTAGAACGTTTAACCAAAAATGTCTGTTTTTTAGTTTAAATTTTTTTTCATAATCGAGTACTAATTAAAGGGTGGGCAAATTTGGGTTAAGGATATAAATTGACTTAAAAACACATTTTTGTTTTGACAAATTCAGTTTTATTCATACCAATATAAAGTAGAAATATGGGAATTAATAATGGAATATGATGTCGGGCAAATGTCCATCTCTAGCACGTCAGCAGACGTTCGCTCTTTTCACAAAATTTTGAACCACATTATTCAAAAAATCATCTTTAGTGATGAGGCTCATTCTCGATTAGGCGGTTATGTACACAAACAAAATTGTCGTATATGGGGCTCACAAAATCCACAAGCATTTCAAGCAATGAATACCAATTTTTTGTGGCCACAATTGGCTTATGTTGACATCAGTGACTTTTGGTTTCAGCAGGACAGCGCCACATGTGTGTGGTTGCGCAAACAATTCAGTTAGTGCATGAGATACTTTCCTGTCGCATAATTTTTTGATTTGGCGATGTGAATTGACCGCCTCGTACCGTTGGATTATTTTCTCTGTGGTCATTTGAAAGACCGCTTTACGTGAACGTATTTTTTTGAAAATAAGCAAGGAAATGCCGTCACCGTGAATTCCCTGCGTTACCAAGCCATGAATACCAATTTTTTGTGGCCACAATTGGCTTATGTTGACATCAGTGACCTTTGGTTTCAGCAGGACAGCGCCACAAGCCACACAGCCAGCCAAACAATTCAGTTAGTGCATGAGAAACTTTCCTGTCGCATAATTTTTTGATTTGGCGATGTCAATTGACCGTCGCGTGCCGTTAGATTTTTTCTCTGTGGTCATTTGAAAGACCGCTTTACGTGAACGTATTTTTTTTGAAAATAAACAAGGAAATGCCGTCACCGTGAATTCCCTGCGTTACCAAGCCATGAATACCAATTTTTTGTGGCCACAATTGGCTTATGTTGACATCAGTGACCTTTGGTTTCAGCAGGACAGTGCCACGAGCCACACAGCCAGCCAAACAATTCAGTTACTGCATGAGAAACTTCCCTGTCGCATAATTTTTTGATTTGGCGATGTCAATTGACCGTCTCGTGCCGTTAGATTTTTTCTCTGTGCTTTACGTGAACAAACCACAAACAACTGACACTCTCAAAAAATGAAGTTCGGCGCTGTATTGACGAAATAAGCGAAGCTTTGTGGCAAAATGTGGTTAAAAATTTTGTGAAAAGAGCGGACGACTGCCGACGTGCTAGAGGTGGATATTTGCCTGACATCATATTCCATTATTAATTCCCATATTACTATTTTATATTGGTATGAATAAAAGTGAATTTGACAAAAAAAAAAAAAAAAAATTTAATCAAATTTACATCCTTACCTCAAATTTTTCTACCCTTTATATTAAAACTTTTTGTATATGTAAATAAATTAGAAATTAAAAAATTCTTCAAATACTTATTAATTTCAATAAATCACCAATTAAAGAAATTATTAGGCTTGGATGCCACTTACTTCGCTCTACGTAGCAGATTAAATGATCATTGTAATACAGGAGTACTTCGTTATATAGAAAACTTTTTGTTTTTAATTTAATTAATGTCATCAAAATGACGAGAAAAAAATTTAATTGCGGTTTCAAGGCAATTAAAGGCAGTTCTGTCTAAAGAAGCTCCCTTGACTACTCAGCTTACCTCTTGCGATGACGAAAATTTTAGACGGATGATCAGGAGAAAACGCCACCTACTAAGAAAAGTTTACAATGTTAAGAGAGGATCACCACCACTTAGCACGGATCTTCACCACTACACACAATCATATGAAGGTGAGCTACAGTAGATTAACTTGAAAATCAACTTGATTACCGAAACTGATACAAGGAAATGTTTACTTGTGGAAAGCCATTACGCTCGCTAGAGGAGTGATGGAGAAAAAAAATATTTTGTAAAGATTTACAATCATTTTATGTAAAATGCCAGAAATGGTGATTTTCAGAAATTTTTGTATGGGAACCACTCCCACGGAGGCTCCAGAGGGTATGTCATTAGCATGGGTGGGTTGGCCCTCTAAGGTTAGGGGAGGTCGGTCATACATTTAGACTCGATTGGGGCACTTTAAATGGGTCAAAGTAGGATTTTTCAAAATTTGACTTTTGGATCAAAAATAGGAACATCGGAATTCATTTTATAGGTATAGTTCCTCGGACAAAATTTCTTATTTTGATCCCTAGACTACGAGTTTCCTAGTTACTTTTGCGATTTTTAAATCGACCCGCCCTACTGTACAATAAATAAAAAGATGAACTGAGCAAACTAAGCAATTATAGTGTATTATTTAAAATTATGTTTAAATTTTAATCGAATTTTTTATTTTAATAATTTGTAAGAATTCGGTATCATATATGGATACACACACACACACACACTATATTTTTAAAACTATTAAGTCTTGTGAAAATTTCATGAAATACTGAATACAGAGTTAAACAGTTTTCACAGTTTTTCGAAATCATCCATGGGTTGATCATTTTCAGTAAAGCGTTGCTTATGCTGACTTAAACTTAAAGTTATGCGAAAACATTTTTATACAAATTTTTTATACAAATTCTTGCAGAACGTTTTGTGGTTCGTTTGTTTTACGATTATTATACATGATATAAGGATGTACCGTTATATACAACTTAATATAATACTTTTTTTATAGAAAAAAAATTTTTATTTATAGTTTTGTTTTGTACAAATGCTTGATAAATTAAAATAAAAAAAACAGCCTAAACCACGCAAAACACAGACTGAAGAACTCGACATGTAATTTTGTTTGACACCGAAAATTACATCAATACCAGTTTGCATGTATATATTATTGCAATTTTGTAAAAAATATATTTTTAATAAATTTTTGTTTTTATTTTATATATAAAATATAAATAATTTTTTGTAATGGCAATTAATTAATATTGTATTCCAGTAAAATATGTTTTAAAGTTTTGCCAATTTTGTTTTTCAACTTAAAAAGTTTTTAATTAAATTTTGTAATTAATTTAAAAAAATTTTTACCAAATATTTTACTGAAAATTGTTGTGTAACTTTATTTTTAAATTTAATAATTTTTAATATATTTTTTCATAGTATTGTTAGTAGTTAAACTTTCTTATAATTTAAAAAAGAATTTGAAGTATAGAGTACATTATATAGAAATAGGGTGGGAGATAGGCTTGTGTTTTATAATGCGGTTTAAGTGTTTATATAGTTTAGATGAAAAAAACAAAGATTTTTTATTTTTATAGAATAATATTGAGAAGAAAACTATTTTTTTCAACTATAACTAGAACATTAATGGTGTAGCTTAGAAATGCAAATCATTGTTGAAAGGTAAACATTTAGCGGGTTTATAGAAGTTCATGCTTTTCTTAAATATAAAAAAAACAATAACTATAAGTGCGCAATAACTTTAATGGTGTTGAATTTATAAAATTATATACATACATACATCATACTATATAAAAATTAATCAAGTAAAGGGATATACTACGTACATACATACGTACATTAAAAAAATTTCCACGAAATTTGATTTCAATTTTCTACTCAAAAATTTAAAAGAAGTTTTTTTTTTAGCAGATTTGAAAATATCGAGTAAGCCATCTATCGGTTTAAATTTGAATCAGTGGTTATTTCGAATCTGGCAATACTTGTGTCATTCTATTCTCCCACAAAATTCAGTATGTCACGGAACACACGATGAAAGTTTTCCTGCAGAAGTTTTCTTCAATTCTCTTTGAAACTTGCATTAAAGAAATTCAAACAACATTGTTGTTGTATGATATTAAGAATTTAATAACAAAAGAGAATTTCAGGGTACATGAAAGAGTGTAAGCCATTACATTCGTTTCTCCCCTCTCATCGACAAACTTAGCCTTTCATCGTGTGTTCCGGGACTATATTATCTCCACTGAACGAAAAAATTGAAAAATTGAAAAATTATTTTAAAACAAAAGTTATTGGTTGGAAATTGCGCGAAATTGTCGTACAAAATTTAGTCGCAGAGAAGGAGCAAAAAGGAGTGCCCGAAGTACGCAAGTTTATTTAAGTTCGTGAAACTGGTTCATGCAAGCGTGCTCGTACAGTGCATATACCCGAAAATACTGAAGTTGTGACTGAGTCTGTGTGTGAGAGTCCATCAACATCAACTCGTCATCGTTCTCAAGAATTGAACATTGCACGCACCAGTTTACGTTGCATTTTGCGAATAGATCTCGGTATGATGCCTAACAAGGTTCTATGGGTTCAAGAGGTGAAGCCGTATGACCATTCAATTCGCTTTCCTTTCGCTATATGCGTCAACGAGAAACTGCACGATGATGTCGATATTGCCAGAAAAATTACCTCTTCGGATGAAACTCATTTTCCTCTTGGTGGGTACGTTAATAAGCAAAATTGACGTATTTTGAGGTTCAGCAAACTTAAACGTGGTCTTACAGAAGCCAATGCACGTATTACGAGTGATTATTTAACCCAACAGTGTCCATTACGGTCAATAAAGACATCTATCGGTTAGCGATGTTAGCGATGTTTAGTTTTAACAGGATGGTGCAATTTGCCACACATCTTATGCCACAATCACTTTATTGCGTCAAACGTTTGATGGCCGTTTAAGTAGCCGCAATAGTGATGTCAGTTGGTCGCCAAGAAACTGCTATCCGACACCGAGGGACTATTTTCTGTGGGGCGCCGTTAGAGACGTTTAAGACAAGTGTTATGCAAGCCAGAGACAATTGATACGATCCCATACACTCGAAAAATTTCTCGAAAATTGATACGATCGAATGAGGTACTGTGAAGCCAGCCGCGGCAGCCATGCTTATATGTGAAATATTATTTAATTTCTAACCGCAACAATTGTACTTCACAACAAAAAAATAAATTCGTCAAAATTTCAAATCATTTTAATTTTATTACATTTTTAAAATTTTAACTTTTAAATGGCCCACCCTATAACAGTTCTTTTGAAGCAAAATTCATATATAAGCACTTTTGAGTTATGCTCTCAATAATTCAGTAGATTCTAAGGCTTGAAATCATATCGGAATATTCAGTGAAGCTTGGTGTTTTACATATTCTAAAATTTTTTATGTTATGGGTGGCGTGGTGTAGTGGTTAGAGTTCACTCATACCAGTACAAGCAGTCCAGGCTCGAGCCCCAGCAGAGGACAGGACGAAAAAAAAAGTAATTGTGTTTTCAAGTGCTAAAAAATAAAGAGATTTTCACTTCCTCCCTTTCAGACAATTCCATCTAAAAAATAAAGAAGAAACCCATTAAAAAATTACGATGCTAAATAAAGATTACCACCACCACTTAGCAAGGATTTTCACCCCTACACAATCATATGGATGGGAGTTACACATATTTCACGCAGTAATTCATTAATTTTTCACGTATATTTTGTTTGAGTTGTTCCAGCATTTCTGGTGTGTTTGCATAAACCTTGCTTTTCAGATATCCCCACAAAAAGAAGTCCGGAGCAGTCAAATCAGCCAAATCACCATTCCTTGAAATAATTTGTTGTGGAAAGAGGTCTCGCAGTAATTCCGTTTTAATCCTTGCTGTATGCGATGTGGCACCGTCTTGTTAAAACCACATATTAGTCAAGCCCAAAGCATGCAGTTGTGACGTTAAAAAGTTTTCAATCATATCACGATATCGCTCCACATCGACAGTTACCGTTACGCCGTATTCAGTGTCAAAGAAGTAAGGTCCAATGATTCCTCTAAACCAAATTGCACACCAGACTATCATTTTTAATGGATGCAGAGATGACTGATGAATAATTTGAAGATTTTCCATTGCCCAGAATCGGCTATTCTGTTTATTCACATAACCGGGGTTGATTTTGACAAAATGTTTTAACGATTAAAACACGTTGGTTTACTGATTTTTTTTCTCCGTCGCTCCTCTAGGGAGCATATTGGCTTTCCACAAAGCATCTATGGCTTTGTTTCAGTTTCTTTAATCAGTTTGATATTTCAAGCTAAGTAGATGACTAATCCACTGTAGCTTCCTCCATATGATTTTTTTTGTGTAATGGTGAAGATGTTTGTCGCCAGAGGTATGCGAGAATGGTCAGGGCGGCTTTTTTCTTTATTTTTTTGTAGATGGAGTTGTCTGGAGGGAAGAAGTTGAAGCATTTTTGATTATTAAACATTCGAATCCACAAGCAAAATTTTTCTTCGTCATGTCCTCGAACCTGGGTCGTTTGTGTTATTATGCGTGCGCGCTAACCACTCCACAACGCCGCCCCGGTTTACCGAATATTTTTCCATAATAAATTTGCCCCGTCTCTCATTCACGACTGCCAAATATGAACTGTCAAGACTAATTTTTACTAAAATGGCCGTAGATTTTGGTGGATTACTACAGACTTAAAGTAGAACAGTTTCCAATGGATTCCGTGAGTTTCGTTCGATATACTAAATCAACGAATTTTGTTGGAATTTTTGCTCCAAACATTTGAAATGTTGACAATGTTATGCGAAAAAAAGGTAAAGTGTACACTGAGAAACAGATACAAATATTTTTTAAACTACTCGAGGCTTACAAAAAAGAAAAGAACGCTGTATATATAAAAGAAGAGTCATTAAAATTTAGACTTTAAACTTTTAGAGCTGCTGCAAATGAAGTCTAGTCCATAGGAATAATGTGTTATATTCCATTTATATTGCATTTGATATTTTACATTGTTTTTGCTGCTTTTATGCTCCTTAGTGCAAATTTTGGCCAGTATTCATAGTCCCACACTAAAGTCGACTCTTGCTACAGTAAACCTTTAAACTTAAAACCTTTTACTATCTTTTTCAATTCATAGTTGAAAATATGTTATGCTTTATGTTGAACTGGATTTAAATGGGTGTCAACTACAATTTGCTTAAAGTTTATATAGAAGTTTTTATAAAATATTTGAAAGTGAAAACTCTGAACAGGTGGTTTTTATTTTTATTTTTTATGCTGGGATCACACGATTAACTTAAATACACCAATCTCATACAAATTTTATTGTGACAAATTAACGCACAATAATAAAATTCTCCGAATTAGAAATTCTGTATTTACACGGTTATCTTATTTTATACAAAATTTATTGTCACAAGATGGCGCGAAACGATGTGTTGACAATAATTATCCCAACCCTGTCACACGATTGTTCTAGTTTACGGTAACTCTGTGAATCAGCTGTTGTGGTAAATTAATTTTTTTTTTGGGTGTTCAAAATGATTCTTTCTTCAAAAAAAGAAAATAGCGTCCTCTTTATTTATATTGAGGTCATTTAGTGAGCAAATAAATAAAAAAAAGAAAAGAAGAAGTGTGTGGGTCAGAGATTGGCTCAAAAGAAGGGCCATTGATGGTGCACATGAGAAAACATTTCAATAAATTAAAAAAAAAACAAAAATAATTCACTAAAATATTTATTTATTTAAATTGGAATATCATTACAAATTATATTTAATTCTCTAAAGTAAAGATGATTTGTTCTCTAAAAAATAAAAATTGCATCGGCTTTGATTATTAGGTGTCCGCTTGATGAAAGAAGTAAAAATAATGAAAAAAAGAAATGATGGAAGTTTGTGATGCAATTTTCATACAAATAATAGGAAAATGCATATTTACAATTATATATACCGTATAAACACGTGTTTTTTCAGAAAGAAATCAATTAAAAAACAAAAATTGGTGATTATTAAATATTGGTGTATTTTTGGGATTTACATTGGTGCATGATTGTCGGTAAAGCTTTCACACGATTGCCGCACCAGGATTGCATTTTATTGTGATAAATAAGCACAATAATATTGCGAGTTGCCGTAAGAGACAATAAATTATATAATCACACGATTGCCATATAAAATACACTAATTATGGGTGCATTACGACAATCGTATGATTCTACCTTTAAGCCTAAAATGACGAGCAGGGGTCTATTGAGTAATTTGTATATCTGATTGCCAATATGTTTTTGATTAATGAGTTTTAGTAATTCGTGGTTTTTATTAAAGTTGCAGTAAATTGTATTTGAATTTATAACTAATTCCTTAAAGTGTTTCAAACGAAAATAAATACAACAACTGCCTGAAAATGGATATGGCATATTTTCTAACATCAGTTACTTTTTCAAATTTTTTTTCATGACCAATATTGTCAAATTGATAATACATTGTCATATTTGGCAGATATTTGGCTTTGGCATTGCTTTAAATTATATTTATAATTGTTATGTTCCAGAATTTACATCTATGCAACAGGAGGGCTGATTTGACACATCAGTTAAATGTGTTTATCTTAGTCCATTTCAAGATAGCAATTAGTCCACACAGGTCTTAAAATGCAGAAAGATTAACTGGCTTTGGATATTCAAAACATTATATGGTCGCTAAAGCTACGAGTACCAGTCCTTTTTAGAATGCTGCCAAGGTAAAAGAAATAACTAAACTTCTCTAGCTTGATATTACGTATCCTGAATTTGATGTTGTTAAGAGCAGTGCAACCAATTATCTCATATTTTTAATATTGAGCCTTAGTCCCATCTGAGCAAATGCACTTTTCAGTGATTAAGGCTTAGCAAACATGTAACGACGGCTGAGTACTAAAACTCAAATATCATCGCCAAATTCCATAGTCCCAAGTGTTGGTTATGTACCCATTTTATGCCTCTGTTAACGGTTGTGTCATTGCAAACGAAAACTTAAAAATTTCTATTCTATAGAAGCTGGCATAATATGCATCCCTATTGATGTCTTGAGAGCAGAGCTAATGATATTTTTATAAAAGAAAAGAAAAAGAATTCGAGGAAAACAATACGTGAACCTATACGTTAGGTATGAATATTAAAAAAAAATCAATATCATTTAAGTCAAAAGGTTTAAACCCTTTTTTTATCTATTTTAGGCTTCCTACCATCGAAATCTCTTCCACCATAATCAATTATAGCAAAATCTTTTCTATTCGAAACATTTTTCACAAATTTTTGTATTTCAATTGTATTTTGTTTTTAACTATTTAAAAACAGGTTCAGCTGATATACAAGAGTATACTTTAAGTTGTCTATGAATAAGTTAGAGTCGACTTTTTCTAAAAGTCGACATTTGTTCACTTAAAGTATTATTTTTGACTATGAATATGGTCCTTTGTTTTTAAGTCTGATTTACGGGCTTATGACAAGTAAGTTTCAATAGATAAGTCATGAACAAATTATAGAGCTTATCGACCATAGAGAGCAAAGTCACTCATTAAATATATTTGACTTTATTGAATTTTCTATTCCATGATATTTCAATGGGAAGTGTTTCAAAGATATAATAAAATCGCAGATTAAATTCCTAGTGAATCGTATAATGCATTAAAGACAGTCTTTAGAGATGAAACAGAATAGGGGCTTGACGATTTTTTCCATACAAAATGACATAAAAAATCGTTGGCAAAAGCAGTCGTGAGATAGAATCTATTTTATTTTGACAGCGTTTTTTCTTACTCTCTCAATTGTGCTCTCACAATGTGTTTGTAGTGCTGACATACTTTCACTGAATGTTATGCATTTTGTAAACAAAAAACATATGTTTTTGGTTTGGAGCGAAAAAAAAAAAATTAAAACAAAAAGCAAAACAAACATAAAATAAAAAAGGCAATCGACAGTATTTGATGTTACAGCTGTCGATTTTATTATGGGCCATTTTTTTTACAGCGTTTTTGCTTGAAGTTGCGGACGTATTCTGTTTCATCACTTAGCCGCACTTTTAGGAAATATTTCTCATATCATCCCGTTAAAATATTATTATTTTACTTGGTGTTTTCATGTTAACGATATGTTTTCTATGAACACGATTTTGTTTTATATTTTATATGAAGTTGAGCGTGATAAATACAAATTGAATATATATGATAGAATTAAAAAAAATTTTTTTTAGCATACATAGTTATCTAATGGAATAACTTGAGCTTTTTGCTGCTGCACTATACGTTATAAAATCTGAATTATTTTTATTAATTTTTTAAATCCTTCCCTTGACTTACTAACACCTTTAAATAAAGCTTTCACTTATTTATTGTCATTTTACATTATTTTGCAATGCTTGTAAGCAGCATATCTAAAACGTACAATTTGGAACAAATTTTTTCTAAAGTTTTTACACTTGTTTTTAAAATGCAATGTAAAAACTACATCTACTTTAACTTTTATACACCATAAAACCAAATAAATAAATAAAGTGTAGAAAAAAGTGAATAAAGTTTAGACATTCCACGCGAAATGCACAACAAATATAGGTTTTTTTTTTCGTTTGTCCAAAATGAAAATAACAACGAGAACAGCAATATTTAATATTGACAACCAACAAATAACATATTTGTTAGAATCAAAAAAGGAACTAAAAACTACAATAAATTACAAACAAACGAAATTTTTTTACCAACAAAAAAAAAAAAACTTTTATTAACTACTCACGATACTGTGATACCCAGAGAAAATGAAAAAAGTTACACAAAAAGAGTAAACAGTTGTGCACAACCTTTTTCTTTAAAGATTACATGATACCCTTCTGATAAACTTTTTTTTTACGTATAGGGTACCATTACTCTTCTATTTATTTCGAAGTTTTAATGCTAAAAGTTTTTGCTGGTGGGAGCAAAATTATTGTCATAAATACTTCAACTTGTCCACAGTCATGTATTAAAAAACTGTTTTCTGATATCACATTGTACTCTTCTCATTGTAATGGAAAGCTTAAGCTGGAAAGACAACTGATATAAGACCCAAAGCTCTAACTGGCTTTTTCATCAGAGTGTAGGGTGGGCAATTTAAAGTTTAATTATGAACCAGCGTTTATATCGAATCTGGCAATACTTATGTCATTTCTACTCAGTATATTATCTCCACTGAACGAAATGAATCGATTTACGCTTGTGCAACGTTGAGATTTATTGGAAATTTATCATCATTTAAAATCATCTTTTCGGGTGAAGCTCATTTTCATCTTGGTGGGTAAGTTAATAAGAAAAATTGCTTTAAAGCCAGAATGTGGTCTTACAGAAGCCAATGCACCCATTACGCTTGACTGTTTGGCGCGGCTTATGAAGCGGAGCCATCATTGGCCAATATTTCTTTGAAAATTAGGACGGCACAACCATTACGGTCAACGGAGACACCTATCGCACTATGATAATCGATTTTTATGTGCTCGAAAGATGTGAAAGATGTTTGGTTTTAATATGATGGTGCAATTTTCCACACATCTCATGCCAAATTCTATTTATTGGCACTCACGTCATGAGTCTGGGACGGTTTTATGTGGCAGAAGGAAGAAGCACTTTGATTTCTACCATGCCAAAAGGCTCGCTAAAGAAGCCTTGTGAGCTACAGATTTCATTCATTGTGGGATCACAACGAGCCGGTGAGTCCCACGTGTATCCTTTCTTTATGGGGACTGCCTACCATTGCCTATCTTTAGCTATGACTTTTTTCCAATATTGTAGTAACAAAAGGTTACCGTTTGGAGTGATCGTCTGGCGTTTAGGCAACATTTCGGATATGCAAAATCGTCTTTCAACATACTTCGTCTTCAACTCTAGTGTGGGCTTTTCGATTAATACTGCTGCTTGTTAGTGTTTTGATAATTATCTTCATGCAGTAATACCTCCAACTCAGGATGCTTCCGTTGTTTTTTAATTTCGATTTGAATAAGTGATCGAAAACTTCCTGCAAGTGATGTTTTGTTGGCACAGAAAATGACGTTTTTAAAGTCAAAATAAACTTGATAGTTTGCATTATTTCGTTCAATGACTAAGTGAGAAATAGTGTTAGATAATTACCCTCGAAAATGCCATATAAGTTATTGAAATCAAGAGCCATATGTAAAAGATACGCCATGTGTGGTGGCAGTCTCCTTTTTACATTCTACAGAATAAGCTAGCTTGGCTCTCTGTTGCTTCTTTTAAGATGTACAGTGATGTGCAAAAGTGTAACACGATTTAATACTTTCCATTTCAATACCCTTTATCTTTTTAAGTTTAAATAAAGTAAATATTTTTGTCTTATGGTATTATAGGCACACAAGTCTCCTTCCTCCAAAAGGAAGGATACCATACAACAACAACGACAGTAGTTGCAGCAGAAAGTGTGAATAGAAACAAATTTTATTGTACAATTTTGCACCGTTGATTTTATTTTATTACATATAAAGGGTCCGCCAAATAAATTTTTTTTTTCGAAAATGCTATAAAAAAAAAAAAACTACTGAATATTTTCTCAAATTTCTTTTTTTATTTGAAAGTACATCCTTCCTTAATAATGGAAAATAATTTCATCCAAATAGCTGTAGCCTACACGTTCCGTCCAATTTTTAAGCACATTATCAATTGTGTGCAGTATCACCAATGAATAAATTACGAATATTGCTCTTTAGAGCGTTAATTGTCTTTGGCTTGTTGCCGTAACACTTATGTTTGACGGCACTCCACAAATAATAGTCCAACGGTGTCAAATCGCAGCTCCAAGGTGGCCAAACGACATCAGCTCTGCGGGTGATAATGCGATCTTCAAAAACAGTGTGCAAAACATCGAGTGTAGCTTCGGCTGTGTGGCACGTAGCGCCGTCCTGTTGAAACCAAATGTTGCTAATATCCTCCTCTTCACTCTTCACGGCCACTCCTTGCTCATTTTCGAAGAAAAATGGCCCAATTATGCCTCTGGACCAAAATCCGCACCAAACAGTGACTGGCCTTGGGTGTATCGGATTTTCAATGTATGCGTGCGGGTTTTCTGTGCCCCAAATGCGAGAATTTTGCTTGTTTACATACCCACCAAGATCAAAATGAGCTTCATCTGAAAAGATGATTTTTT
The DNA here is from genome assembly GCA_023159175.1 of Wohlfahrtia magnifica. Classification (NCBI taxonomy): domain Eukaryota; kingdom Metazoa; phylum Arthropoda; class Insecta; order Diptera; family Sarcophagidae; genus Wohlfahrtia; species Wohlfahrtia magnifica. The sequence goes on along the minus strand of JAKWBJ010000482.1, from coordinate 586,078 downwards.
TTTGGTAAAATCGGCATCTTCTGTAAGTCGATCGCAGCCCACCTAGCGAAGCGAAGTTCAAGCGTATACACAACCATATTCGCTCAGCGGAAGGATAAAACTAATTATCTGTCAAATCAGACATGAGCTTAGTGTTACCATTCACGAAATAAGCACTAGTTAAAAAAAAAACCTTAGATGGCGGACCCTTTATATATATATAAGAATTATTTGGTCTAACGAGGCTAAAATAAACCGATTTCAAACTAACCATCTAGCCTGGTATTGGGTCAAGGACCCAACGCAGCCCAAAAACAGTTTAGGGTTGCAAAGAAGTACAGATCCATACGTACGCATCCATGCGTAAGGAACAGTACCTGGCGATTCAGCAACTAAATTTTGCCAGATGTAGTAGAAAAAGTGGTTTTCGCTGCTGAAAAAGTAATGTTCCACCAAGGCAATGACCCAACACACACTGTACATATTGTTAAAAACCAGCTTAAAAGACAGTGATAGTTTATATGAAATGGCCTCCACAATATCCGGATATGAATCCAATTGAGAATTGCTCGCTAAGTTTCAAAGCCCGACGAAGAGAATGAACGAGCTGTAGAAGTGAACAAAGGAAGTCTAGTAAGATATACCAATAGAATTTTCTAAAAAGCATATCCAGTATCCTTAATCGCATCCAGGCTCAAAAAAGGGCAAAAGGATAATGGAACATCCTATTGATTACAATACTTATTTTTATAAATATTAAAAATAAAATCAACGGGGTAAAATTCAACATTTGTTTTTATTTACAGCTTTTGCTGCTACTACCGTCTTTGCTGTTGTCTTGGCATCAAACTGAAGTTTTGGAGGAAGAGGACATGTGTAACTATATTACCATACAACATCATTTAAACATAAAAAAGTACAGGGTGTTGAAATGAAAGTATTAAATCATGTTACACTTTTGCACGTCCTGTAGATACATCTGTTTAAATTTTATTGTCTGGGCTATGTAACATTAATAAAGGTGGTGCACAACTAATTTCAAAAAAAAAAAAAAAAAAAAAAATTATCGTGATTAATAAAAAAAAAATGTTAAATAAAATATAAAAAATAGGACAGAATTTAAAGATAATATACACACACATACATATAAAGAAAGACATGCAAAATACACAAATGCAAGTACATTAGGAAATAAACTAAGACAGGAACAGGACATTTCCACTGAATACAAAATTTCTAAAGGTTTACTTTGAAAATTAAAGAACTTCTTCAGTATTTAATTGAAGTTTTTTTTTTTTTATTGTCATCTCAAGTAAAGGATAAACAAAAAGTTGATTAATAAATAAAAATTTATTTATTTACAGATTTAAAACCATGTTTTACAATTTATATACATTCTTCTATAGAAAGCAATTGTGTTATTTTTGTTTTTCAATATCGACAAAATAAACCAAAAAATAAAAATTGAAAGAAAGAAAAAACAAAATTCCAATAAAAGTTCGATTTACCTCTTGTGGTGGTACATCGTAAGTTCGAGTACGTAAATCAACACGAGCATATGAATCGATGCAGGGTAATATGAAGAAAATACCTAAAGTTTTCATTTTGAAGAGTTTTAGGAGGAAACATTTTTTGTTTTTGAAAATTGTTTTTTTTTTTTTTGTTTTATTTTGCAAAGTTTGTTATTTTGTTCAATTGATTTGTAAATAATAATAAATGAAAACAAAACTTTGTTTTAGTATTTTATTGAAATGTAAAGTTTTTTAAGTGTAATTAGAATTGTATATTTACCAGGACCCTTGGCGCCGCCTTGCATTAAACGACCCAATCGAAATATAACAGCTCTTTCATATTCCTGTACTACCTGTGATTGAAAAAGAATAGACGGGGAGAGAGAGAAAGAAATATAATTTAAATAATTTAATAAAACTGGTATTTTAGAATATTTGGCGCCTCAACAACATACAATGATGCAATTTAATAAATATTTCAATAACTACTATTGTAAATATTTCCACATTATTGGCTTCATGAAAGCCCAAAAATTGTATAAATTTTTTAGAGAACAATATAATCGCATTAAAATTATAACAGCTCTGTTTACCATCTTTGGCAGATAGTCTGGCATCATAGCATTGGCAAAATGGTTGGGTAGTTTTTACCATACGCTAAAAAATACACAGTAATGCCCTTGCTGCGGGTTGGCGCGAATGCTACACTTAGAACCGTAATTTATAATTACCCAACACTTTGTCATACTTGAGCAAACGAATAGCTGAACATAAAATATAAAAACAAAGGAGAAAATAATACAAATATTGGGAAACCAAAATGTAAAAAACGCATTAACGGGAAAAATCTAATAAAAAGAAATGGATTGATGAAGAACTATCGGGTGGGCTATTTAAAAGTTTAAATTTAAAAATGCAATAAAGTAAACGCGGTTTGAAATTTTGCCAAATTTATTTTTGTTGTTGTGAAGTACAAGTGTTCCGGCTAGAACTGAAATATTACTTCATTCATATGGCTGCCAATTTTCGAAAACATTTTCGAGTGTATCGATTGTGGCATGAGATGTGTGACAAGTTGCACCATTCTGTTGAAACCAAACATCGTTCACGTTGGCCCATCTAGCGAAGCAAAAACGAATCGGATGATCATGATCATCAATTGAACTCTGTAAGGCGAGATCTTTTCGCAAAATTCGACGTAAGCTGGGACGTGAAATATTCAATGTTGATGGATTCTCACTCACACTCTCAGCCACAGCTGCGATATTTTCGAGTGTACGCATTGTACGAGCACGCTTACGTCTTGGCGCATCAACAACAGTTTCACGAATTTTAGCAATTTCCAACCAATTGTCTTTGTTTTGGGAATAAATTTCCAATAAAACCTAACTTTGCCAAAGCGTAAATCGAATCATTTCGTTCAGTGGAGATAATATACTGAATTTTGTGACAAAATAGAGTGACATATTTCTATTGACATATTGCCTATTACGGAATAACCGCATGTACAAACTTAAACCGATAAATGGCCCACTAATAGGGAATATTTTAAACTGCTTTTTAGCAAAACGCCTCCAACAAGTGTTCCTTCTATTGTCGGCTTTTTTGAACAAAAGCTGCAATTATAGATTTAATTAGTTATACTTTGAAATTAAAGGGCACCAACGACCAAAATTTTCTTTAAGAAATGTCATCATTATTTTTCATATCTAAACAAAACATTTCCACAAAACGAAATCTAGCACAGAATAGTATTTTCTTAAAATATTGTGTTTTCCACTTCGTCTGTTAAGAAGTCTATTGATGGTTGTTCTAAGCACCACTTGAACATATCGCTCATTTACTTCAATAGTGGCATAGCTCAAACAAACAACATTTTTCAGGAGAGCTGTTCCAATTTTAAATTTTTTATTATTTAGCATTGATATAGGAATTAACACTTGCTCCTGTGCTCTTAATATTGTATGAATTACAACGAACTTAGCACACAATATGGAGCACAATATTCGGCATTTTATAGAATACTTAACTGAAAAATAGGGTTTTTTCCGGCAGTTTTTCCATTCTTGGAGAAACGGGAAAAATATTTCTTTTCCCGGGATTCTCCGGAATCCCGCTACTGGACGCCTGGCTATATGGCTTGTTTTATTCAGGAAACACCTTCAAATAAGTCTTATTTTACAAATTCTTTCATAACCTTGGGACCATGCATGCATATGTAATTGTGGCGACTACATTTCCAAAAATACTAAATTGTATACTTTCTAGGGAGTTTTTATTAGACATTTAATTTCAGCTTCTCTACTTTTCAGTCTTATTATTAAACAATATATTTTTTTGTCACTCCTGTCGGGAGCATACTGGCGCATCCATTGCTTTGTTAACGATTAATCTACTGTAGCTTTCTCCATATGATTTTGCATAGTGGTGAAGATCCTTGTTAATTGGTGGTAATCTTTACTTCAACATTGTAATTTTTTCCTAGTAGGTGGCGTGTTTTCTCGTTCATTCGTCAGATGTTTGTCACTATCGGCAGAAGTATGCGGGAAGGTCATGGGGGCTTCTTCTTTATTTTTTAGATGGAGTTGTCTGAAGGGAAGTTGAAGCTTTTTTATTAAAAATTCGAAACCACATTTAAATTTTTCTTCGTCTTATTCTCTGCTGGCGGTCGAACCTGGGTCGTTTGTATTGTTATGCGTGCTCTCTAACCACTACAAAACGCCACGTAAAAAATTTTTACATTTGTAAATATTATTTTCATCATACCGACCAGGCACTATTGCAGGACTCTGTAACCCATGGAATCTGTTGTGGCGTTTCAGATCTATGCGATCTATCTGGTAGATCTGTTGTCTTCCCAATGAACACCAACAGATCTGAAAACATAATGGTGAATATGTCACACAGTGAGACCTTGTGTTCAACTAAGCATTTCCATCTAAACCTATCAAGAACCCTACATTCTCCCTATTTGTGTTCCGCTGTCTCAGATGACTGTTATTACAGTCTATTAACATTCACATCCGTGACCGCAATTCTCTTCACATGCGCCTCTAGTCTACAGTGGCCCATAAGAAACTCCGTTGGAAGTTTTAAGTACGGCCTGCCATACTGAATAACCTCAGAGCGACTTCAGAACAGTAGATTGATCGCCGCCCTTTGAGTGTTCCAGTGTTCTAAGCATCTGGAAATTTCCCAATTTTTGATTTGATTGACGATGGTAGTAAGTGGTGTTGCACAGCACAGTTCCGGACCGATATAGGGTGTCATGAAACCTTCTCTGGCCAATGCAAGCGCTCTTGCTTAACCAGGTACCCAAAACAACTAAACCCTCTTTCCAAGCGAAAGCTCATGTAGCGTATCGTAGCAATATTTGACCAGTCTAGATGTCATACAATTCGAGCCATTTGCCCTTAAGACAGATTGGCTGTTATACAATATACTAATAGTTTTACCGAAGATGGCTCTCCGATCATTTTGCGTAGAATGAACAGACTTTCCGACATGTTTCGGTATCTCTTGGCGAAAAACTTTATCGCAGAACATGCCAAAACCATTATCATATAGAAGTGACGGCTCAAAACCTTTGTTGTGTATGAAAAAATTTCCGGGACTCCCGCATAAAAAGCGAGAAATGGAATTAGTTGAATTCCCTGGATGGCAATCCCGGGAAAAAACCCTACTAAATCATAATTTTTAAGTTATGACACTATTGAAGTAAATGAACGATACATATTTTAATTTTTTAAAATTAAAAGTAACTAATTTTGTATTTTATTTTTTTACTATCAGCAGTGAGTTTAGCATTTTGCGATGAGTTGCAACACTTAAACAAAAAACACGCTCACAATTACATGCAAATATTTACAATGGTATAAATTTCTCACCCAAATGCCCAAGATTTTAAACAGAGCTTATATGCAGGGCGATCAAATTTGAGGTTAGGAAGTAAATTGGCTGTTAAATGATGATATTTCACCATCAGAATTGAGCTCTCAACCTTTGACACTTATTTAGTAAAAAATTATGATATTTTTACTGTGGAACGCTATTTTCTTGAACAAAAATCAAAAGGGTGAAAATTTTACTGTACCACTTCGTAAAATTCGAGCAGTTTTTCCTCGTAATCAGACTTCTTCTGAGACCGCTGTGCATAATTTAATTGTCACGGTACTGTTGCTGACAATAGCTCAAAACAATACGTTCGTAGTGGCCGTAGTGATGCAAACATAACCGCTATACAGCAAAGTGTTGAGAAAAAGTCTAGAACATCAACTTGTTGATGTTGGCAACAATTGGGCATCGCCAGAGGAACTTTGTGCAACATTTTGCATAAAGATCTTCATCTTCATGCTTATAAAGTTCAACTCGTTCAAGAACTAAAGCCAGCCGACCATTGTTTGCGTCGAATGTTTGCGAATTGGCTGTTTGAAAAACTGAATGAAAACAACACATTTTTCAACAAAATCATCTTTCGTGATGAGGCACATTTGCATTTAGGCGGTTATATAAACAAAAAAATTGTCGCATATGAAGCTCATAAAATCCAGAAACAGTCCTCGAGAAACCATTGCATCTAAAGAAAATGACCGTATGCTGCGGTTTGTGTTAAGCGGCATTATCGGCCCGTATTTTGTCGAAAGTGAGCAAGGAAACGCCACGGTGGCGGCGTGCGTCTCTGCGCTACATAAACATGATAACCAATTTTTTGTGACCACAATTGGCTAATGACATCAGTGACCTTTTGTTTCTGTAGGACAGCGCCACAGCCACACAGCCAGCCAAACAATTCAGTTATTGCATGAGAAATTTCCCGATCGCGTAATTTCTCAATTTGGCGATGTCAATTGGCCGCCTCGTTCTTGTGATTTAACGCCGCTGGATTATTTTTTATGGAACCATTTGAAAGACCGGGCTTATGTTTACAAACAATAAGCAACTGAAAAAGACAAACAATTTTGTGAAAAGAGCAGACGGGTGATGACGTGCTAGAGGTAAACATTTGCCCGAAATCATATTCGATTATTAATTTTCATATTTTTATTTTGTATTGGTATGAATAAAACTGAATTTGTCAAAAAGATGCGTTTTTAAGCCAACTTACTTCCTAACATCAAATTTGTCCACCCTTTAAAATGGGTTGTGAAAAGGAAGATGGTTTGTCTGTGGGGGTATTTTTTTTTTTTTTTTTGTATATTAAAAAAGTTCTGTTGCAAATTGTCTGTTGATGGCTCTAAAATATAATATCTCCGGTAATATTAACTGCTTCAGGCAGCACTTTAGCTTATTTAGAAGATGTTAGAAGAAATCGCATTATTCTATGAAAAGTTATCTACTTCTAAAAATTCCCTCATATTTTGCTTTCTCATATAGGAAAGGTAAGAATTCTTCTGCGGCTGCTGAAAATATTAGAGAAATTTACGGAGAGGATGCTGTAACTAGAAAAACAGCATCTAAATGGTTTGCTAATTTTCGATCTGATAATTTTGTTGTTAAAAATGCACCTCTCACTGGTCGAACTAAGGGGGAACTAAGCACTTATTACCAAACAGTTATCAATCATTTGAAGGAAACAAAAGAAGCTCTATGTTTGCGCGCCACATAGATTGACAGTGACAAAATTTAATAGACTGAATTTTCATTTTCGATTCGCTGCATAATGGAACGAAATTGAAACATTTATAAAGCGATTTATTACGAGCGATGAAAAGTAAATCACGTACGACAATGATGTACATATGAAAAAAATTATGGACAAACCAAGGATAAGCTTCGCAGACGGTGGCAAAGCCTGGTTTGACAACAAGATAATGCTGTTTATCTGTTGGGATTGGAAGAAATTTGTTCATTATGTGCTTTTATTAACTGGTTAAATGATTTTGGTTCTGATATCTACCGCCAACAATTAACGACGTTGAAGAAACCAATTAAAAAAACGGCCAGAATTGATGAGCAGAAAAGCTGTTATGGCAGATCACACACATCGTTAATGACCCGGCTGAAACTAAAAAAGTTCATATGCATCCTCATATAACCTGGACGTTACACCATCAGATTATTATTTATTTCGATCTGCACAGAACTCTCTCAATGTTGTAAATTTAAATTTCGTAGAGGCCAGCAAAGAGCAGTCGGATCAGTTTTTCGCTCAGAAAACCCAGCCGTTCTGCACTAATGGCAATGTATTCACTCTAAAAAAGGCTTAAGATTATCGATTAAAATGGCACGTATTTGGTGTGACATAGCTCGTTTCAAATATAAAAAGGTGTTTAATTTTTAATCAAAATTGTAGCCGATTTTTTTCGAATACCGGAATTTGTTGCAAAAATTGGTCTTCAAGTCCTCACTAGATTTTAATACCGTAATAGTTCTATTTTTAATAAAGTCTTAAAATTTTAAAGGAATAAATTGTAGCCAACGAGCATCAGTTATCTTTCCATAGCAGTTACATGGGTCTGACCTGTGCTGAATGAATACGAGTCAAAGTAAGGAGTGGGTGGCACCCACCCTAAAGCCGAGAGTCAATTCTTACCACCAATCAATGAAGATCATGATCCGCGTTTAACTGGACAAAAAAAAAAAATGTCGTGGTTAACAAGCAACCCATGTTCCGAAACCATATTCGAGAGTTGGGAGAAGGTCATACACAGCAACGGCGAATAAAAAATTAATTTGTTGTTATAATTATTGATTTTTGCTTAATAAGATATTAAAACCTACGCACTTATTCCGTAACCTAATTGCTGTGGACGTAAGTTGTGAAAGTGAAAATAAAATCGCAAATATTGGCCTAGAGACGCTATCTATTTTAAAAAACTCTAATTACAGATGACAATTTAAAGTGAAGCCCTAATTGTATACCGGATTTGCTAATCTGCGGATTGCTGGTGTCAAAAGTCAGTTTAAGTTGTAGAAGAGTCATTCTGAAAGTTGGTTATGAATTGTTGACTAAAGGCAGCAATTGTCAATATAAAGCCGCAAAGGTCAAGAAAGGAATAATAAGCAACAGAATTTAGGTTCAATATTTAAATTTCAAACTTGTATTACAGCAAATTAAGTCATACTTGGAAGTCTTACCCACTAAATTATTCAAATATGCACCTGAAATTTTAATAGGACTATAAAGGCATTACTCAAATACATTTTGAATATCTATCGGGTAGGCCATCAATCGGTTTAAATTTGAATCGGCGGTTATTTTGAATCTAACAAAACTTATATTATTCTATTCTGTCACAAAAGAATCGATTTACGCTTGAGTAACGTTGGGTTTTATTGGAAATTTATTACTAAAATAAAGACAATTGGTCGGGAATCGCAAATAAAAAAAAAAAAAAATAAAAAAAAATGCAAAAATCATCTTTTCAGATGAAGCTCGTTTTCATCTCGGTGGGTACGTTATTAAGCAAAATTGCCGTACTTGGGGCTCAGGAAACCCAAACGTCGTCTAACAGAAGCCAATGCATCCATTACGACTGACTGTTTGGCGGGCCTTGTTAAGCGGTGGCATCATTGGTCCATATTTCTTTGAAAATGAGGACGGCGCAACCATTACGGTCAATGGAGACACCTATCGCTCCATGAAAATAGACTTTTTTGTCCCTGCTCTTTATGGTATTAATGTGAATGATGTTTGGTTTTAACAGATTGGTGCAACTTGCCACACATCACATGCTACAATCGATCTATTTCGTCAAACGTTTGGTGACCGTTTAATTAGCCGAAATGATGAAGTCATTTGGCAGCCAATAAGCTGAGATTTGACACCGTTGGAGTATTTTCTGGGAGGCGCCGTTACAGAAAAGTGTTATGCCGACAAACCAGAGACAATTGAGTACTTGAAGACCAAAATTCGTGATGACAATGCCGAGATACGTCCCCATACACTCGAAAAAGTTTTTGAAAAGTGGTCCGAAATAATATTTCATTTCTAACCGGAACAATTGTACTTTACAACAAAAAAATAAATTTGGCAAAATTTCAAACTGTTTTTTTTTCATTTTTAAATGTAAACTTTTAAGTGGCCCACCCGACACAAGATAAAAGCAGTCATAATACAGGGAATGCTTCAGAGTGAAATAGGGAACATATTGCGTGACGAATAGGCATACTTCCAGCCAAATAGAAGGTGCATAGACCAGGCTAACACCCTACTCACTCATCATAATAAAACAGTATCTAGAATAGAGCACATCCCTGTACTTACTGTTCGTGGACTTAAAAAAAGCATTCGATACCATCAAATGGACTACCATGCGGAAAGAATTGAGAAGAAACGAAGTACCCCAGAAAATAATCCGAGTAATACGAGCAATGTATAAGCATGAATGAACTCTCTGTTCTTGACAACGGGAGCATCAGTCAACCGTTCTATACTAACTACCGGAGTAAAGTAAGGATGTCCACTTTCAGCTCTACCACCATCGTACTGGATGAGATCATGAGCAAAGTGTGTTCATTGAAAAGTGGTATAAGAGGCCACTATGGCCACAAATGATTTCAATTAGTTGGACATAGTTTTGTAACAAGTAGTGGGTAAGTAGTAGTAGTAGTGGTATGAAGCTTTCAAAATGGAAACAGTAGAAAGGAAGGACTGTATACCTCTAATCTATAAGAAATTGTAGCCGGTTTGTATTCGGAAAGTTCTCTTTGGTTTATTTAAAATGGATTTCATCATTAATTTATTAGTAATTTTTATATTTCAGAGCCCAAAACCTATATTGAATTCATAGTAATGCGTAATCCGGCATGTTACCTTCCTGTCAAATGTGTAAAAGTTCAAATCTCCTCAATGTTTGCTTACTGGATAAATTTTCTTGATACCAAAAAATCGTTTTTTTTGCTATATTTCAACCTTTCATCTGCCCTAATCCACTGTGTTTAGATAAGCCCTCCTACCTCGAAAGCATGCTTTGCAAAATGAAAATTTCATATGCCTGTGTCACTTGTGTGTGCCGGGATATGATGGAGGCTGAAATAAATATGGTCATTGCATGTATCTGGGTGTGTGTGTGTGTGTTTGTGTATGCATGAGGAAAGCCTGATAATAAGATATAATACGTAGTTATACTTATCTATGTATGGATTTAAAGTAGCAGAGGAGAAAATAATAAACGTGACTTACTTTAAAGCAGACAAATAAACTAAAAGGTAGTGTTAGTATACACAATGCCACCGATAGCAGTATTAATATTGTGCCACATGTTGATGATTTTTCTGTTGTATCTTCTTCCGCTGTAAATATAAAAAATAACAGGAAAAGAAAGAGAGAAAACAATAGACAATAAAATATTGATTTTAACTATTTTTTGTATAGATTTTTTTGAAATACTTTTCACTTTTATTTTTGTTTTGTTTGAGAGGATGCATGTTTGTTTTTTATTTTAATTTGCTTTGTGATATTTAAGTTTTAAATGCAATAAAAAAATTGTTTAATTGTTTAAATATAAGATAAGACAAAAATAAAAAAATAAAAAAATTTAAAATTCTTAAGAAATATGTATATGTAAAGTTAAAAAAATAGTGAGAAAAGAAAAAAGACAAAAAAATTTTAATTTATTTGGTGTTGCTGACACACACCATCATATAAACCAATATTAGCCGCATAAATTTCGTTGGTGTTGTCTTAAATTAATTTCAGTTATAGGAAAAGACGTTTTTGCTCATTTGCAATCAATCACTTACTAATATTAAGAAGATACACAATACGTGAATCGTGCTTTTGTGCTGGAGCTGCAAAATACAACGAATTGCATTTGTTGGGTGTTAAAATTAAAAATCATTATTATCAACAACATTATGAATATCGTTATAAATCATTATTAACAACAAAAATAATATGCATTAACACAACAATAACAATTTATTTCAATCAAACTTTTAATCAATAACAACATTTTTGTTTTCATATGAATTGTTTTCTTTGTTTTGTGGTGTTGGTAACAGCTTGCAAATATTCATAAATAAAAATAATTTTCAATTGTTTCAAAATTCATTCCTATTATATTGCATGGATTTTCTCATTTCCTTCCGTTTGTTTTTCTGTAAATATTATTTGGTGTTTTGAAAAAGAAAAAAAAAATATTTATTATTAAACATGCAATTGTCTGACTGACTGTTTGACTGCACATGTTTTGTGTGTTAATTCGAAATATTGTGTTTAAATATTTGAAATTTTTGTTGAACACTTTTAACAATAAATATAAACAAATAATATATGTAAGTGTCTAGCATAAGTATGATTTTTAATATACTTACTGCTACGTTTGTTCAGCTCAGATCAACGAGCTTGCAGCCACTAAAACAAATGTGACACAAATGAACTTAGTATTGCTTAAAGAAATCATAAAATGTTTTGGTTTCTCAGAACGTTTCGAAAAAAATTAATGAATTGTTTTGTAATGGATTGGAAATTGTGATGAATTGCATCTTAATAGTGAAAGTTGCTAATTTTTTGGGCGGAGTCGATAAAGGTTTAATTTCGTCTTTATTTATATTACCAAAGTAATTTAAAACCAACTAGAGTAACCTTTCCCGCACTTCTCTGATAGAGTTGTAAAACTATCGATAGGCGGCCCACTCGATAGTTTCGATAGTTTGCAAAAAAACTATCGATACTATCGGATTCTTTTGAGTGCTGCTTGTGGCAACAATATTAGAATCTAAGTGAAAGGGAAGGAATAATAATAAATAAACATAAAAATACAGTGAAAGAAAACTGCAGAGACTATAAAAGAAAGCTTAGAAGAACTGTCAGTTATGATAAACTTTTAATTCGTACTTCAAAGATTAATCCCTCCAAGTCATCAAAAAACCTCAAAAATCAATTTATTCTCCTGTTTCAAGTCGCACAATAAGAAAAAAACTTATGGAAACTAGAATTATGGGTAAGAGTTCTTGAAATGTATCATTTCTCAGCAAACGGAAGCAACACCTGACGAAATGAAGATTAATTTGTTTGGAACAAATGCAAAATCGTATGTCCGAACATATTTTAGTTCAAATTCATACTTTGAGTTTAATAAATAGAAATTTAAGAAACCGTTAAACTGTGTCCGTATGAAACTATAAAAAGTTCAAGACGTCTAACAACCTGCGTCGAACAAATTTTTTCAAATGTTACTTTGATTATGTACATTTAGTGACCTCCATATTTACTCTTAGAATTTGACGATAGTATCGATAGTGAAAAAAAACTATCGATGATCAGCCAAAAACAAAACTGTCGATACTATCGATAGTACTATCGTATTTGTATTTGTATTGTATTTTTTACCTATAAAATCTATTCCTCATAAGAAAGATTTAAAGGAATGCATTAAAATAATGATTTGTATTGACTACCAAGTCATTTAGACTAAGTTCAGAAATTGCCATTCTATGCGTTCCCTCGATATACAAATATTAGTATATACTATGTATTAGAGGTGCTACACCCACTTATTCAATTTTGTCCATATTTTGACCAATGATATGTATTGACTACGAAGTAATTTAGACCAAATTCCGAGCCTTCCACTATTGCTTTTCCAAAGACATACAAAAATCATTACTTACTTTGTCTTGGAAGTGCCACTCACATTTATCGAGCTCCGCCCGCTTTTTGAGTGTTGATTTGTATTGATCACAACATTATTTGGGCCAAATTTAGAATCTCTTATTATTTTTAAAGATATAGACATATAAATATGAATGTTATATGGGCATTAAACCAACCAGTTAAACCAAAACCATTAGGGAAAGTACAACTTTCCAGCGCAAGTATTGGTTTGTAAATCGGCTTGGTGGACGTCCACCACCAATTTTTGAATTTTACAGTTATTCTGTAGTTAGCTAACGTATTTTACAAGTAGATCCACCCATATGCTTTTTGGTAGGATGTGAAAAAGTTGTCAAAATATAGAATATGCCTACATGGAGATTTTACAACTTTCAACAAAATGAGAACAGCATTAGCTGTAACCGCAATAGATTTGCTACAAAGCTTTAGGTCGTAAAGATATCCTTTTGATGAAGTCAAACACCATGTCAAACGAATTGGTTTTCCCTTGATAAATATTTTATAAGAATGCCTGGCGAAAAATGGAATCATTTTGTTATCAATGGATAAATAGCGAGCAAATATTCTCAACTGCGTGATACGTTTGTTGCATAAGTCTGCTAATGGTCTCACTTGAGCGTATTTGTCTGTTGTATCAATGTTGTTATTGCCATATAAATAATTGTATTGCTGCATCACTTTAGCACGATTCTTTGATTTCTTGGAATACCGTTAGAAGTAATTACATTTGCAGGTACAAAGACTCGGCTGCCTCGGCAATGAGAACGTGTTCAACAGAAAATTTGGAGGCCATGATTGTTTTAATACCGCTTCACATCTATGTGATGAAGGTGGCGGCGTATTCGGCGGCAAAGTTTTTCGCCCAAGGATCCCGAAATCTGTCCATTCTACGTAGGGTTGTCGGAAAACCATCTTTGATCCTGGATATTATGGCTTTGAATCTGTATTTGGACAGAAGATTCAGGGTTGAATTTCCGGACCGAGATTATTGGTCTAATGTGGCATTAGTTCGGAGTGAGTTTGATTTAAGCTGGTATACCGCTGTCTCCAAAATGAGTGACTATGTCGGTGCTGGTATTCATGAACACAACCGCGATTTGTCGATCACACTGGTAAGGTCTCTGAGTGTCTTCAATACTTAGACCATGGCCATTGCTATATGTGCGGAGATCAACCTGGACAGTGGGCTCAAGTATAAGACCAATAATATATTCTCTGACAGCTAAGCTGCCTTAATGGCACTTGACTCAAATTCTTTAACATCTAGTCTGGTCAAATATTGCTACGATACGTTGCAAAAGCTTTCGCTTGAAAATATTGTTCATTTGGTTTGGTTCCATGACACGCTATATCGGTCCGCAATCTTACTACCATTTTCAATCTAATCAAAGATTGGCAAATTGTCAGAACACATTGTCAGAACGTATAACACAGGAATGCTCAAGGAGGATTTCGCCACTCTAAGGTGGCAATCACTCAACAGTTTGGGCATCGCTCTGAGATTCTTAAGTATATCAGGCCGGATCTAAAATTTCTAACGGAGTTTTTCACGAACCACTGCAGATTAAGAGTGCATCAGCTCACAAATATCAGAGACATCGGAACACATATTGTATGAATATGGAGTTCTTGATAGTTAAGGTGGAGATGTTTAGGTGAACAAACTGTCTCACTGGGTGACATATCCACCATTGTGGTTTCCTGCAATGATGATGTCTAGTCGGTATGATGATGATGATGAATTACAACAGCAAAAATCGGGTGGGCCATTTATCGCTTTAAATTTGTACCAGCGTTTATATCGAATCTGACAATACTTATACCGTTCTATTCTGTCACATGATTCAGTATATTAGCTCCATTGAACGAAATGAATAGATTTACGCTTGAGCAACGTTGGAATTTATTGGAAATTTATTTCCAAAACAAAGATAATTGCTCGGAAATGGCAACAAAATTGCAGAAATCATCTTTCCGGATGAAGCTCCTATCATCTTGGTGAGTAAGTTAATAAGCAAAATTGCCGCGGTCTTACAGAACCAATGACTGTTTGGTGCGGACTGTGGAGTGGTGGTATCATTGGTCGATATTTCATATTTCGCAACCATTATTTCGCAACCATGATAACTGATTTTTGTACCCGCAGCGTGGTTTCTACAGAATGGTGCAACTTGCCTTACATTTCATGCCACATTCGATTTATTACGTCAAACATTTGTTAGCCATTTAATTAGCCGAAATGGTGATGGGCGCTGGCTGCCAAGACTCTGCGACTTAACACTCTTGGACCTTTGCCGAGATACGACACCATACACTCGAAAAAGTTCTCGAAAAGTGGTCCGATCGAATGGGGTACTATGAAGCCAGCTGCGGCAGCCATATGAATGAAATAATATATCATTTGTAACCAGAAAACTTGTACTTCACAAAAAAAAATAAATAAATAAATTTGGCAAAATTTCAAAACGTTTTTGTTTTATTACATTTTTAAATCTAAACTTTTAAATGGCCCACTCTATACATACGTATGTAATAGCAGAATTAGCTAAATGTGTAAACATAAAGTTCCTTATGATATCTTATCCACAAGAGTTTCTAAGCTAAAGTTCCTTAATAACATGTTTTTAGGCACAAAATTCGACATTATTATAGCGACTGAAAAAAATGTGCGTTTATCCTCCAAAATACCATATTTGTTATTATTGACACAAACCATATGTGATAATTATGGCATATGTTGCCCAAATCGTACTTACTTCTGTACTTATCTGAAAATAGATCAGTTTTTTGAAGCTTGCGACTATGTTTGGCAAAGGCACATAAATAAATATACATAAACTCTAATGGCTCTAATGGTTTTTTTTGAAAATGCTATAAAAAAAACTACTGAATATTTTCCCAAATTTATTTTTTTATTTGAAAATACAATCCTTCCGGTTAATAATGGAAAATAGTTTCATTCAAATGGTTGCCTCGGCTGGCCATGCAGTAGCCTACACGATCGGTCCAATTTTGAAGCACATTATCGATTGTGTGCAGCTGTATTTCACCAATGGCTTCACGAATATTGTCCTTTAAAGCGTCAATTGTCTCTGACTTGTTGGCGTAACACTTATCTTAGACGGCACTCTACAAATAATAGTCCAACGGTGTCAAATCACAGCTCTGAGGTGGCCAAATGACATCAGCTCTGCGGCTGATAATGCGATCTTTAAAAACAGGGCGCAAAACATCGAGTATAGCTTCGACTGTGCGGCACGTAGCGACGTCCTGTTGAAACCAAATGTTGCTAATATCCTTCTCTTCAATTTTTGTGAACAAATGTTCGTTCAGCATGGCCCGATAACGATCGCCACTGACTGTAACGGCCACCTCCTTGCTCATTTTCGAAGAAAAATGGCCTAATTATGCCTCTGGACCAAAATTCGCACCAAACAGTGACTCGTCTTGGGTGTATAGGCTTTTCAATATCTACGTACGGGTTTTCTGTGCACCAAATGCGACAATTTTGCTTGTTTATATACCCGCCGAGATCAAAATGAGCTACATTCTGCGACATTACCATGATTTTCAAAGTAATGTCACAATATATCCCAGCGTTGTTCAAGCGTATACACAACCACATTCGTTCAGCGGAAGGATAAAACTAATTATCTGTCAAATCAGACATGAGCTAGTGTTACCATTCACGAAATAAGCACTAGTTGAAAAAAAAAACGTTAGATGGCGCACCCGATAAAAGACACTAGATTAAAGTGTTTAGATCTGCTTAAAGTGCTGGCAAAGTGAAATTACTGGCTGGATATTAAATAGGTAAAGTTCTATTACCATTTGCACCAAAATCATTGGAAGCTTAGCTAACTGTCCGGTGATTGGGTGCAGCTCTTCAAGTAGTACACTTGGTGGCTATAATATAGATTTAATTAGTAAGAATGGGTTATCGAACTCATGTCAAGTTAAACTCAACTAATTTAGCTCTAAACGCCAACCCATAAGTTTATCATAGTGAAAAACTCATGGCATTTATCACCTGCATTACAAGCGGCAAGTGAGCAAGTCATGGGTGTAAAAATTATACCTTTTTCATGTAATAAGTCTTCATTTTTCAATTACGAGTTTTTCTAATAATACTCTCTAATATTATCTATATAATTTACTTTCATTATATAGTTTTTGTCATACGAATTATTTTTCTGGGTAATAAGTTAGAGAGTGTTATCATTTCATTTTTCTATATCATCCATTTAATACTAATATTTTAAGGTCCTTGTGGAATTTATTTTTCAATTTCCTTCTTGATTTTAGTTGTTGTTTCATTTTTTTAATTTTTTCATTCTCACTCTCTGTCTGCTAAAAATTCGAGTTAAACAATGTCAACTGATGATGACATCAAAGTGTATTGTATTCTTGATGATTGTAGATGTAGCTCTTGTTCATTCTTTTTATTGGTTTGGTTCTACCACAAGCTCCATACCATGAAATGGCAATAACAATAAAAAATTGAAAAATCTTGTAAAACTCGTCATATTGTTTAAGTCCTTTATGCTTTTATGTTGTTGCTTAAAACTTTTGAAATGAAAAAAGGGGAGTGAAAAGGGGAAAAACTTATTGGTGATATTTATTTATTTTTGTTTATTTATTTTTATATTTTTTGGGAAAAGCAAAACAGGTTCAATTTTTGTTGTTGTTGGTGCCAAAGTGTTCAAAAATTATAAAAAATGAAAAGTCATTTGGTAAACATCCGGCAAAGTATCCTTGTGCTTTTATAATATTTTATATAAATACTCGTACTTATGTATGCATGTATGTCCATGGTCTTTATAAATTTATCAGTGTTGCCACCAACAGCATTATGAATTAAACACAACCGGCATCAAATTTACACACATAAAGACAAATTACACACAACATACTGTTTTAACGAATATTATATGCACATATACAATGACTCCAATTGGACAATATTTTTTTTATAGAAAAGTCCTCTAAATAGATATAAATATGTGTAGATTTTTCAGGGTCTTAAGTTTCATCAAAAGCATAAAAATTACTGATTTTTTTTGAGCAAAACGCATAATCGATCAAAGCTAAGTATGAATACTTGAAATGCCATAACCGAACAGTTGGTGATAGTTTACATACCCTTTGTAATTCAGAACAGTTAGTAAATTCTTAAGAGCCAATTACTTCTAAAGATGTTCAATTATATTAGGATCTGGGCTCTGCGCAAGTGTCGCTGTAAGTTTGGATCAGATATGGATCAACCCTTTGCATTACCCGATGTTTTCTTGGGATCGTTTCGCCTTGGTAGAATGGGATACGTTCTTAGCGATACCCTCTTTTTCTGCATTTTGCTTCATATTTTCTTTTCGAATATTGAGATAAACAAATTTATCCACTTTGCCGTCGGAAAAATGTGAATTGGCGTAACCAGTATACAAAATATTTTTATGATTAAATTCGGTTTGAAATTTCATATGTCAAATAAAGCGATTAAAGAAAACGGTAGAACAAAAAATAAAATTACACACAAATTACACAGAAAGCTAATTACACACAACCTTACACACAATAAAAAATTATACACAATATGTGTAATTACACCCACGGTGGCGACACTGCAATTTATTGTTTTATATAAACTTCTTTAAACACGCACTCTGACGTATGAGTTATATTTGGTTTTTAATTAAATATTACTCATACGCTAATCAGAACATACCATACATATGGTTCACAATTAAGCTTTTGATATAAAAAACAATTAAAATTATTATTATATTGTAAAAAGTGTAAGCTTTTGAATTGAATTTGATGCGATACGAGGATGGTTTGATAATAATTCCATAACTTTTTTTTTATTTATTTTTTTCGAAAAAAAACGTTGTTTTACTCAAATTATCAGATTTATCAAGATCCTCTAAATAAAAGTTTGTTAAAGTTATGATCTCCTCATATAATTGATATATTTTCTTTAAAATTAGCCACAAGAAGTGGCCAGTTGCTTCCATAGTTTTCTTTGGTGCCAGATAACATTTTAATCTCTAAATCTAAATCCGATATTACTTTTTGCTTCTAATATACTATTTCTGGATTCATTTTTTATTTTGTATGGCACTAATCACACAGTAAGCTTTATAATCTTCCAATATTTATGAAAAATTATATGTACCTGCTGGATTGAATTGCCTTCAATAAATCCAGGCACTTAACACACTTTTAATCTTTAATCCTTCTACATGCTCCATTCATTTTTCACTGCATTTACATATTAAGGGCATCAAAAGAGTCGCATTTAAATGACCTAAACGCTTGGCATAATTTTAACTTCAACAGTTTTTAATAATACTTTTTTTATCATTGCAATCACGGGAGAGGAAAGCGCATAATACTTATTTATCATTCCGGTCTTCAGTTTCGCTTAAGGCTTTCTTTGTAAAAACTTTATATTTTAATCAGCACAAGATTTACTTTTCACATTTTCGTTCAATATATTATGCTATTAGTGATTACAAAAACAAACTAACAGATATGGTTTACACATAACATAAACTCATAATTACCGCTACATACCAAATTGAACTAGCGGGAGATCTTTCAATCCATGAGTTGTACATAATTCTGTTGTTAGCTGCAATAAAATGGACCTACAGCTTAACGCCGACTCCGGACGGTAGGCTTTTTATAGTGCGAATATTCAAAACTAGTCGCTTACACGAATATTCTAGTCGTTTTTCGTTTATTGTGTCCTTTCGGTACAGGTCTTCTGTGATCGTCTGACTCGATTTCAACAGCTCATAATACAAAACACCCACCAAGTACAGAGCAATACCTCAGCCTTCGCCATTGATTTGGCTGGTTGGCCGGACTTTACCTATGACCTTTTGCACTTGGGGTTATTGTAATGTATCTATTTTTCATCATCAATAACAATACGATGTAGCGTTTAAGCATCGTTTCCGACATAAAAAATCGCTTTTCTAAGTCTCTCGGCTTCAATTCATATGGGACACATTTTCCTTGCTTTTGAATGAATACCAATGCTTGTAAAAGTAAAAAATGGCTTCGTGTTAATTCCTAATGATAATGCTAGTTTTTCTTGCGTTTGACAACAAATTTCGGCGAGTAATGCTTCCAATTCCTTATCTTCAAACTTATTCGACTAACCAGGCCTCTCTTGTCTCCTGTGTTAAAATCACCACTTTTGAATTGCGCAAACCATCGCTAACAAGTTTTTTGAGTTGGTGCATGTTGACCGTAAATTTCTACCAACAGTCGATAAGTTTCAGAAGCCGTTTTCTTCAAATGAAAGGAGGTTATCAGATTTCCACGCAAAACATCTTTTTAGGCACCAAACTCGACATTTTTATAGCGATTGAAAAAAATTTGTTTTTAAACTTTGGTGTCTATCGAATACTGAATTATAATGACAAATGTTTACCCTCAAAAATACCATATTTGTTATAATTGACACAAACCAATAGTGATAGTTATGCCATATGTTGTCCAAATAGTCATTTTCAACGTGTATACCCAATACCATATACCACAGCGTCATTTAGTCATAACAGTTCAGAGTTTTAATAATAAACGAAAGCTAATGAGGTTGCGTTGGAAATATAAAAGTTCATTTTAAATTCACAGCAAATAACTATTTAATTGAAAATAATTGTAGAACAGTAGGGGGAAATAGTAAATCGATATTCATCATATTCGGCTAAGTTTGTTAAAGTGCATTTTTTAAATTTGTATAGAAAGTACCCAAAATTGTAAACTTTTAATGAACTACAACCATAGAATTGAATTCTGATACTTAGGAAAGTGATATGCTTAATTTCATCTAATAAGTCGAAGGTCCTCGAAAAATAATATATACATATATGAGTGTCTTTATGTTTTCCTGTTTCTATGTAGATATGTCTTAATATTTGTAAGAGTGTAGCCTATGCTTTAATGTATTCTATTGTATATCTTATATGTAATGTTATGTGCAAACATGTCATGTACTCTCTGACATGATAAATATTTAAATAGAATTACGGCACTTAACAAAGTTAAAGGACAATTGACAAAGATTATAATCAAAAGCCATATATAAAAAGAGAAAAAAAAACATCTTCAAACAACTGCACTGAACACAAAAATCTATAAAACAAGTGCGTGAGTGTATAAAGTATTCACACATACATAAGTACTAAATGAGTGACAAGTTTGTATGTAGTAACTACTGTGTAGTTGTATAGGGTGTCCACCGGGAAGGTATACTAATTTGTTTGTTTATAATTTTTGATTATATGAAACAGAATGGATCTTATATTGATAAATGTTTTATTTAATTTCGGCAATTATGGATGGAATACAATATCAGATAAATGCCCGCCTCTGTTAGCCTCACAAATGCAAGCACATTTTTCATTACATTCATCCACATTTCATGCGGTATTTCATTAATTTTATCACGAATATTTTGTTTGGGTTGCTCCAGCGTTTCTGGTTTGTTTGCATAAACCTTGCTTTTCAGATATCCCTACAAAAATAAGTCCGGAGCAGTCAAATCAGGCGACCGTGGAGGCCAATCAACATCACCATTCCTTGAAATAATTTGTTGTGGAAAGAGGTCTCGCAGTAATTCCATTGTAATCCTGGCTGTATGCGACGTGGCACCGTCTCGTTGAAACCACATGTTAGTCAAGCCCAAAGCATGTAGTTGTGGCGTTAAAAAGTTTTCAAGCATATCACGATATCGCTCCCCATTGAAAGTAAGGTCCAATAATTCCTCCTGACCAAATTGCACACCAGACTATCATTTTTAATGGATGCAAAAGTGGCTGATGAATAACTTGAGGGTTTTCTATTGCCCAGAACCGACTATTCTGTTTATTCACATAACCATTTAAATAAAAATGTGCCTCGACACTCATTATGATTTTTTCATGAAAATCGGGAATGATTTTGATAAAATGTTTTAACGATTAAAACACTTTGGTTTACTGAATATTTTTCCATAATAAATTTGCCACGTCTCTATTTCACGACTGCCACATGTGAAATGTCAAAACTAATGTTTACTAAAATGGCGGCAAAACAAAGTAGTATATCTTCTCGTCGGACACCCTGTGTATGTAGTTGTTATAGTTTTTCTAGTTTTTTTATGTTTGTTGTAATAGTTCGTATACTTATTATTGTATACTTTCATATGTATTTATGTAAATATGTATGCCCTACATGTTTGTGTAAGTCATAGTAGAGAAAGAGAGAGAAGTGAAACAAAATCAACAAACCAACTAACAGTTATTAATGATGAGAGTCAATGAAAGAACAAAAGAAACAAAGTGAAAAAGAAAAAATGAATTACAATACAAATGTGATATGAAAGAAAGAAGAAAAAAGAAATTAAAATAATTTCACAACAATGTGCGAAATTGGTTAAATAAATAACATTTTTATATACAAATCATTCATAACTATATTTTATAGATACTTATACATGTAATAGTATTTGCATTTATGTATATATATATGAGTATATAAATATTATATTGATATGTTAATACAAGTTATATGAAATAAAACAATTACCATTAAGTACTTGTAAATAAATTCTTAATATTCATATGAAGTGCATTGTTGTTATAAAAAAAATAAATTAATAAATAAATTAATTAAAGAAAAGTATCATATAAATAACACGGTGCGACAAAAAAAAAAGATACCTTGTAAATTATACCATTTTTCCAGAATGGAAAATGGTCCGCCGAGCAGAAAAGGGATCTGTTTTTGAAATTGTCGAAATACCTCCAAAATCTTGACTTACGGGTAAAAAACCGGTTTTACGTACCTTCATGCACTTATAAGCTAATAAATTAGCTGTTAATTTCCAACGAATTTCTAAACTGAAAGTCGCATTTTATTAATAACTTAATATAATTTCTTAATTAATGGATCAGTAGTACGGTTTCTATAAAATAGAGCGCAAAAGCGCATCTAAACTTGAAAAATGTGAAAAAAATTGAATGTAAAATGTGTTTGCTTGAGAAATACAGCCAGATTCTTAAGGGCTGCTTAAGCAACATACTATATATAGCATTTAAAAAGCCTGTTTCTCTTCTTTCCAAATCCCACAAGAAACTTAAAATCGGTTAATAAACAGCTAAGTTATTAGCGTAGAAGTCCATGAAGATCCGAAAAACCGGTCTTTTACCCGTA
Organism: Wohlfahrtia magnifica; assembly: GCA_023159175.1. Lineage (NCBI taxonomy): Eukaryota > Metazoa > Arthropoda > Insecta > Diptera > Sarcophagidae > Wohlfahrtia > Wohlfahrtia magnifica. The sequence goes on along the minus strand of JAKWBJ010000482.1, from coordinate 562,822 downwards.
ACTCGAGATTTTGGAGGTGGAATGGAAATGCCAAATACAGATCGTTCTCCACTCGACAGCAACTATCAGAAAGTAGTAGTACTATTTCCCAGGTATTTCAACTTCGTTCATTTTTGTCGCACTGTGTAATATGTTTTTTGTTTTATTATTTATCTAGTAATTATTCATAAATTAAGTGTAAACTATGCTGTAAAACATAATTTAATAAACAACTTCCTTGAAAATATTATGTTTATTTATCAATATATTGAAATTACTTAGTTTTGTCACTTTGAGGCCTATTTAGTAGATAATCGATCTATTTATTAGATGTTTTTTATAGTTACACAAGTCTAAATTATAATAACACAAAAAAATATATTTTTAATATCAATTAAACGGTCTGTGTTGGCGCGTATGTTGATTTCCAGGTGTTCAATTCTCTGGCTTAGCGACGTAGACAAATGACTTTATAAATCTCAAAGAATATAGTCTAATGAAGTTATAGCATACGATCTTGGTGGCTAATTAATTGAACCATTACATGAAATTACTCTTTCCGTCCTGTTATCACCACATGGCAGCAAGATTAATGACAGCTAATTAAGCTACGAAACAATTTCTAATAATGTCCCTATTCCGCTCACCATTCACACTAACATTCTGACCATCATCAGTTTTAAAGACATATGGTCCAATTACTCTTTCAGTAATTTTGTGTAAATGTAATGTACGTTTTGACAAAAACTTGTGGATTATCTTCACTCCAAATGCAATAATTCTGCTTATTTATCGATTCGATCAAAATGAATTCGATCAAAAATGAACTCCATTGTTAAACAAAATTTTGAATGGAAATCAATATCAATTTGCGCGTACTTTGGTGGCTTGACTTTAAACCTTGAAAGCTTTTAAGCCATGATCCTTGTAAGCCATGATCCTTTCCTAAAATCTTCAATAAAATAGAAGGACACAACTCTAGTTGCTGAGAAGGGCGACGAATTGATTGATTTGGATTTTCTTCAATGCTTCTTCATTGCGCACTGTTCGGCGACTCACGGGATGCACATTATTAGTAAGACTAGACGTAGTACGAAAACGATCCATTGTTATGCGAATTAGCTGCTCTGAAGGACGAATATATAGGCCATAAAAAGGACGAAGTACACAGCCAGTTTGATGAACACAACCATTATTTTAATGGAAAATTTTACCAAATTGCAAACGTTGTTCCGTTGTAAGTCTATCCATCAAATCAAACTAAACAAAAAGCAATTATCAGCTGTTAAGTCGGTTGTCAAATAAAACAGTGTTGCCAACTTTGAGTTATTTGGAAAAGTGGCCTCTGCAAATCCTGAGTACACAATTCGTATCTGTGACCAGGTTTCCGCTGTTATCCCTACAAGAAACCAGCCCATTTCCAAGCTCTTTTCGCTTTAACTGCCGGTGAAAATTTCTGTTTGTTTTGGTTATATAATTAATTTGTTACACAGTTGTTGAAGTATCACCTTGGATTCCTATTCGGCTGTGTGAATAGCACACGCTTAAACTGTGGCTTGTACCTAATCCACAAGGAAAGTCTATTAAATTGTATAGCAAACCTGCAATAATTCAGCAGAATAAAGTTCTCGGCTCCTTTGTTATGATGAAATACTATACTCACAACATCTTGCCCTAAATTAAAACTCAAATGTTTGTTAAAATTAAGGCTACGAAGGCACTGATAGACTTATTGTCTCATGCCAATGCCTTCAAAAGGTGATCACACACACAATCATTATTAACGAAATAACAAAAAAAAGATATTCTGAAACTTTATGAAATTTGTTATAAACAAAATTTACACACTATATTGTTACGAGAATAAAAATGTCTAAATTGTAGGATTTTGGTATATTTTGTGTCACCCTGTCAATGCCATACTTGTTTGTGAATCTGAATTAAATCACCTCTGGGTAACACAATCCTACATGTTTAAAACTAACGAATAGGGGATATGAGATCATTTGAGACATTTCCGGAACTTTCCAAACTGTAGGCAATTAAGTATATAAGGAGACTGCTTTACCTACAAGTTAGTTAGTTATCGTTTGGCTGTCCATAAATAAAGTTGTGTTAAAGCGGATATAAAAGTGTAGTATTAAGGCAAAAGTATAAAAGTTATAGTAGAATAAATAAAAACTGTAGAACCACAAAATAAAGCGGTGTTTATTTTATTTTCACGCAATTTAAACGAACTCAAGCGTTTTAAAAGGGTTAAACGTAACGATACGATATGTATATTTTTAAAAAATAATCAAATTTATAACTTTTTTGTTAAAATTGATATTCCTTAATATGAGACTTTTCTTTTAAGTACACGGTGCGACAAAAAAGAACGAAATTGAAATACCTTCGAAAATGATACTACTTCTCTGATAGGCGCTATTGAGTAGAAAAATAAATATGTGTGTTTTTGTGAATTTACGAAACACCTTCAAAATATTGAGTTACAGGTAAAAAAGAGAAACAGACCTCTTAAATGATATACATGTTGTTTTAGTAGCCTTTAAGAATATGGATATACTTTAAAAGCAGACAGGCTTTTCATCCAATTTTTTAAAAGTTTTCAAGAACCACACTATTTAGAAATGAATTAAGGAACTATATTAAGTTATGAATAAAATGATACCTAAGCTTAAGAAAACCCTTGGAATTTGAAGTATTATTAATTTTTTAGTAAAGCAGCTCATTAGTACAATATTGTAAACTTTATTTAAAAAAAAATAAATTCTTTTCTTGAGTTGCATTAAAAAAAAGCTTAATAGTTTTGTCAATTTCCAACGGATATTTAAAAACAAAGCAGCATTTTATTTCCAGCTAAACAAGGTTTTTTAATAAGTTTATGATGAATGGTGCGGTTAATATATAAAAAACAGATCTAAACTTGAAAAATTTGTAAAAAAATGATGAAAAATTTGCTCGTTTGAACTTCGGGTATTTTGGGATTTATTGAGTTTTATAACTGCTTCCAAACTTCGTTCAAGTCGACAATATTATTCTTTATTTATACAATCACGTTGTTTTAGTATTTCGAATGGAATTTTGAACTGCGTTGGCATTTAAAACCTTTTTAGTTTTTTATAGGACTTATATCCACAAATATGTTATTAAAAATATTGTTCGAAAAATATTCATTATTTTTATATGTGCAAAAGTATATATGTCTCTACTGAATATTATTTTTTATGTTGTTGGAGAAACTATATGGTTTTTGCTTACAAATGTGAAACTATGTAGCACATTTAAGGGATAAAAGCGACAAATTTCGAAAAATTGCTAGATGACTACATTGGTTGCATGTCAATTTTTTCGTACGAAAGAACAAATGCTCATCAACATTTGTCACAAATTTGAACAGAGTACTTGGCTTAACTAGAGACTTTAGAGGTGTTTCGCAAATTCCCTAGACAGGTTCCTGTTCTTCTCGAAAACATCTATTAGAAAAATAGTATCATATGCCAATTATTTATTTTATTTTTTTTGAGGCAACGTGTTATTTGAATATTTTCAATGATATCTTTTGATAAAAAATAAAGAAAACATGCTTAATAACTAATATTTAATTAAAGATGCTTATAAAATAATTAAAAAAAAACATTTACATTTTTAAAGACATTCATTACAAACTACAATTTTTAAAAAGAAAAAATGAAAAATTTAATACTAAATTCTTACGATGTTGATTAATGGGTACTATTGTAGCCCTTCTCTGATCTACAATGGACATGTTTTTCGCCATCATCGCTACGAGTTTTTTGGGAGGGTGACTTAATGATGTAGGATGGACACTAATAATGATGTGCTCGATGAAAAACAAAATGACGTTTATAAGGTAATAGGAGAGAAAAAACGAACGAATTGAAAAAATAGAACTCCAACACAGTTGATTTTTAAGGATTAAAAATATTTGATTTTTTATTTATTTATTTTATTTTGATTTTTATATATTTAATACACACACAGATAACAAAACTCACTAATAGACAAAAATAAATTGTAAAACTCTTTGATAACATACACTGTTAAATAACGACACAAATCAAAAGAAATCAAAACCGTTTCAATTGAATTGCATTGAATTGAATTCGATAGAATTGAATACAATTGAACTGAACTGAATTGAATTGAAAATGTATGTGTGAACGTCTATATAGATATAGAGATTTTAAAACTACAATTTATCACTGAACTATTATGTGCATTTGATTTATTTTAGTTTTTCTTTTTAAGATTTTCAAGCAAAAATTTTCCTCTCACTTGGCTTTTAAGTTCGTGGTGGTATTTTATAGTTTTCTATGGTTGAATAAAAAAAAAAAAAATATTTTCTTTTTTATATTGTTCAACTTTCAATACTTTGGAGTGTTTGATTTTATTTTGGCAAAATTTCAAAAACTCAATAAATGCCTTTATGTTTGCTATGGTAAAGGTAATTTATAACTTTGGGCTTAAAAAGATATGAACAAAGTCAACACTTGAAATTTTATTTAGAAATTTTGTTTTTTAACTTTTTTTTGTTTGTTTTTTTATCATAAAATAGACAAAAATTTAAGAACACTTTCTCAGCTGTCCAAATACATCCTTATGAATTAAAAAAAAAAAATAAACAAAATAATAACCGCCGGCAAAAATCTATATTATTTGAGAAGAAATAGAAATAGAACGTAGCTCTTCTATGTGAGACTTTGCTTTTCTTTAAAAATATTCCACATGCTTTGAACAGTCTACGAACACTGATAAAATATCTTCATTTATAACAGCTTTCAGCTGCCATGGTATCCTTCTATCTATGCAGACACTCGCCAGTACACACATACACATATATAATCCTTTTCTTTGAAGTTATTTGTATCTGACATCTGTTCTGTTCGTTTTTCACCTTTTCGTGGCCCATAGGGCACCTTCTGTATAAACAGAAAATTAGAGGAAATTGTTTAATTCTCTTTTCAGTATATTAAAGAGCACTCTCTCTCATTCTCACTCTCACACTCACTCTCATGAAAAAAGAATTCTTTTTTCCTTTACATATTAAACTTGCGCATTTAAACTTCTAAACGACTGTACACTCTCTCTACTCTTACTTGCTGTTTTACCCTATTACCCCCTTATAGCGTTGGCCTGTTAGTTTGTTACTCATAGAGAGCTTTCGCTTTTGGATGTGCGTAAAGCTAATTTGTAATGAAACGGTTAAATTAAAGTAAAAAGCTTCCTTCCGTTTAACTGTGTTTTTTTAATTTTTTGTTTCCTTTTTTTTGCTTCTAACGGAAATGTTATTTCTTTTGCTGTACAATTAAAAAAACATTAAAAGGATGTTTTTCATTAATTAATTGAAGGATGCCTGCCAACAAATGAAAAAGTTTCTTTTTTAACTCAAATTATCTATGTCTGTATTTAAGTTTTCTGCTATGTATGTGTGTGTGTGTCCTGTTATCTGTAATGGTTTTAATTTTAAGTATACTTGGCTTTTAATGGCACTTTTTATTTTTTAAGTTGTGTTCTATGTAACTGATATACTTATTTGAAAAGAACTTTTAAACAAACACAGGCACTTGAATAACTTAAAATGGAATACAAACTATTAGGGGATTTGGAATTATTCTAAAACTAACAAGAGGAGGCTTAAGAATTGTATGACTTTTTGGATATTTTTTCGTCAATAGATGTTGTTCTGTTTTTCAAATTATAGTTTGTAATTAATTTAAATCAAATTTTATTCATTTTAATGAAAATGATTAAATTGAATTATTCATTTAAATTAAAAATTATTAATTATTTTTTATTTTTTTTATTTTTTTTTATATTCTCATTACAACGAGCGAATGCTTAAGATTATATGTACAGCGTAATGTAACAGACAGGAGTCTCAGCTGGGAATCGTACCTATAACAGATTTTGAAATTACGGACTATCCCACCCAGGCAACTATTTTAAGCTATTAACACCGTGTTATACAAACGAGATTATTTTTTGTCTTCTCGAGAGCAGCATCCAGAGGATAACCTCTACACATGTAGTGCATTGCGCTGTTACAAAGAAAATAGTTTGTGAGTTGAAGGATAGAGAAAGTAATCTTTATGGACAGGGAAGACTTTCGCTTCACGACTATTCCACAAACGAACAGTGTAATTAAAGAACGAATTCTCCCTATAATGCGTTGTGCGATTCACTGGACAATCAACGAAAAAGTGAGGCGCTCTACCAGAAATACGAGTAATCCATAAGAATATATGATTAATAGGGATTAATATCTTAATTTCATCAGAACATATTCCTTTATAGTGCCAATAGAACAACTAAACACTCGCCACAGCTATCCAGCCGTCATCAATGAGTACCTTCGACTTCTCCTGTACTCGGTGGAGAGGATCTAAAATATAATCTGATTCAAAAATATCTACATTGCACATTGACACAGATGACACCACACCACTATGTCTGTGTGTTAAAAACAACATTGGGCCTTGTCTGCTTTAAAATGAACACACTCGAATATATTTACGGGGTCATTTGTGACCCCGTGGTACTTGCATTATAATCGGTCAAGTCGTTTTCAAGTTATGATGAAATATATTGGCATAATTACCATATTTTGGGCGAAAGATTTGTCACGCCCATAACAAAAATTTTAAGCCCGATGGAAAAAAAATGAAAACGGTTTTGAATTCAGTCCACCAAACAACCGTAGGAAAGATAATTGGTTGTTCCAGGTCAAAACCTTGTAGACAAGTGTTATTATGCAAATTCAAAATTTGCACTACAACATCGAATTTTCGACAGATTGCAATACATTTTTAACTTTTTTTTAGTTGGTTAAAAAGAAGAAAGAAAAAGAAAAAAGAAAGTTAATATTGATATTGGGGTGGCGTAGTGTAGTGGTTAGAGCGCACCCATAACAACGCAAACGGCTCAGGTTCGAGCCCCAGCAGAGGACAATTTATTTTATTTTATATATTTGGTCTATGAAAATTTAATTCCGTATAGACAAACGTTATATAGCTTAAGAAAAATACAAAATTTACAAAATGAAAATTATTAATTCAAATACGATATAATTAATTTAAAAACAGTATTATTTTTCTTTTCAAAATTTCATTACTCTCAAAAAAATCAATTAAATGATATGGATTTTTAAATTGTAAGCATATCTGACAAAAGAATTCATTATTGGCATATACAGATCTGTGATATTTTATATTTATTAACTGAAAGTAGCGGGAAGGCCTAACTAGAACATTACAAATAATTTTGTTTAAAAGAAAATCAGAATCAGCATCATCACGTATTAAATTGAATAAAAATGAAACACTTCGCATCATTCGCCGGCTTTTTAAAGCAGGCAGCTTAATTAGAGCGAGTCTGCTTTCACATGAAAGAAGTACATATGAGTTCCATCGAAGTCCTCTCAGAGAAAATAAAGGAAACTGTTTCCGTACTGATTCAATAATGTTAGGATAAGTGTGAAAGTAAGGATCCCATATAATAGATCCGTATTCAAGGATCGCTCTAACCAAAGATATATATAACTGCTTCGTTATATATGGATGGGAAAATTCCTTTGATCAGCGCTTCATAAACCCTAATACTCCATTAGCTTTATTAACCATCATAAATATATGATCACAGAATGTTAGTTTATGGTTCAACAAAATTCCAAAATCATTTATAATAGAAACCATTTAGAGATTTGTTCCTTCAAAGTGATAAGAAGTATCAAACTTTTGTGAACGATAAAACGCATGTGTTTACATTTTTTGATATTCAAGTCCAATTAATTAATATCACACCATTGAGAAAAATATTCTCAGTCTTTTTGAAGAGATGATTGACCAGAAATATTATTAAAGGAGTTAAAAATTTTAATGTCATCTGCATACATAAGAACATTTGAACTGCAAATTACAGACGACAGGTCGTTGATAAATATTGTAAAAAATACGGGACCCAAGTGACTACCCTGAGGGACTCCAGAAGGGACATCAATAAGCTTAGAAACAGCATTTATATATTTTACTTGTTGAGTTCTGCCAGAAAGATACGAATTAAGCCAGCGAATTGTTTTGTTGCTAAGCCCCATGCACGAGAGCCTAAAAAGTAAAATGTCATGGTTAACCTTATCAAAGGCCTTACTAAAATCAGTGTAGATAACATTAGTTTGCTTAGAATTATAAAACCATCATTCTTATTAGTTGTCAGTTCCAATATATTAGTAGCTGTAGATCGTGATTTTCGAAAACCATGTTGACATGAAGATAAAAGGGATGAAACTTGATGAAAAACACTTTCGGTTAAAATCTTTTCTAAACGTTTAGGTATTGCATTCAACTTCAAGTCTACTTCCATTTTTGAATAAAGGAATTATGAATGATATTTTCCAAATTTAAGGTAAGTATCCTATTTCAAGGGACTTATTGAAAAATTACAGTCAAAGGATCACAAAGAAGTTCAGAACAGTTTTTAAGAAGAAGAACAATATATTCGAAGTGGAAACAATATTATAAGGGTAAGCGGTATACTGGTCATATGATTTATTAGAGAGTACGTAGTATTAAAAAAATCCGCAAATAGGTTACTAACACATATCTCATCCTCAGCACAGCTAGAACCAAATTTAAAGTACGAAGTATAAGCGGCGTTTAGAGTTAATAAAGTTATAAAATACTTAAGGGTTAATATTCATTTTTCTTTTCATTCTGCTTAAATAGCTGTTATATGCAAACTTGTTGGCGCTAATATATTCAGATCTTAGGAAACAGTAATTAATAAAATCAGCATGAGAGCCAGACAGTTTATAACTTTGATAAAAATGCATTTCTCCATGGGAGTGCCTTATTACTCCGAACCAAAGTTTTGGGCACCGCTTCAGAAATGCAGTGATGCTAAATAGCATAAATGACGAAGAAAAATTTAATTGTGGTTTCGAATGTTTAATAAAGAGTCTTCATTCAACTTCCCTCCAGACAACTCCATCTAAAAAATAAAGAAGAAGTCTCCCTGACCTTTTCCCATTCCTCTGGCGATGGTGACAAACATCAGACCAATGATCAGGAAAACACGCCACCTGCTGGGAAGAAACTACAATGCTATAGTAAAAATAACCACCAATTAGCAAGGATCTTCACCACTAAGCAAAATCATATGGAGGAAGCTACAGTGGATTAAGCATCTATTTACTTAGCTTGAAAGACCAAATTAATTAAAGAAACTTAAACAATGGATGCTTTGTGTAAGGCCAATATGCTCCCTGGAGGAGTGACGGAGAAAAAAATATTGATAAGTCTTACATAATTTAAAAACAATCAAGTTTTTATTTGATTTTAACTTAATATCTGAAATACCATAAGCACGCTTTAATAATTTTTTAATTATATTTTTCATATTTTATTTATCTACTTGCGTTTCAATAAAATAAAAGTTCTCAGAAATAAATTTTCCAAGACATTTTAAAGGAATTAATTATTCTCTTGCTTATACTCGTAAAATGTAAGAAGAAACATTTGTATGCTGAAATGTATTGCTACCTGTACATTCGTAATTTTTTTTCTTTAAAATATTTAGTTTTGTTTTTGCTTGCATTTGAGGAATATGCATAACACGACCTAAATAAAAGAATATATACATATATATGTACATACATATGTATGTGTTTATAACTTTAGAACATTTAAACATATGCACACAGCGAATGTGTATGAGTTTTTGTTACTATAGTCATAACATTTGTGTTTGCTTATCCACAAAAGTTTAATTGAAATTCAAGGATTGAGGCTTAATTTGAGTTTTGGCTTAAACATATTTTTGCGCTGTTGTTAATGTTGAATTTTGAAAAAGAAGAGAGAAAAAATTTAAATGAAATTAAACTAAATATGTACAATATTGTTACGAAAACCAAGTTTGAGAATCGCTAAACAAGAGGTACAAAAAAAACATGTTCTTGCTTACACATATTCAAATCGACAACAACAAAACAGGCAGAAAAGAAAACAAGCAACAACTAAGCATCAAGAACTGAAAGAAGTAGATGTTTACATTCGCATGGCTTCGTAAGAACTAAGAAGAAAATCCACCTGAAATATCGAGATATTCGAGAGCTTTTTAAGTACTGTTTACTCAGCTATATAAAAGCACATCGATGCGGACAGCAGTCAGTTTCTTTGGTGTAAGTTCAGCGAACAAGTTTGTGTGTTGTAAACTCTGTGTTTAGAGTTTATTGGTGTGAAGAGATCTTATGAAGAGTAAACTCGTTAAGTGAGCCGTGAAGTAAAAACCAGTTTAGTTGGAGCTAACTCGGTAAAGAGAATTAAATCTGGATGATCTCTAATTGAAAATGTAGTGATCAAAGTTAAGTTGTAACAACGATCGGGTTGGAACATCTTCAGATAGAAAGACCTGCCTGGCATGGGTGTCTATCATATTATCTTTTGGAGCTTGAGCAGATCTCTTGTCCACTTGAGATCCATCTACGAAGCTTTCCACGCAGCGTTGACGGAGTATATTGTAAAGTTAACAAATTCCCAATGGGATTCCCAAAGTCAAAAATGAGCTCGTAAGTTCGATAGGAGTGCCATGTCTGAACAATTCATCATCCCTATAGTTTCCTGAAACCCATATAATATGAATGTTATATAGCTCAGTCATCTCATTGAGAGATCTGAGGCAGTCAATAACTTGTGAAATCCCAGAGCTCTGGCTATACGAAAGTATGCTAATATCTCTATTGGATCATCAAAGCATCTCGTGACGCCAGTAACCGGTAACCCTAAGATCTTACTCATTGGCCATCAAGATCGTGTGACTTAGCCCTATTGGACTATTTTCTTCAAGGTTATGTTAAATCACTTTACTGCGTAGATGTACCAATTGTACACTTAGAAATCAACATTCTAAGAGTTATTGACGAAATACGGTCTCTGCAAAAAGTGTGTGAAAATTGGTGTAGATTGCGCCTTGTACGTGTTAGCCACGGCGGTCACATGGTCGTTACGTTAAATTGTTACGTTTTAACTTTGTAAAACGTTTGAGTTCTATTTCATTGCGTAGAATAAAATAAATAACATTTATGTTGTTGTTTCACTTTATGCTCTTATTTATTTCCTTACTTTTACGGTATACAATTTAAACTATACAGTCTCCAACTAATTTATCTTGCATTTCATATTCGCTTAATACACAAACACTTTTATTTACGCCCAAACATGACTTTACTTTATGACTGCCAAACGATAACTGTATTAACTACTGCATAAGGTGCCGTCTTTAATATACAATTTAAATTACTTCCGAATGTTCTTGTTCTTCCTACGAAATTCGATTTATTGCCGTTAATTTCAAATGTAACACTCAAAATCGATACGGTAACACCGTTAAATACATAAGTGGTAACACTCTTAATAACACAAATTAAGTATGCCATTACCAAGGTGGCCTTGACATAAACCAATGTCACAATAAGGTTTATGGCTAAGACAACTACTGTACTAATTAAGTGTATCTTTGCTTTAAGCATTGTTTGTTTTCGTAACAATATTTAAAATTAAAGTCATAAAATTTTATAACCAACAAAGCCCCTTTCATTGATATTAAAAATATATTTTTTTGTTTTATTATGACTTAAACTTCTGTAACTGTAATAAAAAACATCCGATATATGTATATACTACGTAGTATATTACACACGCACACGCATTAATATATTCAAATGCGATTGATAAAAAAGGTTCTGGAATAAGCTAAGTAGTAAAAGTTAGTATGTCTAAACTTGGTTTTTCTAAGGCTCGTTGTAGTTAAGTTTCAAAAAAGGTGACGAATTTAGGTTATCAGCGGGAAAATAAAAATAAGTCAGTTGTGCATCATAATAAGCAAAAGAGGGCAGTCGTGTGTAAGATAAGCAAAGATCAGCAAGTGTTAAGCTTTATTAATAGCGATTTAGAGATGTTGTTGTGAAATTTGTTGAGTTGACAATTAATTATTCAAAATAGTAAACATCGTAAAAATTTGATTCACATGTTTTATCATCTGTGCTAAACTAAATCACATACAAAGATTGAAAAATTTTAAACGTTGTTCAGGTTGATATTGTGTAGTTATTTAAAGACAAACTAAAGATAAAATAGAGAAATGCTTAGGAACTTATGGGTTTTTAATTTCCAATAACTTTCATTTCTGTAATTGCCTCTTGATCTCAGTCAAGAAACTGACGCATAGATAAATCTAAAACTAAAACTAAATCCCTAAATGATTCCCCACCCATAACATGGCTCACAATGTGCTAATATTATAACATTCCTCAATTTGATATTCTTTCACATAAAATACTCGTATTTGAAAAGAATATTATTAGAAGAATAACTCATGAGATTTGAGATCCATTCAATTCAGGTTAATTTGTATATCATTTCATTAGGAAGGCAAAATAACTATTATGCTCACTCAACTAAAAGTTATAAATTTTTTATTATCTCCCATGGAGAAAAAAAGAAGACAAAAACCCGGTAGTTATTTTCATTTAAATGAACATGACATGTTTTTATTGTTTGTAATTTTAAATTCAGTTTATGACAGAATACGTTTTAGAGGTAAGATTTTTCTGACTTGTTTTTTCCAGCCAGCCAGGATTGAATTGTGAAATAAAATTTTGTAATTAAGGTTACATTCAAGAAAATTTTAAATAAATATATTTGAATAAATATATATTCAAAGTAATTGTTGTGCTGTTTGTTAATAATTTATTGTCAACATTTAACAAAACTTCTATGGCTGCTGAATTACTTCGCACGACCTTTATGTTATGTTCGCACTACACCGTTTTTTCGTCACTCACACTCTCATTTATAATACAACCAGCGTTGCCGCAACTTCTAATTTTTTATAACCAAATTTTAATAAAAAAGTAACCAAAAAATAACCAATATTTTAAATCATAATTTTAATACAAAAGACATTATATATGGATTTTACAGCAGTATTGACTGAATACTGACTGGTCAGAAACAATATTCAACAATAAATAATAAAAAAAATAACGAAGTTTTATATGTTCCATCGACCTCAATGTGAGAAGGATTATTCATGTAGTTCAGAAGTAATGGTTTTGACATGAAAAAGGAACATCTCCCAGGTCAGGCAAAAATGTTCGGACATGATGAATTGAGGCCATTTCTCTATGGAATTTATTTTCAAACTCAAAAAACTACTCAAAACGGAAAAATTAGTAGCGACATCGAATCATTACTGGCAATGAAAAATAGATCTTTTAGAACAACGCTAGGCCAAATGTTCAAAGACCAGTTGAAATTATTTTTTAAATAGATTCAGACGCTTTATAATCCAGTTCTTGCCCGTCAGACTACCATTTGTTTCGATCGGAGTATAAGAGACTAGTTCGATTCGTTTTTGGCCTCGTGCAGTCTTTTGGCACGAAATTCATATGTTATCAGGAGGAAAGGCTAAAGTTTGTCAAAAATCCCGTTTTTAAAGTGATGCACACAATAAGAACTTGGGTAGTAAATGTTAAAAGAAATCATTATCTTTATTTTTTACTTCGAGAGAAAAGTAACCCAAATGGAAAAAAAGTACACATCTACACATTAATGGAAAAACTTAATCAATTTTGATTAAAAATAACCAAAATGGCAACACTGAATACAACCCCTGATTATAAACAATCTTGAGAATCACTCAAATTGTAAGTAATTCTATTTCTATTACCCTTTGTATTAATTCAAAATCCGTGGCATACTTACTAGATTTTAATCAAAACGTTTTAATTATAGATTTAATATAACAAATTTATTAAATGGACCTCCCTAAAGTATGCTGTCAAGTACAAATAATAAGCAAAAAATAAAATAAACGAAATAAAGACAACAAACAAAAAAAAAATGGCCGCTCGCTGGATTGATTCATATGCTAGCTGTTAAAAGGTGCCGTGCGAACGGTAGAATCCAATTAAGTAATACAAACAGAGAACGAAGTAATCCGAAGTCTCGTGCGAACATAGCAATATTTTCCTCTTGTTTTTGTTTACCGAACTTTTATCTCTTAATTTATTGTTAACTACTAAATGCCAAGTTGGTTTTTCCACCAATTTTTTTTTTCATGAGAGCTAGAAAGATAAAGTAAGAAAGTTTTAGCTTAAACATGAACATTAGGGTGTTCTTTATATGTACGAGCCAATTTTTTTGTAAAGTCTGGATCGTAACGCCCCTTAAACATGTTCTCTTTAGCAAAAAATTATATTGTGGAAAATTGTAGGCAGATCTCATCAGCGTACCGTATTTGCGTATTTGCCCACAAGCTGCCAAAATTTTGTTTCCTATGAAATAATTGTTTTATATGAAATAATGTTACGGAAATTAAGTTTAGGATCAACAAAACAAATAAACAGAAGCTACAAAAACAACTACGTGACGGTGTACAGATAATGAAATCGACATTAACAACATAAATAGAAATGTGTACAAATAAAAATAAACGGCAACAACAAAAGCTGGCAGAAGACAAAATATGTAACAAACAATAACAAACAACAACAAACAACATAAACTAAGAGAAGCAGTGTTTACATTCGCATGACTGCATAAGAACTAAAAATAAACTAAAGGAGAGAAATGGAATCTACCTGAAATATTGAGAGGTTCGATAGACTTCGGAGTATTGTTTACTCAGCCATATAAAAGCACATCAATGCGGACAGCAATCAGTTATTGCGAAAGAGTTATTGTTTTGAACTTAGCGTAAAGAGAGTTTAGTGTGGCTAAACTCTGGTTGAAGAAGTTGTGATCTGTAAAATAATTGTTGTTGTTTACAAACTCATAAATAACTCATTGTTGTTGTACGAACTTATAAATAAACGTTTATAAAAAGATAAAAACGTAACAATATATTTACAGCTTGTGGACGGGTGCGGCACGCCTTTCACTGATGTAATCTGCTTAAAATTTTCACAATGTATTTGTAACAGGGGGTGGCGTGGTGTAGTGGTTCGAGCGCACGCATAACCACATAACAAGAAAAACGACCCAGCTTCGAGCCCCAACAGAGGACATGGCGAAAATAAATTTAATTGTGGTTTCGAATGTTTAATAAAGAGAGTCTTCAACTTCCCTTCAGACAACTCCATCTAAAAAGTAAAGAAGATAGAAGATGATGACAAACATCAGATGCTGGGAAAAAATTACAATGCTAAAGTAAAGATCACCACCACTACACAAAATCATATGAAGGAAGCTACAATGGATTAATCATATACGAGTACTTAGCTTGAAAGAGCAAGTTGATTAAAGAAACTGAAACAAGGAGGAGTGACAGAGAAAAAAATTGACACAAAAGATATTTCTGGTCCATACATATAAGGCATACCTTATTGTGGGCGGATGTGGCACGCCTTTCCTGATACACTCGGCCTAAATTTTCCGTTACACATTTTTTGGCTACGGAAAGCATTTGTGAGGAAGAGTTGAAGTGCAATTTCGCATTTTTTAAAATAAGGTGCACCCTAATGAACATCTTTCGTCTAGCGAACCTTCTAGAACCTTCGCTATTAATTGCATTCGAATACAGTAGTAAGCTTATTAAACTATATACAAAGATTTGATTGTGTTTGTTATCATAAAGCGAACATATTGCTGAAAAGTCATGAGCCTAACACAGATGGCGTTAGTTTATTGCATTCACCTTCTCTCAGATAGTGCTAACCTTCAAAAGACGGCAATTAAAAATTCATAATATCCTATTAATTAATTCGTGATTTATTGTGCTACGAGTGACGCTACTTCTGTTATTTTCAGAATAATAGATCAAAAATAGTTTCGCGTTTTACAGTGCTTCACTACACACCAGCAAACATAAAAAAAATGCACAAAATCGTTTTGAATGATCGAAAAGTGAAGTACGTGAGTTAGCTGGCATCGTAAAGATGTCAAAGGAATGTGTTGGATTTATACTGCATGAATTTTTGACTATGGGAAAGCTCTGTTCAAAGCGGGTGCCGCGTTTGCTCACTGTTGACTAAGAACAAGAACGTTTTAATGTTTCTGAAACAATGGCAAAACTACATGAATTGAACTTTGAAAAGCTTCGCCAGATTTGGCTCCGATTGCTGGCTGTTCGCAGACCTCCCAAAAATGCTCGCCGGTAAGAAATTTAGCACGCATGAAGAGGTTATCAATGAAACTGAGGCCTGTTTTAAGGCAAAAGTAAATCGTTCTACAAAAGTGGTATTGAAATGTTAGAACGGTGTTGGAATGACTGCATTGCTCTTTGAACAAAAAAACTGTTTTTATCTTTGTTGGGCCAGGGACTTTTCAGCTCATGTGTTAAATTTACAGAAAGAGGCAGTCTCATGATACCGAAATATTAGATGCCTTCTCTTAAAACTTCATCTCCGAAACAATACAGGGAGTCGTAAAAAGCTTTAGCTTTTACTCTTTACTGCTTTTATAAGAGTTCTCGTTCCGTACTCACATATCATTATTATTAAATTTTTATTTAAAAAAGCATCTTAGCTGTAGGGTACCATATAAACGATTTTGTTCAATAGTAGTCTTCTTTCTGCTACTACTTTGTTAATGGTATTTCCTGTAGGCATTTTGTTATTTCCGTTATTTGTGGAACGCAAACTACGTGCGTAAATAAGTAAAAAATCATTAAAATCGTTGATATGCTTAAAATGTAATGTTTAGAGAAACTAAAGGATTTTCTTTTATGGCTAAAGGCACACTGTTTAGCCACAAACCACAAAACGGAAATTATTTGAGTCTTAATGGTGTTCAGTTTTTTGTTTGTATCTTAAGATATAAAAACGCAATAACAATGAATTACTTTCAAGGATATATTATGTGGAATAAAAATAATGAAGAAACACACTTCTCTACGTGTGTACTAAGAAAAATGGAATAATAAAATCCTTAAAAGAGGCACAATATAAGAGAATTTTTCATGGTTTGAAATTGGGTGAAGGAAAGCGCATTAATATTATATGAATATGAGTTTAAGAAACTGTCTTGGCTTATATTTAGATTCTAAGTTATCTATTATTTAAAGATTTTGACATGAAATATTTAAAACGATTTAAATGCTTGTAAGATCTGAACTAATAACTGAATAAATATGTCTGCGTTTCTTAAAATTTTGTGTACCTTAGTTTTTTTTCTATTCTTTGTTTATTCCACTTACGAGTACATACATAGAAACACAAAAATTAATTCATTACAAATCATTTTAACTTTTCCCATGACATGTTCAAGTGTCGTATCTCTACAAAAGCAGTTCTGCACCATATGCTCCCTTGACATGCATTAAGTGTGACGACACGGTGTCAAATATTTCCCTAATTTTTTGAATAATTCGGTTTTTGAATAATTCGAAAAATAGCAATTTTAGAAAAATCGGTTTTCGGTTAATAATTAGTCAAATAACCGGTTAACCGGTTCTTTTATATAAATAAAATTGTTTTGAATTTTTGAAGCGGAGAGCTGGACCATATCGTTTTAAAAATAAGTAGAATCTGACGGAGAGCTTAAAATTAAAGTGGCAATCAATACTAACAATAATTCTAACAAATCTCATAAAAAGTATGCAAATAAAAAGACATAAAAACAAAGTTTATTACGCAACGCATTGAAAGTTGCTTAGGTTTCGAACAACTACTCAAGGAGCTAATTTTTTGTTGTTGTAGAGAATGGAATGAAAGGCTTGTTATTATAGTTATTATTTAGGTGCCTAAGACAAAAAGAATTAAATGTTTTACTTTGAATAAATCTCTTAGTAATACACGAGTCCTTAATTGCTTCGACAAGTAAAGCTGTTAGGTTTCGAACAGCTCTGCATGTAAATTCATGCACCACGAATTTAAAAGGGTGTGTGGCGCTGTGGTATGTTAGGTAAGACAGCCAGCTTCCAACTAAGAAGTCGACTGTCTGATAAATTTCAACAGCGATATCACCTCACAAAATTACTAGCAACTGGTTATGTGTATTTACGCTGTGAAAAACTTCACTAACTAATATATTTGCCATTCGGAGCCGGTGTCTATGGAGTTGATCATTCTCCATATATAAAAACTAATATCTATTCAAAGAAGATGAGAAAAGGTTATTGTTGCTCAAGTGTGCATAACTTTTTCGATCTTTCTTGGTTTCCACGTTCTTTGTGAGACGTACAATGGTATCATATATACAAAAATAATAACTTAATTTATCCTACACAAATAGTTAAACGATATAGTTAATATTTGCAGTAAAAAAATATATCAACGTATAAAAATTACACTTGTTTAAATTAACCGGTTATTCGTCCTAAATTAACCGGTTTATTCGGTATTCGAAAAAAAAAGATTTTGAAAAAACCGTATTCGACAAAGCACAAAAAAACCGGTTCAAACCGGTCGAATAATAACCTTCCGATCTCCCTAGTAAAAAGTGAGCTTCCCTAAGGTAGGATCACACTATTGTCGTAATGCACCAATAAATAGTGTTTTTTATATGCCAATCGTATGATTATACAATTTATTGGCTCATCCGATAACTGAAAATATTACTGTGCTTATTTACCCCAATAAAATGCAAACCTGGTGCGACAATCGTCTGAAAGCTTTATCGACAATCATGCACCAATGTAAATTCCAAAAGTACACCAATATTTATTGTATTCGTGTGTGGCAATTGAAGACGATTTTTATGTTTTAATTGATTTCTTTCTGAAAAAACACGCGCTTATACGGTATTTATAATTGCAAATATGTATTCTTTAATTTTTTGTATGTAAAATGCATCACAAACTCCCATCATTTCTTTTTTTCATTATTTTTACTTTTTTATCAAGCGGACACCTGATAATCAAAGCCGGTGCAATTTTTATTTCTTAGAGAACAAATCATCTTGACTTTAGAGAATTATATATAATTTGTAATTATATTCCCAATTTAAATAAATAAATGTTTTACTGGATTATTTTTTTTTAGTTCATTGAAATGTTTTCTTATATGCACGATCAATGGCTCTTCTTGTGAACCAATCTCAGACCCACACACTTTTTTTTTTATCTTTTTATTTATTTGTTCAGTAAATGACTTCAATATTAATAAAAAAGACGATATTTTCTTTTTTTAAAGATAGAAACATTTCAAACACCACAAAAATATGATAGTAATGAAATTAATTTAACACAACAGCTGATGCAGAGAATTGCCGTAAACTAGAACAATCGTATGACAGCGATGGGACAATTATTGTCAATAGATAATTTCGCGCCATCTTGTGACGATGGATTTTGTAGAAAATAAGACAACCCTGTGAATATAGAATTTTTATTTGGGACAATTTTATTATTGTGCGCTAATTTGTCAAAATAAAATTTGTATCAGATTCGTGTGTTTCCAGCTTAAGCGATTTTTTGACACTGAGTTTTGCGTTTTACTAAGTGTACTTAACCCTCTAATAGGCAAATCTGCCCTTAGGCGGGGCATATTATTTGTGTTATTATGCTTATTTTTTTCTAGAAGTTCCCATTTTAACGGTAAATACGTACAGAGAAATACACAATTTACTTATTATGACAAAGAACACCATGCATTTGTCTCTTGGCTTTAATATACCCATCCGTAAAATCAAATTTCTAGATAAAGCCGGTAACACGATTATTTGTGTTTAAAGTGAAACTTAAAAAATATAAAAAAAATTGTATTAACAATTTATGGAAGATAATTTTTTTATAAGTATAGGTAAGTATCTTTATTTTACATTTAGTGTTTTGTTTATTCAATTCTTTTGTAAAGCTTAGCTTTTTATTGGTAAAATTTAGACTCCGCCTAAAGGCGAACGTACCGGCTGCCAGCTAGTTTTGCATATAAACTTTTTCTCTTCTGATAGACCTTTTTCTCTTTTTTTTAAATAAAAATTTAGCATTTTCATATATAATTGCCTTTTAAAATGTTCGAACGAGTTTGTTGGCTGCATTTTTAGCGTTGAACTTTCTTCAGTGCAGTGGCAGGAAACAAAATGTGTGCGTAAACCCCAATATAATCAAAGAATACAATTGTCATATGGGTGGTGGTGATATAATGAACAGCTTAATAGGACGATACCATATTAGAATGAAAATGGACTTTACCTTAATTTTATAATCTAATTGATATGCCATTATTGAATTCCTATCTCTTTTTTAGACGCATTCATGGAATTTATTACAACGATATCTTTCATTTAAAGTTATCAGACTTCCGAAGTGGCATATGTACTTTGCTATTATGCACATAATTCCGTCAAAAAACATGTGGAAAGACCTCAAAACCAAGTAAAAAGATCTTATAATTGACTATTCGACATCCGCTTCCTAAATTTGGACATACGCCTGACGTTTTGGGCCGGAGTGGTAAAGTAATGTGCAATGGGTGTAAATCGGAACCACAAAAGTTTTGTACGCTGTGTAAACTAAGCTTCTGCTTATCAAATAAAAATGTTTCAAAATTTACCACACAAAATAAGCAGAATGCTTAAATGAAACATTTGATAAAAATGTTTTATTTTTACCTTCTTTGGTAAAAATATTTATTTGACTTAAAAGGCAAGTCCGCCTTTTGGCGAGAAGATAAGCTTTTCATGTTTTTCAACTTTTTACTATAAAATATTGTTTTTCGCCCCAACTACCAGCCCAGTATATATATTTTTTTAGCTCAAAATAAAATTGACCGGTTAGAGAGTTAAGATCTTTTGTTGAGATTAAATCTATGTTTTTTATAATTTTAAGATATTTCCTTGAGATTAAAAAAAAATACATTAAAATTATTAGGCTTAAGCTATGTAGCATGAAAAATTGAAATAAATATATATAAAAATACTATGTGCACATAAGATATTTTTGTTAATTCAATATTACTTAAAAAACTTAAGCTAAAAGTAAAAGTTCATAAAATTGGAAAAAATAAAGATTCTAATAAAAGGTAAGTACACTTAAACGCCTTGACTTCTATAAAGTTTCTAGCGAAGTAACTCAATTTGCGGTTATATCGACTTAAGCTAACCACAGAACAAATTTATTTAAAATATTTAATTACAAAAAATACAAAATTGTCAAAAATTCCTTGTTTGTTAATTTCAGTATACTTATACACCAGAAGGCAAGTGTATATTTCATTAATATTTTCGATAATCTACTAAGCATACATATGCGTTGACCAATTTGTTCACTAACGGAAGAATTCTTTCATTTCCATCTTAATCATGTCCTGAAAGATCTTGTGCCTCTTCTTTTTGCATACGTATTTGGTATCTGCTTTGACATTGCCATATAGTATTCTAAAAAAGTTAACTCCATTTAACAAGTAAGTTGTAATAACGGAAAGAATTTAAATGTGACTTTAAAAATTACTTTAGCTTAAGTTACCTTTTACTAATTCGAACTATAAACGCTAGTGGTAACAATGGGCCTTAAATTTTGAAATATATATGGATTACAAAACTTAAATTTAATTGTTCATTCCAAGAATTAGATTTATTTTGAACTTTAACAAAATATTGGATTTTGCTTCCCTTTTAATAAGGTGTGCCTCAAAATGATGAGGTCACCTTAACATTTGTTTAATTCATTCAAACTATAAAATGTTACGTATGATCACCTTATTAAAAAAATCTACGTTCATCCAAACTATAAAATGTTACGTACGGTCACCTTATTAAAAAAAAATCTACGTTCAAATAAGTAAGTAATAAGCCGGTTTTGCGTTTACAGGTGTACCATCATATTAGGTTTATTGACAATTATGTAAATAAGTGCAAAATTTAATGCGTCAAAATGATAAGGTCAGTGATTAATAAGCAATTTTGCACAACACACAAAGATCGTTCCAGTTTTTTCGCCATTCCAAGCATACTCAATCCCTGCTCAATTTATCCTTGTTCATAAGGTGACAAAGGTTTCCAGCTACCCATACCGCGCAGATATTATTCAAATTATAAATTATAACAAAAAAACGAAATAACAATTGTGATACCTTCTGATTAGATTAATTGCTTATTAATCACTGACCTTATCATTTTGACACATTGAATTTTGCACTTATTTACATAAATTTTAATAAACATAATATAACGGTACATCTCTAAGAACAAAACCGGCTTATTATTCACTTATTTGAACGTAGAATTTTTGTGAATAAAGTGAGCATATATAACATTTTATAGTTTGGATGAATTGAGCAAATATTAAGGTGACCTTATCATTTTGAAGCACACCTTACATTATATAATTTTGGCGCTTTCCAAATATAGAGATTGGCTACACTCATAAAATATAAACAGCTGTTTAAAATAAATTTGTAAATATAAGTGATTAAAAAATTATATTAGTGGCTTGAAAAACTACAAATATTAAAATAAAATAGAAGTAATATTTAATAAGATTTAAAAATAAGTAAATTCAATAGTTTCCGTATGACTTAATTCCACAACACAAAACAAAAAAAAAAAAAAAATAAAATTCTTTTGTCAGTGATCAAATATTTTTTTCGTGTGAAATATTTCTTAAGTGTGACCATAGGGAAAACAGGTTTTCTCCTATTTCTGTTTGACTATACAAAAATGGTCAAATAAATATGCGTGGTGTGACCACAAAACAAAATTTTGCTTGTTTCACTCAATTTGCATTCCAGTAAGTGAAAACAAAATTTGATCAAATATTTTCAAGATGTGACCGTAGCTTTACATACACTTACAGCTTGCGGCTTCTTAATATTGATTTCGAGGCCAACTTTATAACCTTGAAGTAAAGATGCATGTCATTAAATTTGTGTGACATGACGCAAATGCCGTCAGTAGAGTCTTCAAGGTGGCGGTGTAGTGTCCAAATTATACACCTCTTTTTTAAAAAAGTCCTCCGCATGACAATGTTCAGTACAACGGCAAAGAGTAGTATTGTTAGGAGGCATACTTGTTTCACTCTAATGTTAGTTGTGAGGGGTTTACTCGTCATTTCACTATGTCTGGCCCGTAAAGTTGTATTGCGATATATTGCCCTGATGAGAATTATTAGAGTTATACATCTGGCAACATTAATTTTCGCTTAGTTCAAATAAACTTCCAACAAAAATCTCAAATTGTTGTTTGTTGTTGTGGTATAGTAAAATTAATAATGACATTTGACTTAGGCTATAAAGTATTTTTATTTAGTTTTTATTTCGATGTATTAATTAAAATGCATCGATGTTGATCAATAAATAAACATCGAATTGTTTCGATGTATTAATGATTACATCAAGTGATTTTAAAACATCGATTTACATCGTCCACTACTACTTCAGCGACTGTTGCTTTCATTAATCAAAACTTTATTTCTCAACTTCTTGTTTACTTCTAAATGCTTAGTTTGTTTTGTCAACCTTTTTCGACTCAACTCAAAGAGCTTTAAAATGTTTTAGCGTTAACATGAATTTTGTTTATCTAGCGAATTCCAGAACCTTGGTAATAGCATTTGAATACAGAAGTGCATGTGTGTGTAATACGACGGAAAAAGTTTTTGCTGTCAATTGTATGCACTAGTTCAAGTACACACAATGGTTTTGCTGTTTTTGTCGTAACGTAACGCACATATAATATCAATAGCTCTTCCTAAATGAATAATAGAGCATTGTTGTTTTAAGTTATACAATAGAACTTAGAGACACATGATCGGGACAATATTAGGTTTGTCCACAAATTTTAAAAGTACATATCGGGTAGGCCATCTATCGGTTTAAATTTGAACCAGCTGTTATTTCGAATCTGGCAGTATTTTGTCATTCTATTCTGTCACAAAATTCAGTATATTATCTCCATTGAACGAAATGAATCGATTTATGCTTGAGTTACGTTGGGATTTATTGGAAATTTATTTCCAAAACAAAAACAATTGGTGGGAAATTGTGAAGAAATCAGAAAAATAGCAAAAATCATCTTTTCAAATCAAACTCATTTTCATCTTGGTGGGTACATTAATAAGCAAAATTGCCTTATTTAAAAAGAAACTCAAACGCGTTCTGACAGAAGCCAATGCACCTATGACGAGTGACTGTTTGGTGCGGCTTGTACCCGCTCTTCATGGTATTGATGTGAGCAATGTTTGGTTTCAACAAGATGGTGCGACTTGCCACATGTCGCATGCCACAACCGATTTATTGCGTCAAACGTTTGATGACCACTTAATTAGTCGAAATAGTGATGCCAGTTGGCCGCCAAGAAGTCGTTGGACTAAGTGTTATCTGTGGGGCGCCGTTAAAGACAAGTGTTATGTTGATAACACAGAGACAATTGAACATTTGAAGGCCAACATTCGTGACGCCATTGCCGAAATTTTTTTTTGTTTCTAACAGGAACAATTGTACTTCACAACAAAAATAAATAAATTTGTCAAAATTTCAAACCGTTTTTGTTTTATTGCATTTTTTAATTTAAACTTTTAAATGGCCCATCCAATATATCTTTGTAACAAAAACGAAATGTGAACGTCATTCAGAATATAAAGGGTGGTCCAACTATAATGCAAATTTTTTGTCCAACTTAATTTGACATTATTTTGTTTCAGTGTTTGAGAAATGCAGCTATGGAGAGGTACACAATTGAGCAGCGCGTTAGGATTGTTGAAACCTTTTATGAAAATGGGCGTTCAAATCAGAATGCTTGACAATTCATGAACATCACTCACGAACTGGATATCCTACAGTCACTCCTACAAGTCTTTTAGACTCTGGGTTTTACCAATACCTCTTGCTGCTATTAAGAGATGGCCTATTGGATATATATTCCCTATCCGGAATACAGCCCACGCTTCAGTCCCTCTCTAAATCCTGCAATTATCCATGCTAACTGCCAAACCATCACACAGCCTAGCCGATCCTATCCCTTGCAGGTATAATCGCCATGGGCATTTACCTGAAATCAAGGCTGGACCTCTGCCGCTTTAACAACTACTCAACTAACACTAGATTATACTGAGCCCATTATATGTTTATGTAAAATAATTTTTAACACAATTTCTCTTCCAGCAGAAGCACTATTTACATGCACTATTTAATATTGGACGTTTTTGAATTAAAAATTCTAAATCTTTGATTTAAGATTGGTCAATGTAAAACCAAGTACGAGCTACTTTAAATCAAAGATGTTTCTACATTGCTTTTTAATCTAAGTTGTTTTTAAGGTGAACGTTGTAGAATTTAAGATTTTCCACCTTGGCTAACTTTTAAAGTTGTTTCTTGTTGATTTAAAATTGTTCTTGTTGATTTCCTGTTGTTTTTTCTCTGAGTGTATACTAGTGAGATCAAACGGTTGTTATTCGACCGGTTTTATTAGTTTTGTCGAATATGTTTTTTTTTGAAATGTCCATTTTTCGAATACCGAATAAACCGGTTATTTTAACACGAATAACCGATTAATTTATATATGAACAATTTTTATAAACACATTTTTATATTTTTTATTGCTAATATGCTCATCGTTTTAGCATTTTTCTAAATTTAATATACATAACGCCTTATTTTTTTATATTTGACAACCTTGGACGTCTCACAAAGAACGTGAAAACCATGATAAATCGAAAAAGATATGCACACTTGAGCAAAAATAACTTTTTCTCAATTTCTGTAAATAATTATTAATTTTATATATTTGGGGAAGGATGAACAAAACTACTAGGCTTGTTGAAAAGGACCTACCAACGCCTACTCCAAACGGCAAATGTATTAATTAGTGAAGTTTTTCACAGCGTAAATACTTATAAGCAGTCGCTAGCAATGTTGTAAGGTGAGGTGATATCATTATTGAAAATTGTCAGATGGTGTGGCCTGGGATTGAACCGAGGACTTCTTGGTTGATAGGCGGCTGTCTTACCAAGCTTACTACAGTGGCACACATTATTAAATACGTGGTGCATGCATGTGTGTTTCTACAGATGTCCTCTGAAGTGTGAAAATATTGAGTGTCCTTAAATAGTAAGCTAAAAAGACTTATCGATATCAGGAATTATTCACCACCTTAAGTATGTCTATAAGATTGAGGCTATTGTGCAGCAAGGAAAACTTGATTCTACACCAAGTAGTCTCTAGGCACTGCAAATCAAACTCTTACAAAATACGCTGCAAAAATATATCCTGAAAGGAATATTAGGATGTCCCTAAAAAAGCCAAATGTTGTTCTGGCATACTTATTTGCTAGAAACTACAACATGGTACACAAATTCATCAACTTTATTTGCAAATGCGACAAAAATTGAGAAGAATTTTATTATAATAAAAGCTCCGGTTAACCGGTTATTTGATAAATTTGTAACCGAAAACCGGTTCTTTAAACATTATAATTTTTCGAATTATCCGAAAAGCGGTTTTTGAAAAAAGTCATATAATCGATCTCCCTAGTGTATACGTTTAAACAAAATAATTGATTTGATAATAATAAAATCGATTATTAATCCCTTTTAACTTTTGCTCTCCATTTTGCTTTATTTTATTTATTTTTTATGTGTTTGTTTAATCAATGGGAAATTAATTTACCGACCAATAAATTTTTTGCTTAAAATTTTTACTTTATTTTTAGCCATAAACTTATCGTACAGATAGATGATACATATGAATATATATATACGAGTGTGTATGCTATGGATATGTAGTGTTATGTCAATATGTTTGTGTGCAAAGTTTTTTTTGTTTTTGTGTGTGTGAGTGTGTGCGTGGTTTATCCTGCATATATATACAAGATTATTTAAAGTAAATATACTACAATACCAACACCAACAACTATTTAAACCATTTGGCCTTTTTACAGCCTTTTGTTTTTTATTTTATTTTTTGTTTTTCTGCTCTCATCACTCTTTATACAAGTGAGTGGTTAAGCGTGTGTATGTGTATGAGTGTGTTGTGTGTGTTAGGCTCATACGCAAACAGCATATGCATCTGTATAGATGTATGAGTATGTAATGTAGCACGAGTATTATTCAATTTACCTTGTGTATACATCGTTGATATGGATACCATGGTATCCGGTCTTTTCGATGTTGTTTCACGTTGACTGCTACTGCTATTGCAGTTGCCAGTGGCCAAAGCAATAGCATGTTGTTGATATGGATAAAGTTGCTGCTGCTGCTGTTGTAGGTATGATGTTATATTTGGTTTCTTTACATTATAACCGAATTGCGCATTTTGACCGCGCTGTTGTTGTTGTTGATATGGATGATGTAGATGGTTATGTGCTGACGTGATTCTAGTGGCAGCATGGCAAACAGGCGGTGGTGGCACGCTTGTCGTCTGCCACAAACTGTCACTTAATTCCGATATTTTGATGAAATTTTAAAATAAACCTTTTTGTTTTAACTTTTTTCTATTTTTTATTTTTGTCTTATAAATTTTAAACTTTTATGTAAATGGGGACTTTTTTAATTTATATTTGAATTTTTTTTATTTACAAATATTTCAATTTTCGCTAAAGTTTGTTATTGTTTTTATTATTCTATTGAAGTATTTAAAGAAAAAACACGGCATAGAGTGCAAAAGTGTCAATAACGATTGTGTGTACAATGAGAGAGAGAGAGATAGCGTGTGTGCTTGCATGTGAGGATTATTTTTGTTTTAAGTTTTAAAAATAAAAATTAAATTAAATCCAAAAGTTATGTGTATATAACATTTGAAATAAGTAGTTCCTACAGTTTATTATTTTAATAAAAAATTATTAAAATATTTTTTGAAAATATATTCTTAGGGTGGGCAAATTTGAGGTTAGGAAAGTAAATTGACTTAAAAACACCATTTCTTTAAAAAAATCTGTTTTATTCATATCAATATAAAACAGAAATATGAGAATCAATAATCGAATATGATTTCGGGCAAATGTTTACCTCTAGCACGTCATCAGACGTCTGCTCTTTTCACAAAATTTTTAGTTTTTTTCAGTTGTTTATGGTTCGTAAACTTAAGCCAGGTCTCTCACATGGACCGAGAGAAAATAATCCAGCGGCGTTAAATCACAAGAACGAGGTGGCCAAGTGACATCGCTAAATCGAGAAATTACGGCACCGGGAAATTTCTCATGCAATAACCGAATTGTTTGGCTGGCTGTGTGGATAGTGGTGCCTTGCTAGTGGAGCAAAGGTCACTGATGTCAACATTAGCCAATTGTGGCCACAAAATATTGGTTATTATGGTTTGGTGGCGCAGAGAATTCACGGTGACGGAGTTTCCTTGCTCATTTTCGAAAAAGTACGAGCCGATGATGCCGCCTAACTACAAACCGCATCATACGGTTACTGTCTTAGGATGTAATTGTTTTTCGAACTGACTGACTGTGGATTTTGTGAGCCCCACATGCAACAATTTCGTTTGTTTACATAACCACCTAATTGAAAATGGGCCTCATCACTAAAGATTAGATTGTTGAAAAATGTTTTGTTTTCGTTCAGTTTTTCAAACAGTAAATTTTCACAATTAAAATTCTTTGTTCAAGAGTGTAGAGTTTCATAGCTAAAATTTCCCAATTTTTTACTAAATAAGTGTCAAAGGTTGACAGCTCAATTTTTCACATTTCATCATTTGACGCCAATTTACTTTCTAACCTCAAATTTTCCTCAAACCGATTATTTATTTAAATAATTCTGGTCTATGGATTACATTTCTTTACAGAGAAAAGTATAAAAACAAGTATTGAAAATTCATAATCATTAATTCAAATATAAAATAATTTTTTTCTTCACAACATCATTAGAATCACAGAAATCAATTATATGATAAAATGATTAAATTTCAAGCATATCTGACAAAAGGAATCATTGTTTGCATAAACTGATCGCTCAAAGTTGCGGGTTGGTCTAGTGGGAACATTACAAATAATACGACTTAATAGAAGCTCCGAATAGATGTCACCTTGAATTAAACTCCATAGAAAGGAAATAGTCGGCTTTTCAAAGTAGGTAATCAACTAAGCGCGATCCTGCTTTCATATGAAGGAAGTACATACGAGCTCCATCCAAGTCCTCTCAAACAAAATAAAGGGTCCGCCAAATAATATTTTTATTTTTTTTTGAAAATGCTATGAAATAATACTGAATATTTTCTCAAATTTCTTTTTTTATTTGAAAGTACAACCCTTCCGCTTAATAATGGAAGATTATTTCATTCAAATGGCAGCCTCGGCTGGCCATGCAGTAGCCTCTACCATCGGTCCAATTTTTAAGCACATTATCTATTGTGTGCAGCTGTATTTCACCAATGGCTTCACAAATATTGTCCTTTAAAGCGTCAATTGTCTCTGGATTGTTGGCGTAACACTTATCTTTGACGTCACCTCACAAATAATAGTCCAACGGTGTCAAATCGCAGCTCCGAAGTGGCGACTGCGACTGATAATGCGATCTTTAAAAACAGGGCGCAAAACATCGAGTGTAGCTTCGGCTGTGTGGCACGTAGCGCCGTCCTGTTGAAACCAAATGTTGCTAATATCCTTCTCTTCAATTTTTGTGAACAAAAATTCGTTCAATATGGCCCGATAACAATCGCCATTGACCGTAACGGCCACTCCTTGCTCATTTTCGAAGAAAAATGGCCCAATTATGGCTCTGGACCAAAATCCGCACCAAACAGTGATTCGTCTTGGGTGTATCGGCTTATCAATGTATGCGTGTGGGTTTTCTGTGCCCCAAATGCGACAATTTTGCTTGTTTACATACCCGCCAAGATCAAAATGAGCTTCATCGGAAAAGATGATTTTTTTGGCAAAATCGGCATCTTCTGTAAATCGATCGCAGGTCCAGATTCCCAGCGTTGTTCAAGCGTATACACAACCATATTCGTTCAGCGGAAGGACAAAACTAATTATCTGTTACATCAGACATGAGCCAAGTGTTACCATTCACGAAATAAGCACTAGTTGAGAAAAAGCTTTATATGGCGGACCCTATAGAAGAAACTATTTTTGCACCGACTTAATACTGTTACTGTACATATTAAAGTAAGGATCCCATATAATAGGTTCGTATTCAAGGATTTGGCGAACCAAGGATGTAAACAGATGCTTTGTGACATACGGATCAGAAAATTCTTTTGACCAATTTGGGAGATCGATTATTCGACTTTTTTCAAAAACCGGTTTTCGAATAATTCGCAAAGTAGCAATTTTAAAACACCGGTTTTCGGTTAATAATAATTCAAATAACCGGTTAACCGGTTCTTTTACTTACATAAAATTATTCCTAATTCTTAAAAAAGCAGAAGCTGATGGAGACCTCAAAATTGAAGTGGTAATCAATACTAACAATAATTATAACAAATCTAACTAAAACTATGCCAAAGCGGTGTGCAGAGGCCATAAAAAGTTATTGCATATATAAATTTTATTGTATAAATTTAATTATTTTTGTATATATGACAACCTTGAACGTTTCATAAAGAACGTGAAAACCAAGGTAGATCGAAAAAGATATGCACTCTTGAGCAACAATAACCTTTTCTCATCTACTGTAAATAAATATTAATTTTTATATAGAGAGAATGATCAACTTGACTCATTGAAAGCCCACAAATCCAAAAAGGCCAGTTCCGAACGGCAGATATATTAGTTAGTAAAGTTTTCTACAGCGTAAATACACATAACCAGTCGCTAGTAATGTTGTGAGGTGATATCGCTGTTGAAACTCGTCAGATAATGTGGCCTGGGATTGAACCGATGACTTCTTGGTTGGAAGGTGGGTTCTTACCGAACATACCACAGTGACAGGCACACTATTAAATACGTGGTGCATACATTTACGTACAGTGCTGCTTGATGTCTAAACAAATTTTCTTGTCGAGGCAATTAAGGACTCGTATATTATTAATAGATTTATTCAAAGTAAAACATTTAGTTTTTGTTATCTTAGGCACTTAAGTTATAACTATAATAACAAACCTTTAACTTCATTTTCTATCAAGTAATACAAAAAAAAAAAACGAAATTAGCTGCTTGAGTAGCTGTTCGAAACTTAAGCAACTTTCAGTACTTTGTGTATTAAACTTTGTTTTTTTTTTAGTATTGTTTGCCACTTTAATTTTAAGCTCTCTATCAGCTTCTGCTTATTTTTAAAACGACGTGATCCAGCTCTGCGCTTCAAGAATTAGGAACAATTTTATTTAAATAAAAGAACCTCTTAACCGGTTATTTGAATTATTATTAATCGAAAACCGTTTTTTTTGAAAAGAGCTACTTTTTGATTTATTCGAAAACCGGTTTTTGAAAAAGTCGAATAATCGCTCTCCCTAGTTTACACTTAATCCTAATTTTGCATGGTTTTTTACACGGTTTAGTTCTGAACGTAAGTAAAATGTACAAAAAGGCGCAGGTGTATCTTATTGTAAATGTCAAACGTTTTTTTATTTTACACCTAATCCTGTATTTACGCCATTTTTTGCACCATATCGTTTGGAATTTATCTAGAGGGTAAGATTAGCATTAATTTATTTAAAATATAATTTATTTTCAAATATAATTTATGTAACAATGTCAAATTGTTACATAAAATTCACAAAAAAGCAACAAATATATGTTGTTTTTGTTAAAAAGTTAGTTGTTATACAGGCAACACTACCTTGTTCAATATGCCTTGCATATGTAGACGGCGCAACCATTACAGTTAAAGGAGACACCTATCGCACCCTGTTAACCGATTTTTTGTGTCCGTTCTTCATCGTATTGATGTGAACGATGTTTGGTTTCAACATGATGGTGCAACTTGTCACACATCTCATGCCATAGTCGATTTATGGTGACAAACATATGATAGCCGAAATGGTGATGTCAGTTGGCCGCCAAGAAGCTGCAATTTGTCATCGTTGGACTACTTGTTCTGTGGCGCCGTTAAAGACAAGTGTTATGTCGACAAGCCAGAAATAATTGAGCATTTGAAGGCCAACATTCGTGATGCCGTCGCCGAGAAACGACTCTATACACTTGGGAAAGTTCTCGAAAATTGGTCAGATCGAATGAGGTACTGTGAGGCTAGCCGTGGCAGCCATATATATGAAATAATGTTTAATTTCTAAACGGAACAATTGTACTACTCGCTACGCATATCATTCGTCGTTGCTTGAGTAACGACTGATCCGACCATCAACCACACGACTACAAAGGACGCTGTCTACAAAAGTATCGAGGTAACCAGCTATTTAATTAGTTTAACGACTACAGCCACAAAATAAACATCAGATTTGACACCTTGAACATAATATAAAAAAAACATAAAATTTGTCTTTTAAGTGAACTTGTGAGAAAATAAATGGCAAAAAATGTCTCACTACTATTGTCAAAATAGTCCAAATGAAATAAAAACTCAAGTATGTAAAAAAACGAAGTACATATATACTAAATAACATCTAAACGAAAAATGTAAGCAAATGAACATATCTCGCTTGATTAACAAGAGGGTATTAACTCAAAATTTTAAAATTTTGAGTGTAGGTGAGAATCTGTTTGGGATTACGTTTTAAATGAAGTTGAAAATCCGAATACATGATCGTAAGCAAAAGAAATAATAGCTTTTTTATAAAAATATACGATACATTTCTATTTCCACTTTTGTATTAACTCAAAATAAAAACTTTTTGGTGGTGTAAAGGTAGTCACTGCACTATTACGATAATGACCTCAAATGTGGTTGTCGGAATGAAAGAGTAATCGGAACACGTTGAAATGCTTAGAGTAGATAGATTTTGATGTTATTAGTTGATTTCTTGCTAAAAGTGAAATTTAAAAAATGTTGAGTTAATACCCTCTTGTTCATCAAGTGCGATATGATTATGCTTTTTCAGTGGTGCCACATACATTTTTTATATTTCATGTATAGCGTTTTAAAACGCCTATTGCATGCATCATATTGTATTGAAAGCACAAAACTGTTTGTTGCTGCCAAGAAAATTGAAATAAACCTAAGTTGGCTACTGGCTACAACGATAGTCTTGTAGTCGGTAGCCGTGTTGCCGCTAAAATAATTATTCTCCTCTGCGCACATGTATTCTATTTTTGACAGCTTGTAGACGATAGTCGCTAGACTTGAATGTATTATAGCATAAGAATACAGTTGAATTGAGTAGAGACAAAACGAAAATGGACAACAATGCTTTGTTAAGCACTTTTGTTAGACTAAACCTAGAGCTTAAAATCATTTATAAATATTTGCCTCAGGTCAATCGGCTAGCTAACAATGTTATCATCAATTTAATCAATTTTAGGTAAATAAACATTCAAGTTGTTATCATCAATAAAATTACGTACATATTAGACTAAGTCCCCGAGAATTTGATCGAGTACTTGAAATACTGCTGGCTAAAGTAAATTATGCCCAAAATACTGCATTAAAAATCAAAAGCAATTTATTATTAGACAAAGATGTTGTTTTTTCTAAAATTCTTATCGTTTGCATCTGAACAAACCAACAAAAATAAAAACAGAAAAAAAACAACAATAAATTTTTAATATTGTGATAAGAATTGGAAATACCAACAACTGATTAATGCGCGTATTCTTCCCATTCACTTTTCAAACTGATTATTCAGTTGAACTGGAAACGATTCTAAGCTACATTGTGTTGAATACAGGGAGCGCATAATGACAAATTTTACAATAATCTGCGCAATTCTTATTTGTATTGGAAATATCGAAGGAAATATAAACGATTTGGAGGTAAGTTTCATGTTAAAATTATTAATTTTGAAATAAAAATAATTTTATTGTTTTTATAAATTTGAAAAGCAAGCTAATGATGATGATAATGACATGGTGTTTACAGCCTTATTCGAAAAATTAAATTGGCTGATATTAGAAACGAAAACGTTGAAAGAAGAAATTAATGGTGTCAAAGAGAGGTAAACAATTGTTATATAATTATTAATAATATTAACCGTTAAAAGCATTAAAGAAATTGTATTATTTTTTCAGACAACTTTTAAATGAAAATGTACGAATATCTGCTTTACGCAATGGTAGAAATGAAGTTCGGGAACTATTTAGACAACAAAACTTAAAAATGCAACAATTTAGTGCGGACTTGAAGCAACAAATTTTGAAATAGTATTTAATACTCACGAAAGTATAAAATATTTCAGATTTTATTTTATGTTTCATATCTTATTCTTCTCATAGTCTTGACCAACAAGCAGAGCTTTACAAAAATATTTCAGCTGAATTATTGTCTTCAAAAACGTTTAATATTGGCAGCTTTACAGAAAGTCGTGAATGGCAGTGTATACTGCGTCGTCAGGATGGTTCTGTAAATTTCGAACGTAATTGGCAGGAATACAAAAAGGGTTTTGGTCAGACATATGGAGAATATTTTATTGGTCTGGAAAAGCTTCATGCCAAAACTACCTATGATGGTCCTCAAGAGTTGCTAATCATTTTACAAGATTTCAATAACGAAACACGTTATGCCAAATACGATGATTTTGTAATTGGTAGTGAGAAAGAAAAATATAAAATAAAAAGAATCGGAACATATCATGGTGATGCTGTAGATTCTTTTTCTCAACATTTAAATGCAAACTTTTCCACCGAAGATGAGGATAATGATGATACAGCTACAAGCAATTGCGCAAAATTATTCAAGGGTGGCTGGTGGTTTAAAAGCTGCTACAGTTCGTATGTATTTTTTTGTTATTTTTTTTTTCAAAATTATTCTTATTTATAGATCTTAATGTGTTTTCTTTTTTTATATTAAAGTCATTTAACAGGACCCTATGTAAATCAGTCAGCAACTAATACTCCCCAGGAAGGTGGTATTATATGGAGTGGATGGCATGGCTCTAAATATTCTTTGAAATTTGTTGAAATGCATATCAAATTGAAATAAATTCTTTAAATATAATTTAAAAGAATTTTACAGGTTTTTTTGTTTAAAGCATTGAACACATAACCGACAGCAAGCAGCATACTACTAAATATTTTGAAAGTAGCAGCAGCAATAAAATTAGGTTTCATTGTTATCTGTTTTATGTGCCATCAAATACTTGTTATAGAAAAACAATTTTCAGTGCTGACACTCAAGCTTCTCAAATCCACTAAAATAAAATCGCTTTTTAAAATATTACTCAAAAATTTAAAAACTAATTTAATTATGTGTTTAAAGCTTTTTAATTGTTAACATAAGTATTTTTTGATACAATAATTTTATTTTATACTGTTGTTTTCTGCTAATAAACAATTTTACGTTTTTTTTAATTTAAAATTTGATGATGTATTGGTATAACTAATGTTTGTTTTGCTGCCTAAAAATAGAAATCATTTTATGTTTAGCAGCAGCAGTAAAAGTTGTTGTCTAGGCCTTCGCTGTGCTGTCTTTTAAATAATAGTTTTCATATAAACGTATGCATTCTAATTTTGATATTTTGCTGTCTGCTGCTTGCTAGCGGTTATATGTTTAATGCTTAAGATTTAAATAAAATAAATAAAACAAAACAAGTGGTAAAATGGGCGTTTTTTTAAATATAATATGAAACACAAATTTTTAGTGGGTAGGTAAAAATAATGTTACTCAAAGTATTGGCTATTGCTGACTACACATTTATCCCATCTTTCAGGCAATTTAAGAATTCCACGCTAATAAAACTGTTCGCCTTTTTAAGCAAGCCAATTAGTCACCCAATTTTCGATCTCCTCGTTGGAATCGAAGTGCTGTTCAGCCAAAGCGCGTCCCATCGATGAAAACAAATAGTAGTAAAAAGCAGCCAAGTCTGATGAATACAGAGGGTGGGGCAGCCGCTCGGAGCTGGTGCTTATGTTTTCAGTGTATCCTGAATTGGTTTTGCTTTGTGTGCAAGTGTATTGTCATGTTGCAAAATTAACTTGCCATTTTTTGAGGCCCATTCTGGTCGTTTTATGATCAATGCTTGGTTCAAATTGATCATATATTTTCGGTAACGATCTGTATTAAAAATTTTTCCAGGTTTTAGGAACTCGTAGTACACCTCACCTTATTGGTTCGACCAGAAACGCAGTATTGTCTTCCTGCCGAATCGATTTGGTTTTGCAGTCTAAGTTGATGGTTGTCTGAATTAAGCCATAATTTTTTTCGTTTAGAGCATGACCACTATATGTCTCGACAAGCATTCAATGCAACTCTGCCGCACTTTTTTTCAAATGAAGACAAAAAATCAATGCTTTCCACAAATCATCATTTTCTGGTGAAAAATTCGCCATCTTTAGCAAGATGATAAAATATAATGTTGTTTGTTCACTGATTTCATGTATACAGAATATGTTTGGCAGATGTCATTGCCAACTAGGGAGATCGAGTGGTTATTATTCGACCGGTTTTAACCGGTTTTCTTGGTTTTGACGAATACGGTTTTTTCAAAATTTCATTTTTCGAGTACCGAATAAACCAATAACACGAATAACCGGTTAATTTAAATAAGTATAATTTTTGTACGTTTGTGTTTTTGTTGTTGCAAATATGCTTATCGTTTAACTATTTGTATAAATTTAATTATTATTTTTGTAGATATGACAACCGTCTCACAAAGAACGTAAGAACCAAGTTAGATCGAAAGAGATATGCACACTTGATCAACAATAACTTTTTCTCACCTTCTGATCAATGATCAACTAGACTAATCGAAAACTACCCACAAACGCCGGCTCCAAACGCCAGATATATTAGTTAGTAAAGCTTTTCACCGCGTAAATATACACAACGAGTTGTTAGTAATGTTGTGAGGTGATCTCACTGTTGAAAATTGTCAGGTGTTGTGGCCTGGGATTGAACCGATGGAACTTCTTGGTTGGAAGATTGGTGTCTTATTTAACATACCACAGTGACACGCATATTATTAAATACTTTTTGCTTAAATTTACATATAGTGCTGTTCGAAGCTTAAGCAACTTTTCTTGTCGAGGCAATTAAGGACTCGCGTATTATTAATAAATTTATTCAAAATAAACCATTTAATTTTTGTTATCTTAGGCACCTAAATTAGAACTATAATAGCAAACGTTTAATTCCGTTCTCTACCAAGTAATACAATAACAAACAAGAAATTAGCTTTTTAAGTAGCTGACGTTCGAAACTTAAGCAGCTTTCAGTACTTTGTGTAATAAACTTTACTTTTTTATGGCCTCCGTACACCGTTTAGGTTTTTAGGAGATTTATTAGAATTATTGTTTGTATTGATTGCCACTTTAATTTTAACCTCTTCGTCAGCTTCTAATTATTTTAAAAACGACGTGATCTAGCTCTGCGCTTCAAGAATTAAGAACAATTTTATTAAAATAAAAGAACCGGTTACTTGAAAATTATTAACTGAAAACCGGTTTTTTAAAAATAGAAACTTTTCGAATTGTTCGAAAACCGAAAATTCGAATAATCGATCTCCCTATTGCCAACACAAAAAAAAAAAATTAAATCTCGTTCACAATAAATATTCCCTAAAGACTCATTTGTATCTTGACGCCCACTTCATATCGGTACACATGGTATAACAGGCACCTCTTGTAGAAAAACTATGTTGGTAAAAACCAAACAAAAAAACCCAGATTTCATTCAATTGGGCAATATTTTTTCCGAGTACAATTACATTGTTATATTACATTACAGTAGTACTTACAATGCAATTTTGCACTCTTGGTGGGACCTAAGCGATATTGTATATTATGAGGTGCAAAAACTAAGTGATCGGAGTAGACTATTATTAGAAACTATTATTAGAAATATTCAAATAGTACACCCGCCATATTCTCCGAACATTGCTTCTTCATATTGTAGACTAGTGCGATAGATGCAATATTATAAGGTCATCGAATCACAGCAAATCGTTAAAGTTATATTGGCCCAAAAGACGAGACCTTTTACTAAGAGGGGATTTGGAGATTGACTCAGAGGTGAAGAAAATATGGTCTGTAAGCAGTAAATTTATGCACTTTTATTTTGATAAATTTGTTAATTTATTATCCCTTTTTAAGATAAAAAACTTGACCGACTTAATTTGTACTTCCAATACGAAAATTATTCTATTTTTACTGTAAATAAAGTACGAAAACCCTTAAATAAAAAAACTCACTCATTCTTTTTTTTTATTTGGGTTACACAGTGGGTTGCCAACTGAGTAAAACACACAGTTTTGTAGCCAATTAGAGTAAACTCTTCAATTGTAATCCTTTAATCATTTCCGAAAATGTTTTATAAGTAAGGCCCAGTATCAAATATTAAGCTTCAATGTAAAAATAAATTAGAAAAAAAGTTTTAATGAAATAAATAATATGATTGAACTGAATTTAGGGTTGCCAGATTGCTTGATTTACAAGAATTTTTACAGCTTGTCAAGAGTCAAGACCAAGTAAGATTTGTTAAGATTATTTAAAGCACATTTTAAGGCATTCCTTATGCAAAATTTTATGGAAAGCTATTAAACATTTAAGCTAACCAATAACGCAAAGTGTTTTAAGTGTGTTTTCTAGTTCAGTTCATGAAAAACCTCGCATTGTTCTATCGGTACTATAACTGAATTTATTTCTAATCACAATTTTCACGTAGTACTTGTTTTTTCTAAGAGCGCATTATTTTGCAGTTGAGTGTCTAATGAATCGCACAACGCATTAAAGATAGACTTCTTTTCTTCTTGTTGCACCGTTCGTCTGTGGAACGATCTTCTCGCGAAAGTTTTTCCTGCCTCTTACGATATAAAAATTCAAATAAAACATTCATAAACACTACTTTCTCTACCTTCTTTCCCACAACCTATTTTCCCAGTACCAGCACAATGCACTGTACGAATTGGGGACTCAAAAGAAAAAATATTATACTTCAATTCTTATAACAGGCTTTAGAAAAAGTTTGTTTACAAATTTGACCAGAAATGAAGCACCGCTTTGTTTAATCAAATGTGTGCCATTTTGATCGAAAACTAATCGCCATTTTTGGGGTATAGTCATTTTTCCAACGGTGTAGAACTTTGGAGTGAAAAACTGATCCAATTGCTTTGCGCAGGATCTTACACCCCTAAGAGATTTCCGCAGAGATAGAGACATATGATAATCTGAATGTGCAAGGTTTGGGCGCATCAAAAATCTCTTTTATTGCTGCGTCATCGAGGAAGTGCGTGGTCACAACAATACCTTTTTATTGATCAATACTGGCAGTTTTAATTGAATTCCTTTCCTATTCCACAATACATATAGCATTACGTTTCATGGTTTCAATCTTGGCTTTACCCCAATCTACGAAGCTTCACCTTACTTCGTCCTTGATCTTTCTAGGTCCTCCAGTTTCGACTGCATATTGGAAACCTTATGCGAGAGTAGACAAATGTCATCCGCATAGTCCAAGTGTTTGAGTTGGCGTGAGAGACTCCATGTGAGCCCTTTTCTTTTCGAACACACTTTGCTCATTATGTCATCCAGCACGATGGTCGATAGCTGAGGAGATAGTTCAGCATTGGTGTGGAATGGTTCGCTGATGTTTCCGTTGTGAAGAACTAAGAGTTCTGCATCCTGTTACATCGCTCTAATTACTCGTATTATCTTCTGTGCTACTCCTTTGGTTCTTAATGCTTTCCATATAGCCGTTCGCCTAATGGTATCAAATGCTTTCTTGAAATCGACGAATAGTAGATACAGGGGATACGCCATTTTATGGACTGCTCAATGATTATTCGTAAAGTGTTGAAGCTAACTTGTTCGTCTCGCAGTATGCTGTCTATTCTGTTCTGAAGCCTTCCCTGTATTGTGACTGCAAGTATCTTATATATGGTGTTAAGTAGAGTAATTCCTCTCCAATTATTATAGTCTTTTAAGTCGCCACTGTTTGGTAACTTTACTATGATGCCACGTAGAAGGAAGCAGCCTCTCCTCCTCTCATACTGATGTGATGTGAGGCAGTAGAAGTTTAGTTGTGGTTTGGATGTCAAACCGTAGAATTTCCGCTGGTAGTCCATCTTCGCCTGTTGCCTTATTATTTTTCAATTTACCAATCGCCTCTTTTATCTCATTTAGATTGGAAGGAATTTAAGAATACCATGCATTCTTAAACTGTTTTTCTCATCTATGTTCTCAACTGTTTCGCTGTCCTCAGTAGCGTCCGTGACGTTACTAATTTCATTGAAATGTTCTCTCCATCTCTGTGTTTGTGCATCATTGTTCGTTATTAGTATACCATTTTTATCAGCAACGGCTTGGTTCCTATTACACTTTTGATTAGTGAGATATTTAATAGTCTGGTGTAGTTTTCCCATATTATTCTGGCCAGCTGCTTCTTCTGCAGCCGTTGCCTGTCATTTGCAGGAACTTTCTTCTGTCTCTTCTTGCAGCTTTCCACGGATTTCCATGGTTAATGCGAGACTGGTTGCATCATTCTGGAGTTTTTGTAGGTAGAGCCGTTTTCGCTTTGTGTGCCTGATGGTGCTTCTTTGACATTTCGGGGATGTCCAGGTATACTTGTATATTTCCTTATGCGGGAAGATGGAGCCACCTATGACTAGTTGAAACGTCTGGCACAATTCTATTAGTCGCTCTCTAATTCTTATTCTTAACTCCACAACCGTGTGTTTCCATGGTTGATCGGATGTTTTTATTGTTGCTACCTATCTTCGCGTTAAAGTCACCCATGAGTATGATGATATCACCTCTTCGTATTTCCGTGAGCGTGGATGTTAACTGTGTATAGAATTCATCTTTATTAGGTTCTTCAGCGTCTTCCGTTGTGGCATACCACTGCACAATGGTAATATGTCGTCCTACTCTACCCTTGAAGCGAGCTATTATCACACGATCCGATACTGGTTACCAATGTTTGAAGGGAGTTCGTTATTCTCTTTGATATTTTATTAATGCAACTCCACTTTCGCCGCCATTTGTTCTTTCACTGTAGAGTACAGTATTACCATTTTCAGTGATAGGTTCGCCATTGCCATTCCACCTCATTTCGCTTATCCCTAAGACTTCGATTTTATACGCTGACATTTGATCTTGAGGTTGTGCAAGCCGTGATGCTTCACGAAGATTTCGTACATTCCATTGCGCAACGCGCGTCCAGTTTTGTGTGCCGAACGTCGTTGTCATATTTTCCTCTCCATTATTATTTTGCCTTGTTTCAGTTGCGTTAATCATTTTAGTTACAGGCTAATCAGTCTACTGTAGCCAATTCCAGGATGATGGGGCTGCCATCTTATCACCGTCTAGAAACGACGCCTCCATTATAGTGAGTATAGTGGTGAGGATCCTTGCTAAGTATGTTGGTCGTGAGGATCCTTGCTAAATGTGTTGGTGGTGATCCTTACTTAGCACTGCCGTTTTTCCCAGTAGGTGGCGTTTTTCTTGATTATTCTTATAATGACTGTCATCGTCGCCAGAGGTAAAACTGGAATGTCATGGAGGTTGAAGTCTCCTAATGAAATATTCGAAAACCGCAATTAAATTTTTTCCTCTGCTAGGGCTCGAACCTGGGTTTTTTGAGTTGTCTGCCAACACTCTAACCACTACATCACTACATCACTGCCACCAATTGAGATATAGACGACGTAATAAATTTCAATTGACAGATAATTCAAAAATGTCATGATTTGATCAGAACTTAAATCAAAAAGTTTGTTTTCAGTTTTGAGAGGTGTAAAATGCTCTTTTAATATGAAAAAAAAAATTTATAAAAACATGCTCTTAAGACTGAAATATGCAATAAATGCTGTTATAAGCAAAAAAATGCACTAACAAATTGACTGATTCATAAAAATCAATGAAACGGATAAAGATCTTACATCCGATTTGTTTGCTTGCATTGGAAAAAACATACAATAACATAGTATTTCTGGTTTTCGCGGTGATAAGAATGGGAAATACCGACATATTATTAGTTCCCGTAATCTTCCCACTTACGTTTAAAACTGATTATTCAGTTGAACTTAGAACGTTTCAATGTGATATTGTGTTGAATACAGGGAACGCATAATGAAAAATTTTATAACTGTCTGTGCAATTATTATATGTGTGGGGAATGTGAAAGGAAATTTAGGTGATTTAGAGGTTAGTTTCGTTCTAAAATAATTATTTTCGTAATAATAATTATTCTTTTATAATTTTTAAAAAGCAAACTGGTAATGATAATGTAGTGCTAACAGCCTTATTTGAAAAACTAAATTTTCTGATACTAGAAGTGAAAACGTTAAAAGAAGACCTTAATATTGTCAAAGAGAGGTAACTAATGTCAATTTAACTTTAAATGGGCTTGACATTAAATCAATCAAAAAAAAAACATCCTCCTTTTGCAGACAAATTTTTAATGAAAATTTAATAAAAACTAATGTACGCAATACAAGTACTGAAGTTCGTGAAATAATCAGTCAACAAAACTTAAAAATACAACAATTTGATACGGAGTTGAAGCAGCAAATTGAAAAGTATTTAATTTTTACAAAAATATAAAATATTTGCAATTTTATTTTGTGGTCTCATAGTTTTGAAAAGCAAACAGAGCTTTACAAAAATACTTCTGCTAAATTACTTACTTTAAACATTATTTACATTTACAGTCTTAACGAAAATCGCCAGTGGCAGTGTATTCTGCGACGTCAGGATGGCTCAGTAAATTTCCAACGTAATTGGACTGAGTATAAAGAGGGTTTCGGCCATTCATATGGAGAATATTTTATTGGACTAGAAAAGCTTCATGCTAAAACTACTTATGGAGGTCCTTATGAGCTACTTTTTATTTTAAAAACTTTTAAAGGTGAAACAAATTATGCCAAATTTGACTATTTTGTAATTGGTAGTGAGAAGGAAAAATATAAAATAAAAAGTCTTGGAGCATTTACTGGCGATGCGAGCGTTGATGGATATTTATTTTCGGAAAATTTAAATGCTAGATTTTCTACTGAAGATCAGGATAATGATGACCACTCTACAGAAAATTGTGCGAAATTAGTTGAGGGTGGTTGGTGGTTTAAGAAATGCCGTATGTATGATAGGTATTTTGATTCTTTTTTTTAAGGGATTTCAAGCTGATTAATTATTAATTGTACTCTTCTAATTACAGCCATTTTACTGCACCATATTTAAATCGTACCATTGGTTTTGTTTCTAATGGTGATGTAGTATATAAGCACGTGTATGGTTTTGATCCAACCTGGACATTTGTTGAAATGTTTTTAATTGCAAAATAAATTTTTAATAAGAAGTTAGAAACAAATTTGAAGGCTAAAATAAATGGTTGATCACCCTACTACCAACTAAGTTTTTGTTTTAATCCATGTCAGCCATTGATTTTAAATTATATTTTATTTTATTTCATTTTATTCCTATTATTTGTTTAAATATATGATGTTCTTACAATATATTATATATTATATGTAATTTGTTTAAGTTTTAATTCAATGTTGTAATCAACAAAAGATTGTTGAAACAAAGTAATGTTCAACACATCATATGCTGTGATTAAAATCATCGCTTTTTTTTGGTATACCAAACAAGCAACATTTACACCACAATCTGGGTCAGGTTAACGTCAACACGAAGAACAACAAATTAAAAGCAAAAAAATTTAAAAAAAAAAATAAATAAAAAACAAAATCTGAAATAAACAACAATAATAACTTAAGGCTTAGAAGCTCAAGGGAAACCAACTCTCGCATTATATTGGATCTCAGCTCAGCGCAGCTCAGCACAACTCAGCCATCCATATATTCTTTCTTTCATTTTTGTTCATTCATATGCAGTTACATTTGAGGAAAAAAAGAAAAAAGAAAACAGAAAATGTTTGTTGGTGGTATTGATAATGGTGTTGATGGTTTTTGACCAAAATACAGTTTTTTTTATTTTTTAATTTAATGCAACGTTTGGAGGGATGCATTTTAATTTGAGTTTTTTGTTGTTTTTTCTTTTAATTGTAAATAAACAA
The DNA here is from genome assembly GCA_023159175.1 of Wohlfahrtia magnifica. Classification (NCBI taxonomy): domain Eukaryota; kingdom Metazoa; phylum Arthropoda; class Insecta; order Diptera; family Sarcophagidae; genus Wohlfahrtia; species Wohlfahrtia magnifica. The sequence continues at coordinate 518,956 of JAKWBJ010000482.1, read as the reverse complement.
AAAAAAAAAAACTTATGAATATTTGGCCAAGACCTATTTCTTTGCTGTGTTATGGCATATTCTTACGAGTTCGCTGTTTAAATTGTTTATACAAATCACCTCGTTCACATGACAACTTTGCAATTCGTTTTAATGGTTCTTCTTCTTTTTCTTTGTTTTTTTTTTAATTTTTGTGTTGCTATTCTTCAGTAAATTGTATTTTAGAAATGAAAAAAAAGTTAGTAAATAAAATTAATTAGAGTGCACAAACACCCTATATTTTAGCTTAGATCAGCTCGGGGGTATGGCTCCTACTCATGCAATTCATTGCAGAAAAAATGTTCTCGGGTAGAGTATTTCACAGACGAACGGTGCGGTCAAAAAACTAATTCTGTCTATAATGCGTTATGCGATTCATTGGACAATCAACTATAAAGTGATAGGAGGTTTAGTTGGAAAGCGCACATTGGTGGTGTTCAGAATATGGTGCCAAGAACCCTCCGGGCAAGTTGCTCTTTTTACAATAAGATATGAGGTCTTGCGCCGAGAATTACACTGTGGATATATACCGGCTTATTATATGCGGCGATAGGCTGTGGAAACTACTGCCATGATTAAATTAGGTAAGGTACAGTGATTCGACTGCCTCGGTATAACTGGGGCAATGAGAACATGTCCAACAGCTGTCTTGGAGGCCTTGATAGGCTTAATACCGCTTCACATTCATGTGATGACAGTGGCGGCATGTTCGGGCTCAAGCAAGCTTAAGGGCACTTGGCTCGAATCATATGACCTCTAGACTGGTCAAGTATTGCTACGATACGTTGCAAAAGCTTTCGTTTGGAAATAAGGTCCAGTTGTTTTGGGTACCTGGACACTGTGGAATATACGGTAATGAAATAGCGGATGCATTGGCCAGAAATGGCACTCTACATCGGTCCGGAACCTTGTTATGCAGCACCACTCACTACCACCCTCAATGTAATCAAGAATTGGAAAATTGGCAAATGCTTTGAACACTGGAATGCTCAAAGAGGACTTCGCCACTCTAGGGCGGTGATCAGCCCTCAATTAGGGCGTCGTTCTGAGATTCTCAAGTATGGCAGGCCTGACTTGAAATTCCTTACGGAGTTTCTTTCAGGCCACTGTAGAGTAAGAGCTTCTGTAGACTGTGGTCACAGGCGTCAGGAACACATATTGTGCAAATGTGGCGTTCTTGATTGGTATAAGTGGAAATGTTTAGGTAGTATAGGGTCTCACTGGCTGACATATCCTCCATCATGGTTTCAGATCTGCTGGTATTTATTAGGAAGGCAGCTGATCTGGGTCGCAGTGTCCTGCAATAATGTCTGGTCAATATGATAATAATAATAATAATATTAACTACAAAGGGATGCGCTCTACGAGAAAACGAGTATTACGTGAAAAGAAAAAATATCTTTATTTTGTCAGAGTACATTTCGTTATAGCATCGATAGAACAATGAAACACACGCCACATTTGCGACGATTCTCTAACGAATCGATAGACTTGGCTAACCTATCATCAATATACGTACGACGTGGAAAGATACTAAATTTTTTCAAGTTTTACGAATAAAAAAAAAATTTTTTTTCGAAACTAAATTATGAATAACTCCGAAACTGTTGAAAATATAAAAAAATATTATTCAGGTGCTGTATAGGAAATTTTATTCCTAAACGTTTGCTGGTTCTTGCATTAAAATCGGTCAAGTCATTTGCATATTATGATGAAATATATTGACATAACTACCATATTTTGGGCGAAAAATTTGCCACGCCCACAAAAAAATTTTGAACCCGATGGAAAAAAACTAAAAACGGATATGAATTTAGCGCATCAAAACTATGATATTCCATATGGTCTTATTTAAACCTTCTTTTGCTGTAGACCAGTGTAATTATACGTACGATGTGAAACGATACTATATTTTTTCAAGTTTTACGAAAAAATTTCTATATTGGTCTGGTTCATGACAAGTTTGTATAATAGTTTAAGAATTTGCTTGTCACCGGTAAAAAATACTATTTTAACCGAAAATAAGCCGAAATTCGAAGAATATTTGCATTACAATTCGAGAGCAAATAATAGACTTAGGAAAAGCTAAGAATTTGTTAAATGCAATTGTTAAGTTTGTTGGTAGTGCCAAGTTCATAGTGCAAACAGTTCTTAAAAATAGTTTTGGGTCGAAATCCAATTATCAGTTTTACATTTATCAGTTTTTATGTTTTTTATACAAAACAAACAATTTAATTTTTTAAATAAAACCCATTTAAAATGTTTTGAAAATAGTTCGCATATGTATATAGTCATACTAGCTTTACTAGAATGTCTAATATAAAATGCTTTTATTAACTATATCACAGATATTTCAAAAGGTTTTATTTTGTAGAGATATACTCTAAGTATACTCTGAGTATACTCGAGTAAAAATATACCCATACTCATACACACTTTACACTTATAAGTACGGATATAACAGCAACTTGACGCAACTCCCACTTGTAGTTATATAAGTTGTGCTGCGCTCTTACGTATGGGTATCGTTTTATTTTTAACTTTACTCACTCATACATTTTTGGCCACCAATACTTTAAAAGTACTCAGAACCATATTTTTATCATTCTCTGATCGAAACCATTAAATTTAAATTATTAACAACACTTGATTCAATCGATAACTGAAGCAATTTAGATATTACATCTGCAAGCAGTCAAGTACAGCTTTTTGTTAAGATATCACACCTGTGTTTCTCAGCGTGGATCCCATTTAAAATCACTTATTTTTAGAAACCTTTAAAAAATATTTATATTAATAAAATAAAACTGTCTATCAAATGAAATAAAAATCAATCATTTATATTAATCATATAAAAGTTATTTAATTTTTTTTATGTAGCAATATTCATCAGTCACCCTGTATAAGTATGAATTATCAATTATAAATAATTTAATTTTTTTTTTTTTTTTTTTTTGTTTTCACACAAAATACATAGCTATGTTATATTATATATTATATTTTTCCCTCAAATAATCTCAAATGAAACTAAGTGTTAATACATTATTATCTACACGAATTACTAAGAATATATTGATTGATTATTTAATTGTGAGATGTACAATGTTAATCAATCAAATTGTAATCAATTAATCAAAATCAAATTTGTTTTACTTAAAAGCAAATTAATTGCGTATAAAATTATTCAAGTATTTTTCCTAAATACACATTAACGACGATGCTAATTAACAGTGATGAATAATACAACTGGTTCTTAAGAATAAAGCGTTTTAGAAAAAAATAAAAACATTTAAGTTTGACTGAGTGATATCCTCTATCGTAACATCCTTCTTTTGAATAAAAACTCTTTTTTTTGAATAATTTTGTGACAATTGTGGTGACAAAGAGTGTAAGTCGCATGCGAGGTCTAGGCAATAAGAAGAACAACTGCCAAAGCTGTATGCTTTGCATATGACGGGGTAAGATGTTGTCACATGTAACGGATAATTTTTGATTGATTTTCTGATATTTCAATGTAAATTTGTGTATTAAGTGGAAGTTAAATATGTAATTATAAAGATAAATAAAGACTGTATAAATACAAATTCGCTTGGTTTATTTTATTTAACGCAATTTAAAAGAACTCAAACGTTTTAAAAAGGTTAAAACGTAATAATATTGCTGCTGCGATATGTCAATTCGCCTTTGTATTAGATCTGCCGAAACTAGAGCAGGCAACGACAAAATAAATGTCAGCACTACTAGAAGTTCGACTTAGAATAGCGAATCGATGGTGTGGAACGACGGTGTTAACATTAACCCGGTAAAAACCATGATAGTACCATTCACTAGGAAAATAAAACTTCATAGGTGGAGGAATTTTAGACTCCTAGGTAAGGAAATGCCACCAAGTAAGGAGGTTAAATATCTAAGTATTATACTGGATAGTAAGCTGACGTGGAAAGCTCAAATGGAATCTTTCTCAAGAAAAGCCACGTATACGCTTATGGTGTGCAGGAGGCCTGCAGGGATATCTAGGGGCTGTAACACAAGAATATTATACTGGATGTATATCATGATGGTCAGACCGATTGTGACATATTCAACCGTTGCATGGGCGGTAAGAACGAGCCTGGAAACAACTCAGGCAGGCATAAATAAGGTACAAAAATTAGCATCCAAAAGCATAACTGGGGTAAAGAGAACTTGTCCCCCATCTGCACTCGAGGTTTTATTGGACCTTAGTCCGTTGCATTTGGCAGTGAAGAATAGAGCCATAGAGACCATGACAACGATGGGAGATGAGTTGGTTTGGAGGTTATGCGGGGGCCATGTAAACTTGGTTAGTCGAGTGGGCGATTACTACCTAATTGGCTGATCATGAAACTCTTTGACTTTGGCAAATGCTTCTGGGCAAGACTTAGCAATAGGAGTGAGTGGGAATGTTTAAAGACTGCATACTTCTTTAGAGAAAACAGCATTTTGTGATGCATGGGTGGGTCAAAGACGGAAAATGGTGCAAGTGCGAGAGTGTTTGGCCATATGAGGGAATATTCGGAACCTATGGGAAAACGTTTCAGCATATTTCAGGCGGAAGTCCATGTTATTGAGAGATGTCCACAATTGGTAAAATTGATTCTTTGACTTAACAGGCAAGTCCGCCTTAGCTTTTAATGTTTATCAACTTTCGACTTTAAAGTATTGTTTTTCCCCCAACTACCAGCCCAGTTTAATTTTTTAGCTTAAAATAAAGTGGCCGGTGAGAGGGTTAATTAAGTGTTTTACACACTTTTCGCTGAGTTTTTGACAGTAGCTTAAGCAACCCAAAGTATTTTATAGTTGAGCCTTTACCTTTTAAATGCTTCACATTACAACCACAAACACAGTCAAACCTTTATGGGTGGTTTATCTAATGCACACAAAAATAACAACAACTACACATATATATGCTAAAAATGCAATTTGCTCCAACTAATTCTACAAAGAAAAACAAAAGGCAAAAGTCGTATTGGCAGAAAATAAGTTTCATGGCACCGTAATAACCACAACTGTACTGGAATTCACAACATCTGTCGTCTATAATTGGCAGCGAAAGACAGAGAAAACTACAATGCAACATAATCGGCAACATTTAGTTGTAGAATTTGTATAATCGCTAACATTCGGAATCGAATAGATAATCAAAGAAGAAGATAACAGCCGCATTACGCACTCACTACTGTTTTCAAACGTTTATAAAGGCGGCTCTTATCTTCGCTAAAAGAGAGAATTCTCTTGTTTAAGCTAAACTTTTTAAAACTCCTTTAAGTTAAGTATAAAAAGTAGTTAAGTATAAATGGGGATAAGTATTGAAAGTATAACATTATGTTCCAAACTGGAAGTTAGAAGGCAAAGTTGAAGCTATCGAATAGTAGAGAAGACTAACAAATGCAAAGTTTTATTAACATCTATTTACAAGTTTTTTTATTATGAAATTTTTGTAAAGGTTAGTAAGTAGTGACAATAAATTATAATACATATAGTATTAGCACCGTAACAGTTTCTTTTATTTTATTTGAAATTTTAAACTTCGAAAACAGACGTTCTTAAAATGGAGCGACAAAAAAAAACTGTCAAATGATACCACTTTGCTGATAGGCGCTGTCGAGCAGAACAAAGATCTGTTTTCGAAATTTTCGAAACACCTCCAAAATCTCGAGTTACGATATACTAATAAGCTTAGTTGAATATTATTTAAAAGGTATGTTTCTCCTTTTTACAAAATCGAAAAGAAACTTTAAATCGGGTAATAATCAACTAGGTTATTAGCTTATAAGATCATTAAGGTCCGGAAAACTGATTTCGTATCCGTAACTCGTGACTTTGTACGCGTTTTGAAAATTCCAAGAATAGATCCTTGTTTTACTCGACATCGTCAATCAGAAAATTAACGTTATTTTTCGAGGTATTTCAACTTCGTTCATTTTTGTCGTAATTAAAATTGAATATAAACAGAATAAATAAATTTTAATTTCATCGAGCACAATACAACAAAAAATCCTTTTTAGTACATCGGTACTTTTGGAAATTAAACAGTTGCCAAACAAGATATTTGTTAAATTTTTAAGCTTCTTTTAAGCCCCTTATATTCGAAAAATTAAAAAAAAATTATAAATAAGAACATCTTTTTGCCGCCCCATTGTGCAATTAATATTTTTTAAATAACTGTTAAAATAAATTTTAAACAAAAAACAAATAAACTTTAATATACAACATAATAAAACGTTTTATTTCATCAAAACTATTTATTTTATTTTTTTTATTTATTTTTTGCTTATTTTATAATTACTTTTGTATACGAAATAACCCACAACCACTGCAAAAAAGCTCATTTCAAATAAACAATAATACACAAATAAAGGGGAAATATAACAAAAGTTTTAAATAAACTTGAATGGTTTTTGATCAAAGAGGGCAAAGAAAGAAAAAAACAAATCAATGAAAAAACAGATAAAGAAAAAGGAAAAAAATGAGAGCAGGAAAAATATTAAATGAAAAATAAAATCTTAATTAAAATTTAAAAATAAAAGCAATAATGCCATGAATGCCAAAAACGTTAAACAAAATAATTGAAAGCTTTTAATTTATATACAATACACACATACATACATACATACATATTAAAACAGAATTAATAAATTTTTAGTTGAGTCTTTATAGAAACCTTTTTAATCGTTTTAATTTAGCAATTTCTGTTTCGAATTTTATTTAAATTGATAAAGAAATGTTAAGCAAATTCGTTTTAAATAAGAAATCAATTTATAACAAAATGTATGTACGAACTTTTAAATTGTTTGGGATTGCTAAGTATGGTTATATTTCACAAAACAACTGTTGTTTTCTTACCACTTGAAATGCAAGATTTTGTGACTCCCCTTTTAGTCAACTATATAAAAAGTAAAATTATAACAAACCTGAAAAACAAGCGTACCGTTGTTAGGTAAAAACAAACTTACGTATCTTAGGTTAGGGACGATTTTGGTCCATACTGTTGTTTTAAACAATAAATAAACTAAAATCTGGCCTTGAACTTTTTATAATAAAACAGATTTGTTATTCACCAGTTTCGTTATATTGAGTTCTATTTCTATAATTTAATCTATAATCTTTAATTTATAATCTAGTTAATGATATCACTTGTACTCTGTAACTCTGATATTTCAATTTGTAGAGCTATGGATGAAAATAGTGAATATGAAATCAATACGGCATATTTCATTAAAAAATTAAGAAGATTATGCATAAATTGGTGATGTGTGAAGTAAAAAATGGAGTGCAATGGAGTAAGAAATTAGGAAAAACGTCTATTAACCACTCCTTTAAACACACAGGCCAAAACAGGCAACACAGCTACACGATAATAGATACAATTGGTTCCAATTGCCAATTGTCAAAATGCAGATAACACTGAAATTGCTCTCCTTAAGTTTTTCAGATTAAAAAAAAACGCTTGTTTAGAATTTACTTTTATAACGTAAAAGTTTGAAAACAAATTAACTCTTTTATTCAGAACCTATTGTTGTTTTAAATAAAAATTAATAAAATACATTCGTTAGTTTTTCTCTGTTTTTACTTAATATTTCCCATCACATTGGCTTAAGTTAATCTGCTTATTATCACTTAGTAAGTTGGCGATAGCGACAAAGATTATCGTGTAGCTCTGACGGTGTCCAAATAGTCGATCTAAAATAAACGTGTGTATTTTATTTTTGAAAGACTGTGGCCGATATTCAGGTGTGGTTAAATAGCCAAACATAATATGCGTAAGCTAGCTTAAAGAACTTTACGAAAACACACAACTAAATGTGCATAACTATAATGTACTTAGAAAGGTTTTCGTTAAGGTTTGTTCAGTCTCATTTGTTTACGGTTCAATACCAGGCCAAACCAAAAAAAAAAAAAAAAAAAATAGAAAAAAGTTTTAAGACAGTGGTATCATCTCATAACGTTATCTAGTAACTGGTTATGAGTGTTACCTACTATTGAAAACTTCTCTAAATGCGTTTGCCATTCGGAGCCGGCGTTAAACTGTCCCTTTCAATGAGTTTAAAAATAAAATAGGGTGCAGCTCATTGACTGAGAGAAGTTATTATGTTCCTTCATGGAATGTTATGGGAATTAATATAATATGTATATATATACACTGGCGAGCAAAACCGAGTACAAAATCAGAATTTTTAGGTTAAATGTGCTATAAATTAATAACTAAAAGGACGATTTTTTTGTAATTTAAAATAATTATTTTTTATTTATTGCAGGATAAAAATATTTCTATAGAATAGTAATAACACAACAAAATCAAAAAAATTCTATATAAAAACATAAGGCCACTCCAAGTACTTAGTTTTGCACAATTCTTTAGTGCAATTATAAAGTTGCAATTTTTGTATGGTATCCATAACCCTCTGTTTTTAATAACATTATTAATGCGCCTCGGCGTACTTTCAACCAAGTTCTCTTTAAATTCACTAGGAATCGTCTTTTTAATATGCACCACAAATTTTCTATCGGATTAAGATCCGGGCTCTGCGCTGGCCATTTAATTACCTGAAATTTTTGCTCAGACAACCATTTTTGGACAATTTTGGCCGTGTGTTTAAGGTCTTCGTCCGGCTGAAAAATGACTTCGTCCTCCGGATAGGCGCTACGGTCAACGAAATCGGGTAAATGGGTTTTCAGAATTTGGAGGTAGTCTTCCTTCTTCATTACACCATTAATCCTTACTACTGGGCCCAAGTGCCACCATGGGAAACAGCCCCAAATCATCAAGCTACCTCCGCCGTGTTTAACAGTTTGTTTTACATGATGCTTTGGAATGGACTAATGAGATCCGCTCCACAAATATTCTTTACCATTAGATGGGAATCGATTGATTTTTGTCTCGTCAGACCAAATAACTCGCTTCCAATCATCAATGGTCCAATGCTCATGTGTTTTGCAGAATTCCAAACGTGCTTTTATGTTTTTATCTGAAAGAGCTGGCTTTTTCTTTTTAACACTTGCTACTAAACCGATTCTGTGAAGTGCTCTACTAGCTGTCCACTCACTGACGTCTTTATTTATGGCAACAGCAGCCTGTTTGGGTGTTTTATGTAATTTTTTTTCAGTTCTCGGACCATTAGGCGCGCGTTTGAATCCTTTAGTAACCGAGGGCTACCTCCAACATTCGTTTTAGGAGCTGCATTTCGCTTTTTTTGAACTTTAATCACTGAACGTTGACTCAAATTAACTTTTTTGCAATTACTCTAGAAGAATATCCGCTTTCAGTCAAAGATACTATAGTATTTTCGACGTCAATATTAATTTTCTTCATTTTGACTTTATTTTGCTCTATAAAGCTGCTATTACTGATAAAATGTAACAATGATAGGAATTAATAAAAATAGACCACCAACGCATACGTATTGCGTATTATTTAAAATTTTCAGTATGTGATTCCCCACTTTTGTTATTCATATCAAAAACGTGCAAAACTGAGTACTTAGAGTTGCCTTATGTTCTTAAATTGAATTTTTTTTGATTTTTTTGTGTAATTACTATTTTAAATACATATTTTTATCCTAAAATGAATAAAAAATAATTATTTCAAATTACAAAAGAACCGTCCTTTTGGTTATTATAAATAAATTGCACATTTAACCAAAAAATGCTGATTTTGTACTCGGTTTTGCTCGCCAGTGTATATATAATTGCACTGTATATACGTAAACAGCTATTTGTGTGTTATATGCAAAACAATAAAACATGTTTTACAATGAATGCTGACAGCAGCATTGTTTTTTTTATATATTTTTTATTAATGATTTAAGTTCATTTAATTAATATAATATTTAAATAAAAATTAACTCGTTTTGTAGTCAAATGCTTATAAATAATAAACATAACAACATTGATTTTCATTTCATTTTACAATTTTCCCTTCTATATCACATGTATTCTTATGCTCTTGCTTTTATCGCCATCCATTAAAACAGCTACGAAGAACATGCGTAGCGGGTGTATGCAGGCTTTTTTTAAAATTTGTATTTAAAACTGCATTACTTATTAATTTTTTTCGATAATACTTATATTTTAAATATTAATATTTTTAATAAAAAATAAATTCATCCAAATGCTGACACTCATTCAACTCGTCTGTCGCATAGCAATTTCGAAGTTATCACCAACACATCATATATTTATTTTTGAACAATACTGACTTACATAACTTCAAAAAAAAAGTTAACCGTCTAACCGGCTTAAAAATGGAGTGCAATGAAGCTTCTTTCCTTTACAACGACTCGTAAGAAATTAGGTATTAAGGTCTATATATTAAGGTCTCTAATGGCACCATATAGTGCCATTACAAAGTTGACATCAAATCGTGTACATACTATGCGTTTGAGGTGGTTGGGGTTGGTTATGCCTATCAGACGATGTGTGATGGAAAAACAAGACAATAAAAAAAAAAGAATGTCATTGAAAGAACAAGACGACACTACTTCGGCGAACTCATTATATAGAAATTGATAATGATAGTTGATGTTCCGAAAAACGAATATGCACAACACAAAGAATTCTGATTTTGATTTGCATAGCTGGGGTTGAAAAATGTTCAATTCTGCTGGTATAGTTGTTGCATATTCCTTCACGGTTGTCAGTGTAATATATATAAAAGAGGACTATAAAATGCGCTGTAACTGATGTTCTCTGAACTGTTAGTCCTTAAAAGACAAGTGAAGACAAACCAAGGTTTCTATGTATATGCGATTCTTGTTTGTATTGGTTAGCGAGTTATTGACATTAGAGTGAAACCTTTTATATTGCGTAAGTTTTACTCAAAAAAGAAATATGTTACAGCATTTAAACTTTGTGTGAGTTACAAAACAATTCTAGAACTGTGCATATAAAAGCATATGTGTTATTCAACTGACTTCTTGGATAGTACAAACCATCAGTTAAAAAGTGAGCGGAATCGGACAAGTGGACACGGTACCTCCCAAGCTAATGGTTGCATTGAAGTTTCTAAATTTGGTTTAAATAATTTGGCAGTCAATACAAACCATCATTTGAAAAAATATTGAATTTTGCATGTGTAGAGAATGGTAGTAGTTAAAGCCTTCTTTATCTATCCACTTCAGTCAAAAAGCAGGTACAACCAGGCCTGCCATATTTGCCAATTTTTTGCTTTAAAATTAATAAAATGCCGATATTCCGATTTTGCTCCAAAAATGCCGATTATTCGAGGAAATCTAAAAATACGGCAACTTTATTTGTTTTAGTAAAATTTACAATTTGCGAGAAAACTGACATACTTGCTATATATATAACCAAATGTTTTTAACTCAACGCATAATCGGACACAGTAACGTATTGTTACGTTTTTATCTTTTTAAAAACGTGTTTTTATGAGTTTGTAGATTGTAGTTAAAATAAAATAAATTTTTTGTTTGGTTTTAAATAAAAATCCTTTATTCAACACAATTATGTGCACCACTGCTTGTAATGTTTTTACAGACAAGAAAAATTTTTATTCTTAATTACTCTGTCTGCTTACAACTTTGTAAACAACAACAATTACTCGACAGATCTTTCTTCCTAAAGATCTTCCAACCCGATCGTAGTTATAAATTAGGTTCGATCATAACTCTCTTTACTGAGTTAGCTCGAACTAAACTAGTTTTTTTTTACTTCACTACTAGCTTCACGAGTTTACTCCTTATAAACTTCCTTCACACCAATAACACATTTGCTGAGTTAACTTTACTTCAACTGCACTCGTTGAGTTTACGACAAATAAAACTGTTTGCTTTTATATGACTTAGTAAATAACACATCGACAGCTCTCGAACCTCTCGATATTTCAGGTAGATTCCATTTTTTTTAATTTCTTTTTAGTTCTTTTGTAGCCATGCGAATGTAAACATCTACCTCTTTCAGCTCTTCGTATTTGTTGTTGCTCGTTTATTGTCTGTTACTTATTTTCTTTGCTGCTTAATTATTGTTGTTGCCGTGTTATTTTTATTTACTTTATCTCTGCTAATGTTTGTTGTTGTAGGTTTGGTTATTTGTAAATAGTACGTATAGTTGTTCCTGCAGCTTTTGTTTATTTATTTTAGCGATGTAATAAAAGCTGAGGTACGCAACCTTATTGTCGTAACAGTATGAATACTTAAAATGCAATAATCAGCCAAGTGGTAACAATATTGATATCCTTTGTAATCTAGAACAGATAGAAAGCTTCTTCGAATTGATTTTGAAGAATTTTGCCATTCTTCCGGCTCTATGGAGTTCAATATTTCTAATTAAGTCACTTTAAGCCAGCGTTGGAAACCCACTGGGTAACACAGTTAAGCCACCAAGGTTTTATTGGGTATTATATTAAAAAAAAATCCTTAAGGTTTTCACTTTATATTTCCAAAAAAGTAAATATAATTTATGTATTGTGTGTACAAACTAATTAATTTTTTAACTCCAAAGAGGTTTTTTTTTAAGATAATGAATTAAAAAAACATCTCGTCTTTTGGGACGATCCAGTTTTGAAGCCAGATTTTGATTTCTTCGAAAGAGGTGAAGCGTTGAACCACCAAATCATGTTGCATCCGTCGAAACAGCAAGTAATAAGAAGAAGCAATGCACAGAGAATATAACAGATGCGGCATATTGCATTTGATCGTTTCTAAAATCTTTTTTGAAAATTTTGCGACGTGAAACCGAGCGTTGTCACACAAGATAATAACTTTATTGTGTTTGTCCTTATATTCTGGCCATTTTTCTCATAATTCAAGGTACAAAAAAAGTAATTGCAGCGTGTACCGTGATTTCAGCTCGTAGTATAAAACGCTCCTTTGGTTATACCAAGAGTGCAAAATAATGAAACATAATAAATAAGACTTAAAAATTGTACTAACGAATAAAAATATATTGTAGAATTGCACGAAATTTAAAAGCAGTTATAAAACACAATGAAAACATTGGCTGGGTTTAAAAAAGATCAAGTTTTTGCCAACCATGCTTTAAGCTGTCGACTCTTTTTGATGGACTCCCCTAGCCAATTCGTCAAAAAAAATCATTGACATAAATTTTTGGGTTTTGTGACACCTGATGTGTGTTTGAGATCGTTATCTTGATAGAATTCGCTATTGTTCGCTATAACCAATTTCCTTGCAATTTTATTTACATTTTTTTCTCGAATATTGAGACAAGCAAGGTATACTATTTTGTTTGTTTATAATTTTTGATTATATGAAAGAAAATGGAACTTATATTGATAAATCTTTTATTTAATGTCGGCATTTATGTATGGAATACAATATCAGATAAATGCCCGCTTCGGTCAGCCTCACAAATGCGAGCACATTTTTCATTACATTCTCACACATTTCACGTGGTATTTCATTAATTTCATCACGAATATTTTGCTTGCGTTGCTCCAGCGTTTCTGGTTTGGTTACATAAACTTTGCTTTTCAGATATCCCAACAAAAAGAAGTCTGGAGCAGTCAAATCAGGCGACCGTAGAGGCCAATCAACGATACCATTCCTTGAAATTATTTGTTGTGGAAAGAGGTCTCGCAGTAATTCCATTGTAATCCTGGCTGTATGCGTCATGTTAGTCAAGCCCAAAGCGTGCAGTTGTGGCGTTAAAAAGTTTTCGATCATATCACGATATCGCTCCCCATTGACAGTTAACGTTACGCCGTTTTCAGTTTCAAAGAAATAAGGTCGAATGATTCCCCCTGACCAAATTGCACACCAGACTGTCACTTTTAGTGGATGCAGAAGTGACTGATGAATAATTTGAGGGTTTTCTTTTGCACAGAACCGACTATTCTGTTTATGTGCCTCACGTAAATTCTCACTTAACTTTTTCATCGTCACAGTAATCGATGATTGATTTTGATACAATGTTTTAACGATTAAAACACTTTGATTTACTGAATATTTTTCCATAATAAGTTTGCCACGTCTCTACTTCACGACTGCTAAATACGAACTGTCAAGAATAATGTTTTCCAAAATGGCGGCAAAACAAAATAATATACCTTCCTTTTGGACACCCTGTACTAATAATAAAATGTTTTGTTATTTTTTGTAAAAAAAAAATATCATTATCGTGTTTAAAATGGGCCATTTTTATTTGCCGATTTTTTTCAATCGAAATGTCGATAATGCCTATTTTATTTTTTAAATATGCCGATTTTTAAACAAAATTATCTGGCACCCCTGGGCACAACACAAAAACTATCAGCAACGCGTGAGGAATTACTCTAGTTCTCTTAAAAATAAAATCATTGGATAAAACAATTTTCTGTTCTTTTGAAAAGAAAGAAAATTTATTATTGATCTCAAAGCAAATAGTTAAATAAAATACAAATTTTGAAAAACTTTTCGTCTTATTCATATAAGTGAATGTTCTTCGGTAAATTAGAAGTGGTTAATTGTGTGCCGCTGCGGTATGGTGGGTAAGAAACCCGCTTACCAACAAAGAGGTATTCGGTTCAATACCAGACCAGGCCTTCAGATAATTTCCAACAGCGGTACCACCTCATAGCGCTGCTAGCGACTGGTTATGATAAACTTCTCTAACTAGTGCATATGCCGTTCGGAGCCGGCGTTAAATTGTAGGTCCCTTTCAATGAGTCTAAAAATAGAATCGGGTGCAGCTCATTGATTGAGAGAAGTCCCCCTTGTCCCTCTTGGGATGTCGCGCGAGTTATGTATGTATATATATAATCGTAATTAACCCAGCTTGTACCCTAGAATAAAGACACAAGCCAGTGGCTTTAAACATGTTGTCCCCAGAACCGAACATCTGCAGCTTTTAATAGACATGTCACGAACATTAAAAAAAAAACATTGCAAAAGATATACTTGAGTCCAAAAGCCTATATTGTGTTTTAAGACAAAAGCAGATATCGGTATGCATTTTTCTACTGACTCTATTTCAAGATGTGCTTTATTAATTTCAATTGTTATGGAAATGTGGTATGATTGTCAAATTCTATCACTATGTTATGCAATATATTCGAAGTGCCTAAATTAGCCAACTTAATGTACGGATGGCGGGCAGTGTTTTACTCTGAGCGCTGTCGACAGCACCTCTCAGAAAAATGGTATCATTTCCAAGGTAGTTTTACTTCATTCTTTATTGTCGTATATTTTTTTGCAGATTCTCATGACTCGTACGATATAGAATATCTTTCGTATTTGTTGTATAACTTTAGTTGTTGTAAGAATTTTTTTTCTTGTTTTTTTTTTAATTTTGTAATTTTTATATTATTTCATACTTTAAAAGGCTATAATATAAAAATTAAATCCTGGAAAATGAAGCTTTAAGCTTCAAGAAGCCATTTGCTTAGTAAAATGTGGCCACCCTTATGTAATTCGATACATTCTTTGATTAGCCTCCAGTGTGGGGTAGTCTTCTCATTTGTTTAAAACGATGCAGTACGAGCTGCCAAGACGAATAACCAATTGGGGTGTCCACGCCACGAACAAAGTTAAGAAAATCATGGTGCATAAGCTATAACCGGTAACTGAGAAGTGAATAAGCTGTGATACAGACATTCGTCGCGTTCGCCTGCAGTAAAACGTAGACGTAAAAATGTTTCAATATAGACTTTTACCGCAATAAAGTCGGGTTTTTACATCGATTAATAACAACTACAAATAAGACATGAGTCTACCACTTCACACCTAAGACAATCGAACAACCAAAGCATTAGAATAGATTAGAAGAATCGTGTCTAAAGAAAGCTAAAATACTTCCATATGGAGGCAAGGTTATGTCATCTGTTTTTTTTTTTCGAATGAATGGAATAATTTTTATTCATAATCTTCAAAATGGTAACTCAATCAATGGCGAGTATTAAAATGGATAGTTTTTTAACGGCTTGGGTTTATGAAATTTGAAAAAAATTAAATATTTGTTTGGGGCAATAAACAAATGCCTGCTTTTCACTTTTTAAAGATTATTTCATGTAAATGTTGATCGCGGTTACGCCATAATTGGTTTATTCATGAGCTTCAATTTTTGCATATTTTTTCTAACATTTCTGCCACTATCTTACTAATGGCAGTTGTAAAGTTTCCTTCTAAGGCTGGATTTGTGGTAGTTTAGTGAGGGCAATAGGCATGGATTGGAACTGCTCAAAAGCGTAAATTAATTGCTCACCAAACTCGCCTTCCAACATTTAGGGCTACGGTATCGCGTGCTGTTTGTCAGGTGGCACCGTCTTTTTGAAACCACATGTCAAGCAAACCCAATTCTTCCATTTTGGACAAAAAGCAGAAAATAAAATCGGTAATCATAGCACGGTACCTTGCTTCATTTACTATGACTTTGTGATTTTTATCGTTCTTGAAGAAGTACGATTTAATGATGCTACTGCTCCATAAATCACACCAAAAAATTTATCTTTCGGGGTACATTAACAGTTCTTGAGGTACTTCTGACTGCTCTTCACGCCAAATTCGTCAATTCTGTTTGTTGACATACCCATTGAGCCAGAAATGAGCTTCGAAAATAATTTTGGAATAGAAGAATGGATCTTCATCCAACTTTTCTTGTAGTTCGTCATACCGCTTCAGTTCTTTCACAGTATTTTGGATATGAAACCCAGAACCAGGGCCCAGGATAATTGTTGACATGCGATGTTCATTGAATTTTGCCGATAAAGCAATAATATTCTCCAACAAAGTGAACAGGGTGCAATATTTTATCACTTAAGCTTGGCTAGACTATGACTAGTAAGTATCACAGAGTGTGAATTCAATATTTTTCGAGCGTTGCTCGTTTGTTAGTCTATTCATGATGAAATAGTAAACCCTATTGAGCATTTAGGGCATTGTCACATGTGACAAAAGAAAATCTCCAGTTTCTAAATTATTGCTGCGTTGAATTGTTGAAACTAAAGTAAAAAAAAACAGCATTTGACAATGCACCAGCTCACACATCCACTATTGCGATGACTAGAATCAATGAATGAATTCGAATCAGTTCGAATTTTCTTATTCACTAGATTAAGCTCCCTTCGACTTTCTTTTATTTCCAAGCTTGAAAAACTGGTCAGTGGTAAAAGATTTACTTACAATTAAGAGTTTGCGGTTAATGGCAATTTTAAGGACCTCGAAAATTTTATAGGGTCCGCAATCTAACGCTTTTTTTTAACTAGTGCTTATTTCGTAAATGGTAATACTTAGCTCATGTCTGATGTGACAGATAATTAGTTTTATCCTTCCGCTGAACGAATATGGTTGTGTATACGCTTGAACAACGCTGGGAAATATTGCGACATTACTTTGAAAATTTGCCAAAAAAATCATCTTTTCAGATGAAGCTCATTTTGATCTTGGCGGGTATGTAAACAAGCAAAATTGTCGAATTTGGGGCACAGAAAACCCGCACGCATTCATTGAAAAGCCGATACACCCAAGACGAGTCACTGTTTGGTGCGGATTTTGGTCCAGAAGCATAATTGGGCCATTTTTCTTTGAAAATGAGCAAGGAGTGGCCATTACAGTTAATGGCGATCGTTATCGGGCCATGTTGAACGAATTTTTGTTCACAAAAATTGAAGAGGAGGATATTAGCAACATTTGGTTTCAATAGAACGCCGCTACGTGCCACACAGCCTAAACTACACTCGATATTTTGCGCCCTGTTTTTGAAGATCGCACTATCAACCGCAGAGCTGATGTCGTTTGGCCACCTCGGAGCTACGATTTGACACCGTTGGACTATTATTTGTGGGGTGCCGTCAAATATAAGTGTTACGCCAACAAAAGGGTGTCGAAGCAATTGAATATTATTGGGAAAATTGTAAAACTTCATTATGTTTTCTCCATTAGGTCGTCTAATTTTGATACCACCCTCGTACATTACTTCGTCAAATTTTGAAAAAATTATTTTGTTTTTTCTTTGTAGTTAAATTCGTTTTAAATTAGAGCCATTTCAAAGCTGGATAAAATGTCATTGCAATGATTTTTAAGTACAAAAGGAAAAGTTTCTATAAAAACTCTTAAATTTTCATAAGTGTGTGGCTTTAAGTTATTTATTGTTGTTGTTGTTATTTTACTTATAATATATAGTTTTAAATATTCAAACCACTGACATATAAAACACAGCTGCGAATATAACATCATCGACAGCAAACAGAGACACTTGATAGAACTCTAGAGCTTTATGGATGAATGAATTCGAATACGATTTAAGTAGATGAAGTACACGAGTATTAAACTAAAGAATGAAGTACAAGTAGCAGGGCATAGCAACACTACTGCTACTACTTCTTAGTCAGTCATTGTAAAAACTGTTCATTATGGTAAAACATTGCGAATGTGAACGAAGTTGAATGTTGGGTACAAGGCAAGCTGGATGTATGAATGTTTGTATATTTGGGTGGTTTAAGTTGGTTACTTAGTTGGTTAAATGCTAGGATAGATGGCTGGATGGATGGTTGTTTGGTTGGTTGGCTGGCTGGTTGGTTGTTTGTTGATTATATGGCTAAATGAATGTAAAATATCTGTTTGTTTAACTCATACAAACTCATATTCATATTTAAGCAAACAAACACACACATACACATATACACTACATATACAAATGCACTACACACGCTCTGGAATACAGAGTTTTAAAAACTCACACATGTTCTGGCACCGACAAATCTCAATAAAATAAAGACTAATATACGGCTGGATTTTTTTTTTTTGCTTTTTTTTCTGGAACAATTTTTATTATCTTTTTGTGGTTTTTTATGTTTTTTTAAGTATTTCCCACTCACAAATCTAACACTAACAGATTTTTTTACTAACTGACTTCAGACCAAAATTTCAACTAAAATTATGCATGAGATACAGGCAAAAATTATGTTTAGAAATGAGTCTGTAACCATTTAAGCCACAGTTTTAACAAAAAGTAAAAAACAAAATATGAAAAACAGAAAAAAAACGGAAAAACAAAAGGATAATATATATGATAGGCTTGCAGTCGGTAGTGTAGACTATACAAGTCACTAGTGGCAGATGACAAAAACCATTTTGTTTTGTTTTTAACAAAAAAATACCAATTTTTTTAAATTTTAGTAAAATTTTTATTTGTTAAAGCTTAGAAAATATTACTAATAAGGGACTATTTACTTAGGGCATATGGATTAATAGGGAGATTAGTCTGAAAATAAAGATACAGAATTCTTACAACATTTCAACTGATATAAGGGTGAATTTTCTCAATTAATAAGCTAAACCCTAAAGGGGCCTACATTGTAATGCCGGCTCAAAACGGCAGGTGCCGTTAGTCAGTTAGTCCGCAGCGGACTTTTTCTGCTCAAAACCCTTTTGTAGGGTTAATTGGGCAGAGGTGAGTTAGAGGGTGAGCAGATGGGAATACTCTCTCAGAGTAGCACATTGAGAGCGGCTGGTAGGGTCTTTCTCCTCTGAAGAAGGTTTATATAAAGGATGGGAAAATTTGAAGTTAGGAAGCAAATTGGCTTAAAAACACATTTTTTTGTTGTTGTTGAAAAATTCCGTTTTATTCATACCAATATAAAATAGAAATATGCGAATTAATAATGGGATATGATGTAAAGCAAATGTCCACCTCTAGCACGTCGGCAGACGTCCACTCTTTTCACAAAATTTTGAACCAAATTTTGCAACAAAGCTTTGCTTATCTCGTCAATGCAGCGCCAAATTTCGGCTTTTGGAGTGTCACTTATTTGTGGTTTGTTCACGTAAACCCGGTCTTTCAAATGGCCCTAGAGAAAATAATACAGCGGCGTTAAATCACAAAAATGACGCCGCCAATTGACATCACGAAACTGAGAAATTACGCGACGTGGAAATTTCTCTTGCAATAACTGAATTGTCTAGCTGGCTGAGTGGCTTATGGCGCCGTACTGCTGAGACCCAAAGTCACTGATGTTAACATTAGCCAATTGTGGCCACAAAAAATTGGATATCATGGCTTGGTAGCGTAGAGAAATCACGGTTATGGTGTTTCGTTGCGAACTTTCGAAAAAATACGGGCCGATGTTGCCACCTAAGCACCATACGGTCACTTTCTTTAGATATAATGGTTTTTTGAGCACTTTTTGTGGATTTTGCGACAATTTTGTTTGTTCACATAACCGCCTAATTGAAAACGAGCTTCACCACTTAAGATGATTTTGTTGAAAAATGCGTTGTTTTCATTCAATTTTTCAAACAGTAAATTTTCACAATTAAAATTCTTTGTTCAAGAGTGTAGCGTTCCACAGTAAATAAGTGTCAAAGGTTCAAAGCTTAATACTTGGCATTTCATCATTTGCCAGCCAACTTCCTAACCTTAAATTTGCCCACCATGTAGATTACGTAGTGCTGACATTGGTCTGATATCTTGAAGAGATTAAGTGCTACCTATGTCTAGCGGGGATAAAACTACGGGGCACGTTTTGTGCAAATATGCTACGCTAGCTAAGACCAGATTGAACAATTTTGATCGGGGTCAATTGGATTCAGAGGTGATTAGGTCTTTGCCTATCTGGGATTTTTTCTCCTTCACTCCTCTAGGGAGCATATTGGCTTCCCCAAAGCAACTATTGCTTTGTTTCAGTTTTATTAATCAAGTTGATTTTTCAAATTGAGTAGATAATTAATCCACTGTAGCTCCTCTCCATATCTTTGTGTAATGGTTAAGATCCTTGCTAAGTGGTGGTGCTAATCTTTACTTAAGATTGTAACTTTTTCCGATTAGGTGGCGTTTTTTTCTGACCATTCGTCTGATATTTGTCAACATAGCCAGAGTTAAGCTGGAGCGTTGGTGGGCTTCTTTACTTTTTAGTTGGAATTGTCTGGAGGGAAGTTGAAGCCTCTTTATTAAAAACTCTAAACCACAATTATATATTTTTTTTCATATAATCTGCTGGGTCTCGAGTGTGTGATCTAACCACTACACCACGTAACCCACACATCGGGAATTTACTCGACTTCATTGAGAGAGCTGGGAGGGGGAGGAACAGCTGAGTGGGATTTTGTAAGCGGACGATTGTGGTAAACTGAGCAGATATACGGAATATGGCGCAATATAGGGTGTTGGGAGTTGATCATATGAACCATCTATCGTGAGTACATTTGGACACAAAAGATTTTTGGGGTCATATTGTCTGCCGTTGGCCAAACCACTAGTTGATAATAATAAAATGACTAAATGACTAGGGTAATTCATCATAGTGTAATACTCATAATGAGTCACTAGCTAAAGTTTTCTATTTGTAGATAGTTTGACTTGAGATTGAACCAAGGAGCTGTTGATTAGCAGTCTTACCGTCCACACCATAGCCGCACACACTTCCTTAAGATAATATTTTTTCGTCAATAGCTAAATATTGTCTCCATCAAGGTAGCCCATTTAAATCTCTGATAGAAAAATGTTGAGTATTAAAAAGATTAACATTTGAAAGAGTTGTATCACCTTATCGAAATGCTGCATTTTTTTCACAAAATTTTTAATATCAAATTAAAGCAAAATTATTAATTTTTTTTTCAAGGAAACATTTTCAATAAGTAATTTTTTTTCGATATCTTTTTAAGTCCACATTATTTTTAAGAGAAGAGAAAAAAATTCAACAAATTTTAGGTGTAGGGAAAACGCCATAAGGAACTTCAAATATGTAAATACATTTCTATGTAAACTTAGGCTCTTTCAGCGATTTAGTCGTTTACTGTTCAGTTGTAGCAAATTTCGAAACTTTCGTAGTAATTCCGGTAGAAAATATGGCCCAAGTTTGAGCCACAGTATTAAGCTTTTTATCGCCAGTGATACACATAAGGGCGATGAATTCACTGCTATAAGAGCCATTTGAGTGGTAATTTAGGGCTATACTGTCTGAATCTGCTGCTGTTGCACTGGTAACACTGCCTTTTATTACTGAGGTGAAATTATCAAGAGTGCAAGACTTTAACACTCTAAAACAGCAAAAGTATTTCGGCGGAAAAACTACAAAAGAATATCTTCAACGGATTGGTTAATTTGCCACTGCGTCCATCATCAACCGGGTGTTATTGCTTACCGTAGTCTCAGTTTCTAATTTCTGTTGGAGAATACTTCCGTTCAGAATCAAATCTTTTACACATAAAGAAATAAATACGGCTATAAAGGAGTTAAAGCTGTTCGAAAATGGTCAAAACAATGTGTGCCACACATTAGCAAACACACACATGTGTGCCACACATTATTTTGGTCCATCTTAACTTTGTCGCGGCAATATTTCTACATTTTCACGATTATTGATGTTCACATGTACAAAGGCATACTCCTTTGCTAACGGGTTTACTAAAATCATCTCCGATATGATGAATGCTACTATATCAGATAGTGTTCTATAGCATCTGTTCGTTGACTATATTGATACTTTTTATATCATCAGATACAACGTGGGGTCATTTTGACCTGATTTAGTAGCCTCAGTACTGTGTGGCGATGCTAATGTGTCAATTCTTTTGACACAATTTTTAAAACATTTTCCCAACACAGTTCTCATGCCCAAAAACTAAAGGGTAGATGACCTACCTTACTAAAGGTTAAATTAAAAAATGCAATAAAACAAAAACGGTTTAAAATTTTTTTGTTGTGAAACAAAATTGTTTTGATCAGAAATTAAATATTATTTCATTCATATGGCTGCCGCAGCTAGTCTCACAGTACCCCATTCGATCGGACCAATTTTCGAGAACTTTTTCGAGTGTATGGGGTCGTAGATCGGCAATGACATCACGAATATTAGTCTTCAAATGCTCAATTGTCTCTGGCTTGTCGGCACAACGCTTGTCTTTAAAGGCGTCAAATTGCAGCTTCTTGGCGCCTAACTAATATAACCATTTCGACTAGTTAAATGGTCATTAAACCTTTGACGTAATAAATCACCGTCCTGTTGAAATCAAACGTTATTCACATCTATACCATGAAGTGCGAGTACAAAAAAATCGTTTATCATAGTGCGATAGGTGTCTCCATTGACTGTAATGTTAGCGCCGTCCTCATTTTCAAAGAAATATGAGCCAGTGATGCCTCCGCTCCACAAGTCGCTCCAAACAGTAACTCGTAATGGGTGTATTGACTTCTGTAACACCACGTTTGGGTTCTCTGAGCCTCAAATACGTCAATTTTGCTTATTTACAATTTTTTTGGTTTCTTTTTTGCAATTTCCGATTCTTTTGTTTTGGAAATAAATTTCCAATAAATAACAACCTTGCTCAAGCGTAAATGGATTCATTTCATTCAGTGGAGATAATATAATGAATCTTGCGATAGAATAGAATGACATAAGTATTGTCAGACTCTAATTAAACGCTGGTTCAAATTTAAGCAGATAGATGGCCCCCCGATAAAAAGTAACTTCAGCCACTTCTCTATTGGAGATTTTTTGTTTATCATTAATAAATATTTAGCGGCGTCAAGTAAAATACTTGTCACCTTCATAGTTATCGTTTATGGGTTTAAACTTGTATGTAAATCTACATATTTTTTTCGACAAAAAAGATTTTTCAATATTATTCACATGAGATTTCAAATTGATTTCTATTTGAACAACTTATGCAAGTTATCCCGTTTAAATGGCGTCTTTGTAATTCGGTTTTAGCGTGGACAAGATCTCTATAAAAATAAGAGATCATATTGCTTTTCTAGTAATCCACAGGATTATTTCAATTAAATTACTTACAATTCGAGTGATTCGCTTTAAAATCTTTTTATGGGAAATTATGTAATTATGCTCGTAATTGGGGGTTAAATTATAAAAGAGAAAGTGAATTAAAAAATAACATTGTTGTGTGAACATGGCATAAGATATCTTACATACGTATATGTTTGTATTTTTTTTTAACAAAACTCGTATACTTTTAATGAAATAAATCGCAAAAACCTAACTAAAGTTTCTGAAATCGGTTTAATAACATGATTATCGTTTAGTAAGATGCATGCATTTCCTTTAAATAAATTTTCCTTTTTCATGTTGCCAACAACTGCTTTAATCTATAAGAACCACAATAATTGTAGCATTCGTATGCAAATAGCAGAAGAAAATAGAAAAAGTATGTTGGCCAGTATAATAAACGTTAGAAGAATAATAAAAACCAGCAATTGTCTATTGTAGGAAACTAGTGTGTGTATGTGTTTGTTGAGTATTTGTATAAATAGTTGTATGAATACACATACACGTACAAATACACGTACATATGAGCGAGAGTGTAAGTTTGTTAGTAGTATGCACTCAGTAAATTTTGGTTTAAAAAAGAATTTCAAACACATACTTGCTCATACATTTGCATTAAGCATAGGCAACTAAAATCTGTTTTTCGGTATATGTCAATGCAGGCCTATGGATGAATTAAAGTCTATCATTTGATTGAGGCTTTGTTTGACGGCCTTATCGTAAAGGAGTATGAGGTGTATTTTATACCCCTTAACATTTGGTAACCGACATTTCGTTCTTTTTTCTATTTAAGATTAGTTGCCGCATTGTTGGTGTCGAGTTTTAAAATTTTTTCAAGATCCCTATAGATCTTGAAGAGAGAGAGAGAGAGAGAGAGAGAGAGAGATCTTGAGAGTTTGATAAAATTAAGAATAAATAAAAAAAAAAAAAAAAATTGCGGTGTAAATTGAATAAATATAGGAAACTTTTTCCGAAATTTAAGAATTTGGAGAATTTTACTGCATCTCCAAATCCTAAACCAAAGGTGAGTAGTCATTCAATTCTAGCTCTCCTGGAAATTCAGAGAAGCCAAGTAAGCCAAAGAAGATTATGTTACCTTCAGCAATTAAATCCCTATATGCCTATTAGGAAAAATAAGAGCGACATTAGACAAGCCTGACGTGCACCAGAGATGGTTTTTGTAGAGAAACCTGCAGCAAAAAATGTCGTGCTTTTATAAGCCATATCAGCTTAGGTGCTATTCCTCCTTTGTTATCCCGAAAAAACAGAGATTATTGAGCATTTGAAAGCCACCATTTGTGATGCCATTGCCGAGACACGACCCTATATACTCGAAAAAGTTCTCGAAAATTGGTCCAATCGAATGGGGTATTGTGAGATCAGACGCGGCAGCCCTATGAATAAAATAATATTTCATTTCTAACCGAAGCAATTCTACTTCACAACTAAAAAATAAGTTTGGCAAAATTCAAACCGTTTTTATTTTATTGCATTTTTAAATTTAAACTTTTAAATGGCCCACCCTATACATTCTTGTATTTTCAGGTCAAGCTGCTATAACAACAATGACAACCAAATCTACATTTATATCATAGAAGCTACGATAGTTGTTGACCTACGTATTTCAGTTTTTCTCTTGACCTTTAACAATTTTTATTATTTAATACAAAAAAAGCTTTATGAGCCAAATTTATGCTTCTAATACACTTAAGTATTGGAAAATGTATGAGTTTATATTCATATAGTCGTTGAAATGGTAATCAGTGTATGTATGTTATTGGCACTTTAGCCGCTTGTTTGTTGTTTACAATTCTTATATTGAAATTTCTGTTTCTTTTTTTTTCAAATGCACGAAAGTATGCAATGTTTTTAGCAAGAGAATACAGAATTTAGAAACAAACAGCACAGAGTGCAGAGTAAATGCTAATTTTTGTGTACAAAGAGGGTATGTTTTCATAAATAATTATTTCTTAAATATGCAAAAAAACAATACTTTCTAGTTGGAGATAAATATGAAAATATGTTCTTGTTTTTAAAGGAATTTGCATGAGCTATTGGAGAAAAAAAAGAAAACTGGGTCATTTGTTAAGAATTAGCATTGAATATATTAAATTGGGGTGGTGGGTTGGATTTATTTTGATGAAATTAAAAATAAATATTAAAAATTTCAAGTTCAGCATTGGAGGTATTATTTCTGTAATTAAAGAGATTTCCAGTACTGGTGATATTTTATCAAGATGGCTCAAATCTGATAGCTGAGACAAACAGTTCCGTACTTGGTTTTTAATCTTTTCAAATAAATGACTTTACAATACGACTGTGTAGACAGGATCGTTGTCCAGTTAGAAGAGAATCAATTCTAATATCACTTTTTTGATAGATTTTATAAAATTTTTCTGGAGAATCTCACTATACACTTAAGCGGTGATATTGCTACCGATTTTTACTACGTTACAGATGCTTCTTTATAAAAAAACACGCCTGTTCTACACTACTATCTAAACTATGCTTTACAGTATGCTGAATGAAATAAAGTCTGCCGTGGTCTCAACTTCAAAATACACTAGGGGCTAAAGGTTTTAATTCTGGCGAACGTTCACAAAATCAGAAATGTGCACATGTCCTCCAATATACTCACAGCTTTAGTGTTATTTATTGCTTTGCATGCGGTTTTGTTTCTTTAGATTACGCTGCTTGTTATAGAGTTTATGACCACAAACAAAATTATAATCGTACCTTAGCCACTTTGTTCAATAAAATCTTTACGGGACTAAGATTTGAAGCGACTTAAGGGATAAAGATTGTGGGTGACATGAAGTAGTGGTTAGGGCGCATGCATAGCAACAGAAGCGACCAGAGTTCGAGCTCCAGCAGGGGACACGACGCAAAAATTTAATTGTGGTTTCGAGTGCTTAATAAAGATACTTCAACTTCCGTCTAGACAACTCCATAAATAAAAAATTTAAAAAAAAATAGAAAACCCTGTGACCTTTCAGCTTACCTTTGGCGATGATGACAAACATCAGACTAATGATCAGGAAAGAACGCCACCTACTGCAAAAAAGCCTTAATGCTAAAGTAAAGATCACCACCAATCAGCAAAGATATTCACCACTACACAATTATTTGGCTACAGTGAAATAATCATCTACTTAGCTCGTACATCAACTGATAGAATATGCACACTTTGAATTTCTTTGTTAGTTCTTTGAATTACTTATACGAATTACTTATTATTCTTTTTCTATTTATTTTCATTAATGGTCTGCCGATAAATTTAGAAAAAGTTAAGAAAATTAATAAACACATTTAACGTGAACAACCACGTTAGATATCTTTGTTCACCGAACTAATAAAGAATTTCGTGAGTTACGGGTTAAATATGTCAGCAAGCAAAACTGTTAAATTTGAAGTGCAAACAAACCAAGCTGTTTGAATCAATGGTATTTGATAAAAAAATTAATTATTTCGTGTGGACCTAATCCTCGTAGCCTGTCTCGTTCGAAATAAACATTAACAGCTTGTATCGGGTATTTTATTTTTACAGTAACATAAGTTTAAATCATAAAAAAACAAAGAAATATATTTTTAATATCAATATAACCAGCTTTGTTGAATAGAAAATTATGTATCTATTTTCTATTGCATATTAATTTCTTGTGGGAGAGTACACATAATGATTCTTGAAAAAAATTAAAATGCAATAGAAGATGGGCGGGCTGTGATAGTGTGGAAAGTAATATCCTACTGTGGCACCTGCAATTTACAGTTTTTAAAATCCGCAAATGACTTTCCTACTTAATGGGGAATCTTGCAAAACTTTTTAGAAATCTAAAAATGTTCTAATCCACACAGTGCGATCCGTGAAATCGTGGTTCCAGAGTCAAAAAGGTGAAGCTCTTGGATGTCCACCTTAGTATCCCGACCTAAATAAAATCAAGAACGTCTGAAGATCGTTGGCTAGAAAAGTGCACGAGCCCGGAGAACAAAAAAACACAAAAATGGAATTAATAGAAAGAGTCAAATACACTTGGTCCACCATTTCATTGAAATATATTGAAAAAATTTACAATCAAATTTTCTAGGTTAATTCAAACAAAGGCGATACTAATTACTAATTATCTTTAATACTACTTAAAATATAGTATTTAAGAATTAAAATGCTATATGATTGCTTAGAATACTAATTCAATTGAAATTATATCTGATGGCACTATCCTGATGAGCAATTTTTTCAACACGTTTTTAGTATAGTTTTTCTAAAAAAAATTAATTAAAATACTATCAGGAATGGTACAGCAGTCATTATTATTTTATTTTAAAGAGATTTGACAGGAGTCTACTACATGTAAATTTTAAAGACAAATCTGAATTGGTTCAGATAATATTTAACATTAACCGTTATTAAAAGGGGGCGCTAACCTGATGACCCACAGTGTATATATGTATATATATATATATATATATATATATATATATATATATAAATAGATATTTTTTATTTCCATTCTCGAAACTATATAATACAGTCTATCAAATAAAAAAATTAGAAGCAACTTCGTTCCAAAACTTAAGGAAATTTTGAAATTTTAATAATGTATGATTTAGAGAATTTTACATAAATATTACTGATTTTAAGCAGCTTAAGGCAAATAAAAAAATGAAAAATAATTGGATTATCAATTCATATATGATATTGTTACGTTTTGACCTTTTTCAAAACGTGTTTTTATGAGTTCGTAGATTGTAGTTAAAATAAAATGAATTTTTTGTTTGGTTTTAATAAAAATCCTTTATTCAACACTGTTATGTGCACCACTGCTTGTAATCTTCTTACAGGCAATAACAATTTTTATTCTTAATTACTCTGTCTGTTTACAACTTTGTAAACAACAATAATTACTCCATAGATCTTTCTTCCTAAGGATCTTCCAACCCGATAGTAGTTATAACTTAGGTTCGATCACAACGTAAGTTCTTTTGGCCAGAGATAAACCACTCTAAGCCAACAAGACTCGTGCACTGAGTTAAGTTTACTTAAACTGCACTCGTTGAGTTTACGACACATAAACGGATTGCTGTTCGCATCGATGTGCTTTTTATGAGTAAACAACACATCAAAAGCTCTCGAACCTTTCGATATTTTAGGTAGATTCCATTTCTTTCTTTTAATTTCTTTTTAGTTCTTTTGTAGCCATGCGTATGTACACATCTACCTCTTTCAGTTCTTAGTATTTGTTGTTGCTTGTTTATTGTTTGTTACTTATTTTCTTTGCTGTTAGTTTGTTGTTGTTGTTGCCGTGGTATTTTTGTTTACTTTATGTCTGCTAATGGTTGTTGCTGTAGATTTGGTTATTTGTAAACATCATGTATAGTTGTTCTTGCAGCTTTTGTTTATTTATTTTAGCGAAGTAATAAACACAGAGGTTCCCAATCTTATTTTCGTAACAATATATTAATTAAATTTATTATTTAAATTCAATTCTAAAACGAAACTTTTTTTGGTAAAAAATTTTAATTTTAAAAAGTATCTTATGATAGGCTTTTAATTTACCTACAACAACGCCTTCTATTTTTGTCCCTTCGCTCTATGGAATCGACGCACTCTGCGTTGTCTCCTCCAAGCACAGGCGACACACCGATTCATGTACTACACTGAGATTGAAGAGGTGATATTAAGGATAGTAATGGCTCATCGTTAAGTCAATATGTTTTCCCATAGCAACCGCGCTCCTGTGGTGCAACACACTATTATACAGAGTGGCAGCTGGGTAGGTATACTACTTTGTTTTGCCGCCATTTTGGTAAACATTAATCTTGACAGTTCATATCTGGTAGTCATGAAGTAGAGAGTTGAAAAATTTATTGTGGAAAAATATTCAGTAAACCAACGTGTTTTAATCATTAAAACATCGATTACTGTGACGATGAAAAAGTTACGTGAGAGAGAGAAACAACGTGCCAACAAGACGCGTTATTTACCGTGTAGTGAATGATTTCGAAGAAAGATGGACTCTAGCTGATATGTCTAAGCATGGACCACAACGTAGTGCAAAATCGGCTGAAAACATTACTGCTGTTCAAGAAAGTGTTAAAAACAATCCATCAACCTTAATCCAACGCCGTGCTCAGGACCTTGGTCTTTAAAGAACTACTTTGGTTACAGTTTTGCACGAAGATTTGCATTTGTTTCCACTTAAGATTCAGCTAATACAAGAACTTCTTCCAGAAGACCATTTACGCCGCCGTACATATGCAAATAGGATGTTACAGCTCGCCCATGACAACCCCGATTTTCATGAAAAAATCATAATGAGTGACAAGGCACATTTTCAATTTGAATGGTTATGTGAATAAACAGAATAGTTGGTTCTGGGCAATGGAAAACCCTCAATTTAATCATCAGTCACCTTTGCTTCAATTAAAAATGACAGTCTGGTGTGCAATTTGGTCCAGAGGAATCATTGGACCTTATTACTTTGAAACTGAAAACGGCGTAACGGTAACTGTCAACAGGGAGCGATATCGTGATATGATTTAAAACTTTTTAACGTCACAACTGCATGATTTGGGCTTGACTAATACGTGTTCTCAACAAGACGGTGTCACATTGCATACATCCTGGATTACAATGGAATTACTGCGATACCTCTTTCCACAACAAATTATTTTAAGGAATTGTGATGTTGATTGGCCTCCACGGTCGCCTGATTTGACTGCTCCGGACTACTTTTTGTGGGGATATGTAAAAAGCAAGGCCAATGCAAACAAACCAGAAACGCTGGAGCAAATCTCGCATGAGGCCAACATTATGTATTCCATACATAAATGCCGACATTAAATTAAACATTTATCAATATAAGATCCATTCTCTTTCATATAATCAAAAATTATAAACAAAGTAAAGGGTCCGCCAAATAAATTTTTTTTTTTTGTTGAAAATGCTATAAAAAAAACTACTGAATATTTTCTCAAATTTCTTTTTTATTTGAAAGTACAATCCTTCCGGTTAATAATGAAAAATAATTTTATTCAAATGGCTGCCTCGGCTGGCCATGTAGTAGCCTACACGATTATCGATTGTGCAGCTGTATTCCACCAATGGCTTCACGAATATTGTCCTTTAAAGCGAGAATTTTCTCTGGCTTGTTGGCGTAACACTCATCCTTGACGGCATCCGACAAATGATACTCCAACGGTGTCAAATCGCAGCTCCGAGGTAGCCAAACGACATCAGCCCTGCGGCTGATGATGCGATCTTCAAAAAGAGGGCGCAAAACATCGAGTGTAGCTTCGGCTGTATGGCCCACTTAGCGAAATGTTGCTCAAGCGTATACACAACCATATTCGTTCAGCGGAAGGATAAAACTAACTATGTCCCTGCCTGGAGGGTCTTAAAAAGATGCACTTTGTTGAAAATATTTTAGCTTTTTTTTGTATGGCAGAGCCTTAAATATTAAGAAAAATATAACCCTTTTTTAAAAATGACTAACTACCTCACTGGCAGTCATTGTTTTACTTTATTTGCCTTAATAATTTCTAGGGTTACGTTAGCCATTGTGTCTTTAAATAGGAAATTTACAAGATACTCTGCTTAGAAGATTAGAGACCATATTGTGTGCCCACCACATGCCTACTGCTTACAAATAGACTTTCGACAAATACGATTGCAAAACGAAGCAGCCAGTGTACTGTTCACACATACAGCAGCAATATGGCCTTTAGAAACTGCTTTAGATGTTGTTGTATATCTTTTTTATTTAATTTTTTTCTTTTTAAGTTTTGCTAATAAACAAAGCAATCAGTTAACCGTTGCTTGAATTGTCAGGCATTTTTACTGATTTGAATTTCTGAGTATTTTTTTTCTGCTTACGATTTCATTTATAAGCTCAAGGTTTATAATGCTCAACTGTTTGTCCCTTTGTCTGTCCCGGCAACTATTATTTGTTTTAGTTTTAGACTGTATGCTATTGTAACATAATTTTTGTTTTTTTATTATTTAAATAACAAGTATTTGCAAATTGTTACAACCTACTATTGCTGTTACTACTTTTTGTGTTTCTGTTTCTGTTTCTGTTTCTATTTATGTTTTTTTTTTTCTTTATTTTCCAACTATTTTAAGGCCTAATATAGCATTCCTGGCCTTTTTTCTGACTATTGTATTTTGTATTTTTTTAACTTTTTAAGAATTTTCCATTTAGAGAAACATAAAAAATATTGTTTTTGTTCTCTTTCTTTTTAGCTTGTTTTCTTTGTTAATTCGAGTTTGTAGTTAAAGAAAATAAAACCAAACAAAATGCACGAAACCTTAAATAAAAAACCAGATACAATCTCTGTAATGGCCATCAGTTCTTATTGTTTTTTTTCTTGCTTAGTGTCTTTGCTTGTGAGTGTTTCTATATAAAATGCATCTATATATCTGTATCTAAAGCTTTCTTTTTGTATAGCTGAAGAAAATATAGGCAAAAAAGAACACATCCAAACAATACACAACACATTGTAACTATAAAATACCGAGAAAAAAAACTACATATTTATAGTGTTTCTCTCTCTTGTCATAACAAGAATGGCAAGCAATAGTGGCAGTATCAGTAGCAGCACCAACATAAATGTTGATTGTAAAGTAGGAAAATAATAAAAAATGTTGTTTCAGTCTATTGTACTAAACACAACAATTGCCTTCAATTTATTGTTATTACCACTACTTATGCCAACAAACTTTAACAGCTGAAGACACACACCCTCTACCCAAAAACTACAAAATACTCAACCTAAAATTATAGGGATCTTTCCCTTTTCTTCGAAAGAAAAAGAAAAAGTGTAAAAAGTTTTATGGAAGAAAAAAATTTATGCTGACGCGCCATTAAAAAAAAACCTTTTCAACTCTGTCAGTCTGGGGGTGAAAAATCTTTATGAAATTGCAGATAAATTTTAAGAAAAATGAGATTTTTTTTATATTAAAATAAAAGGAAAGCAAAATCGCGAAAACATAAATAATTTAAATAACTTTTCTTAAATGCTTATAATTTATTAAAAAGGCCTACAATCTAAAAAAGTAACAAAGTCCTCTTTATAATCAAATGCATTTACACATCTCGTTTTGACATGGGAATATGAGAACACGAGCAGTTAGCAGCAGTCTAAAAACTCTTAGTGCGACATTATCACCGTTTACACCATCTTATGCCACTTCAGGTTGGAAGTGATATGTTATGACATCACCAATTCCGCTAATTAAACGGTCATCAAACGTTTGACGCAATAAATCGATTGGTGATGATAGTTAGCTACGATTTGACACTGTTGGACTATTTTCTGTGACATTTTGTAACATGAACGTACTCACAACGTTGTGATGTACAAATGCTATTTGTTCTGTTTACAGTGAATTAAGAAAATCAATTTGGCCACATAATTAAAAAATTTCAAGAAATGGTTTTCGTTGGATTATATAACACGACCTTCGATGTGGATTATTTCAATAAGAATGTGCCATCATAAACCAAGCATATCGCTGGTATAGTGAATTCAATCGTGATTATAGCTCGGTCGCTAACAAATTCCGTGAAAGTTGTCAAAAATCGGTTGTTGTGACAGAAAACATCGATGTAGGGCGTGAACTGATAATGCAAGATCGTCATGTGACACATAGTGAGATAGAGGAACACTGGCACCTTAATTCCAATTCAATAGGTACGACTTTGCATGAGAACTTAGTTGTAAGCAAAATTTGTTTTCGTTGGATACCCCATAATTCATCAATCGCTCAAAAAATGCTCGCGTCGCTTGGTGTCGGGAATTGATTGAAAAGTTCGACCGTGCTGCTTCAAAGGACGTGTATAAAATCATAACAGGTGATCAATCATGGATATATGCGTACGAGCCGAAAACAAAACAGCAATCGACCGTGTGTGTATTCCAAGATGAGTTTAATCCAGCAAAAGCTGTTCGTGGAAAAAGTACATCGAAGCAAATGGTCGCCTGTTTCTTTAGGCGATTGGGTCATGGGTTACTGCACCGCTTGAGAAACGTAGGGCGGTTTTTTTTACCGGAATTCTTCGGAAAAATTCGTAAAACCAACCGTCGAAAACGAATTCTCCATCATAGCAGTGGGAGTTCTCACATATTTCGTCAAGCAGGAGAATTTTTGGGCAATCAATCGAATTGATGTCTGATTTGGCACCCAATGACTTCTTCTTGTTCCCAAAAATTAAAGGTACTCTGCGTGGTCAACGATTTACGAGCGCCGAAAAAACATTTGAAGCGTCTCAAGAGAAATGTAAACATGCTTTGAGAAATGGTTCGAACGAATGCAAAAGCGTATTGATCATCAAGCGGAATATTTTGAAAAACAATTTATTTATTCAAAAATATTTGTTATTTTTTCCTATTTCCGAAATATAAATAGTACCCCTCGTACATAATATTTGTGTGTAAGTAATAAAAAATTTTTAATTTTCTGTATTATATAGCCCAGCTTGCTTCAATAATAAATAATACCGGACTAGCTTTCCGCTTGTTAAGATTTTAATCATGGTGAGCAAACAAGGGGTGGGGGGAAGGGAGAATACCTTTATTAGAACATTTATTCGGGTAATATTTTTTATACTGCCTTTGTTAGATTCATCATAATACAAAAAAAATTTTTTTTTTTTAATTTGTAAAGTAACACTTTTCTTCTCTTGTTTTTTTTTTTAATGTGGTGTGAAGGCTTATAAGGATGATGGGATATATTTTAATAAGGATAAGTCTTCTATGTAACCTTGTTAATAAAAGAAAGGAACACAAATAAACATAAAAAACATAAAATATTTTTTTATTTTAATCCTTAATCGTCCGTGAAATTTTTAATATGCAAGAAGATATATAAAATCACAGGGGAGAACGGTGTTAAGGCCAGCGAAAACCGAGCTCGTTTTTTTTACCAGATTGTAAAAGATACCAGAATTATAGCCGTCAAATTTAGGCGGCATTACTCAGAAATTTTTAAAGGTGGCTAAATACCTGGGTTTGATTTTGGACTCGGAAATTCCTGGAAGCGTAATACTGAGAGACGGATGAAATGGGCGGTGGATATTGGGTTATAACTGGCTTATCTCAATAGGTTGTGCAGGCTATGATAGACTGTCTTACGTCTACCGTGTCATGAATTCCATCAATAAGGCTGGCCTAGAAAAATGCCAGATATATTTGTTAAATGCATCTCTGCAAAAAATAGACGGACCGATTCTGACTTTTAACTTTATTAGTGATTACGGCAGTAGGATAACTTCTAGCGATGAGTGGGCTCCGGGATCTATCTCAGGGGTGACACAGTCTCGGTCTTTACCGATGGCTCGAAGATGGAATCAAGTACAGAGTGGGGTTTCTACTGTGCTAAACTTGACCTCAGGATGTCTCTCAGACTGCTCGATGATAACACTGTTTTCAGGTGGCGGTTTAAGCTATAGAAAAGGCCGCTAGGCATACCCGGGAATAGAATCTGGAGGCCTTAAGATCTACTAGGATTTACGTGGATAGGGTCACGGTAATCATTTTCTTCAGCTTCTACGTGGTAAAATCGAAATGTTTTCTTAGCTGCATTCACTCATTGATTCGGCTGGAGCGGTGTTAAGACGAACTGATATGAGCACACTGAGCACATTTCTCAATTTCAAAAATTTCCGCCTGGAATATGCTTACGAGCTTTCCCATCGGTTACGAATATTCCCTCCTAGAGCCAAATACTCCCGCGCCTGTACCACTTTCTGTCCTTGACCCTCCCGTCCTTGACCCTCCCGTGTACCATAGAATGGTCCCTTCTCTAAAGGAGTATGCAGCCTCCAAACCATTCCATTCACTCCTATTACTCAGTCTTACCCTGAAGCATTTTCCAAAGTCATAGAGCTTCCCGATCCTGACCATAGGACAGTCAAGTAGGTAGTAATCGACCACTAGGCTAACCGGGTTAGCAAGACCCCTGCATAACCTCGTACCCAACTCATCTCCCATTTTCCTTGTCATGGACTCTATGGCTCTATTTCTCACCGCCAAGTGTAGCGGACTAACGTACAATAGAATCTCGAATGCAGCTGAGGTGCAAGTTATCATTGCCCCAGTTATGCTTACGCACGCTAATCTTTAGACCTTATTTAGCTCTGCCTAAGTTGTTACCAAACTCATTTTTTCCGACCATCCAACAGCATCATGGTATACATTCAGTGTAATATTCTTGGGTAACAGCTCAAAGATCTCCCTGCAAGCATTCAGTACCCCATAAGCGCATGCTTGGCTCTTCTTGCGACAGACTCTAGTTCAGCTTTCCAAGTCAGCTTACTGTCCAGTATTATTCCTAGACATTTAACCTCCTTCCTTGGTGGTATTTCCTCCACCTAGGAGTTGAATATTTCTCCACCTAGGAAGTTTTATTTTTCTAGTGAATGGTACTATCATGGGTTAATGTTTAATCACATCATCCCACATAACCAGTTCACTATTCTAAGTCCCCTCTGTATGATTTCACGCAAGGTATCCTCGAATGTAATCCTTGCTATCAGAGCAATGCCGACCGCTAAACCCTGGAGGTCAATGTCCGCCATAGATACTGTTCTTAAAAGCTCATCAACAACTCGAATCCACATTAAGGGTGATAAGACCTTTCCTTGTGGGCAACCTCTAGTAGTGCTGACACTTATGTTAACGTTTTAGAAAGAAATAGAATAATAACTATATAAAATATCCGGGCACTGTATGGTAGGACACAAGTCAGAGCGCATGGGACACACTGGCCATGACTACTGTAAATGCTGGAAGGATGCTCTGTGGGAACTTAGATTAAGGCAACTGGAACAAGTCACTTCCAGGACTGTCCTAGGTACACTCACTCCCGAAGTTGATTGACTTCGTTAGGGGTACCGATTGGCTCACGTGAAGAAACTGGAATTTTTTGGTTAGATGGGGATGTTTGGACTTTATTATGAGTCATCCACTCCTAATGGTTACATTCCATACTTCCCGTTTAAAATTTTAAAAATAGTTTCAAACTTATAGCATAGTTATAGACTGAAGATTAGCATGATACTAATTGTGGACTGTGTCGCATATGAATGTCAGTATTTATTTTATGACATTTCTAAGATCAATTGCACATTTACACAAATGATCTACTTCCTCTGTTTTCTCGATTTCGAACATATCTTCCTATTTCCAAGACCAAATTACAGTGTGCAGGATTTCATTCCATGAATGATAGGAAAAAGTCACAGCTAATATAATAGCCAATAATAGCCAATATTTTAAATAAATTTCCATTGTACGAACTTGCCAGAAATCTAGAATTTTTTAGTTATGCGCCCAATATTAACAAAAAGTTAAGAAATAATCAACTCAAACGAATTTCTTGAATATTCTTTTATGAAATTGTTAGCCAATATTGCACTTAATAAAATATTATATAGTTTTCTGAGTAAAATATAAATAATATTTAATCAAATAGAGTTTCATAAGATTGTAATAAGACACTTTGCAAATATTTGCAAAAATTTTTTAAATATAATTGTCGGACATATTTCAATGATTTTCCAATTAAAATATGTAAGAAGATATTTGGTATTATTTTTAAAATAAACAAATAAAAACAATTATTTCAACTTTACAGATATCACACATGAATATTACATCGTATAAATCTTATGGAAACAAATAGTTCTATGGTTATATACTCACCTACATTCCATTTAATTTTTTATTTTTTTTATTTTACAAGTTTTTTAAATTTTGCTGTTTATGCACATGTTGAATATATAAAATTATTATAAAATTATAAAATTTAATTAATTTTTTAATGCATTTATCGTCTGCAAACAGTGAACAGCAACAATTATTTTATTTTTTCATAGTTTTTACTAAGTGCAGTAAGATAACATGGGTGCGTATGAGTGTTGTTTATACCAGAATTGACTGTTGTTTGTTTATAAGTAATATAGCGCATACGTCGTGTAGTACTTTAATTATAAATAAATTATGCTGTGTTTCGCCCACTAGTTGACACATTTTTTTGTCGTATTTATATTATTTATTTATTTAATTTTTTTTGTTTTAATTTAAAATTAAATTAAAATTGTTTACAATTGATTTTTTTTAGAATATTAAATTAATTTTTAAGCTCAAGAATTTTATATAGAGAATATTAATTAATGGTATATTATTTCAAAAATGTAATTTTTTGTCGGTTTCAAATATACTCCGTATTACTGCATCAAAGGTAATAATTGATAATTCATTTTAAAAATAATCTTCTACTCTAATGACAAAAGTTAATGTTAAAAAAAATACATTTTAAATTCTAATGCTTCAAACACATAGACCGCGGCAGGCTACTGACTACAAACTACAAAAACTAAAAAAAAACACACGTTTAAATGAATACGGTTATTTTGGCAGCAACATAACTACACGGCTACATGACCACTTTTGCTGTTGTAGCCAACTTGGCTACAAAAATTTTTTAATATAAAAATATAAAGTTTAAATGCTGAAAAGTGTTGATAATCAAAAAATGTTATAAAATAATGTTTTTGTTCGTGCGTTATAATAATCCTCTATATTGTATAAAAGGAAATGTGTGTATGTTTGTTTGTGCGTTATAGGCAGCTATACGTCTGAACCGATTTTCTTTAAATGTTTTGCGGTATCTTTCTGTATGTCAGGAAAGATTTTTAGGCTATATAAGATTCAAAATTCCGACTGGGCGGTGTCACGCTCATACAAAGTTAATATTTATTTGTCTATCACCCATGTTCTGAAAAACGCATATCACTTACAATTTGCGCTTTCGATTTGAAAACGCCAAACAGTTGTTCTGGCAAACGAAAACGCTAGAAATCTGGCGTTCTCAAACCGCTAGTGTATGCTGAAGCGATCTGGTCATTTTTATTTAAACTGCATTTGAAAGAGAAAATAAATTGATGTAAAATTAAAATTTGATATGTTTGGTTTATATGTTATGTTATGCTTTGGTTTATATGCAATTTAAAATTTTGCTTTGTTTTTGTCAATTGTCGGTATCATTTGTTTACTTATAAACTGGCGATTTATGCAAACAGCTGGTCAATTTGATCTTCGAAAAAAATTTAGTGCCAGTGGTGTTAACTTTAAAATTACTTACTCTTTTCAAACTTATGATAATATTATTTGAAATTTATTATGTTCACATATTTTAATTAAAAAGTAGTAAACAACCCTTTTTAAAAATTCAAAAATAATTTAAAAACTGTTGAAGCACGAGAGATAAAAAAATAATTCAAGATCCTACTTGTAACCGGCTACCCGTGATGAAACTCACCAATTATTTGCAAGTGTTTATATGTAACATCTCTAAATAAAAAGAAGTATTTGCGGCCATTGCACTGATATTTTACAAATAAAATTAAATAAAAAAGCCGCCTGTTACTGTTTCACAAAAAATATTTAAATTTTAAATACATTCTTACATACATATATGTAGTAAGTACATAAAGCAATATTTTTTGAGCTTAATAATAAATCTAGTTTTCCATGAAGAGTGCCGCAAAAGTCAGCAGAGCAGTGTAAAATATTTCTGCAGTTTATGTTAACACATCAAGATATATTTATTTTAATTGATAGTTTATTAAATACTTTCAATAAAAAATTTTTGTTTTAAGCGTAAAAATAGTCGGTTTAATTTAAAATTTATTCAAACAAAATTTATTTTTTGATAATTCTTTTAATTGACGAATTTTCATGAATAATTTTTTTTATGTTTATGTTTTGTTATTATAAAACAAATGTTTTTTATTTGTTCGAACACAACTTCGCAAAAGGCAAAACGCCAGCAAATCGCTTCGTTTTCAGAACATGCTTAAATGCGTTTTGCGTTTTAAAAAACGATTTGCGATTTGAAAACGCAGCGTTTTCAGAACATGGGCGTATATCTTTAAAATGAAAACAGAAAGAGCCTGCAAATTTGGCTCCAATAGATTCAAAGTCAATACAAATCATTAGTCAAAAAGCGGAGCGGAGTTGGACAAATGAGCGTGTTACCCTCCATAAAAATTGATTTTAGTTTATCTTAAGAAAAGTTACGGCTAAGTTACAGAATTTGGTCAGAATGATTTCATAGTCAATACAAATCATCAGTCCAAGAGCGGGAATTGGACAAGTGGGCATAGGTATCTGCCATGCAAAGTACATATTAATTTTAGTATATTTTGAGAACGGTAATGGTAAGAGTTTCTAAATTAGGCTTAAACAACAGCGGGTAAGTAACTTGGTAAGAGATTGTTAAAGTATGTGTGGCACCTTCCATTCATACAAAATTTTAAATTTTATTTATGTGGAGAACGACAACTATTTAAGCTTCGTTATCTATACACATTAACCAAAATAAGGGTAGTGCAGAAAGCGCACCGGGCATATGCTATATACATACATATACATTTTATATGTAAAATTTAATGTGTGTTGGTTTGAAGACTAAAAAAACAGAACCGATTATATTGAAATGTTTACAGAGACTTTCTGGAAGTAACTACAGACTATCTTGAGTGTTTGAACTTGAAACGGATCAGGTTAAAATATTTATTATTATGATTGTACACAAAATAATTGTTAAAAAAATTACAAAAATAGGAGTAGCGAAGAACGCCGGGTTTTGGCTAGTAAAAATATCAAGAAATTGATTATTTTATTTATCGTAACGTAATTTTTTTTCATCAGCTGCTTATTATGATGTCGTTTCCAATATACTTAAGTAGCTGACTACACAACTATCATTGCCGTTAGCAGCATTTGTAGTCGTGTAGTTGTGTATCCTGCCGTCGTCTATGTGCTTATAGCATAAATTTAAAATCTTTACTTTTAATACACATTTCTTAATAACAATGTACCCGATTCGGTGGCGATGATGCCAAATTTCAAAAAATTATTGACTGAAAATAATGAAATTTGTGGTAAAAATTATAAGAAAAAATTAACTAAAAATTCAAATCACCCTCAATTCAGTTTCATAAGAACAGCATCATATTTTAACGTTAATTTCAATTACAACAACTTCTTCAATTATTAGAGCATAAATATTTTCAGATGTGTAGGTATGTGTGTATGTATATATGTGTATTTTAATTGCTTTTTACTTTGTATTACTCTGGTGAATAAAATCCAAACAAACAAAAAACAAAACAAAAATCAGCCACAAAGCCTGGTTTTTTTTTCAAAGCTGCTCTTAAGTGCACAACGTTGGCAATTGCTTGGCTGTATAAATAAAAATTGATTTGTTTTTTTCAATTTTTTTAATTTTTTGTTTATTTTAAAAATCAAAATGAACATTAATTTACCTGTTGTGTGTTCGAAATAATATGTAATGAAATTTACCACAAAAAAAAAAAAAAAATAAATAAACCAGTCTGGTCATATTTCCTACTTTATTTTTTTCTCGTTTTAGATTTTTTTGTTTTCTGTTTCATGAATTCTTGATTTGAAATTTCAATAAACGGCCAAGTGGTATAAAACGTGTTCTGTTCCGATGTTGTTTCATTTTTTTCGTTCTGTATTTTTGAAATTGACGATGTGTAAAATTGAAAAGGACATTTTTAATTTGTGGCATAATAAATTTGCATTCGAGCTGTTAATGCGGGTTTTTGTTTTTTTGCCAAAATTTTGTATTGCTTTTTGGCTTTTTACAAATGGTTAAACGCACTAAAGGATTTTAAATGGAAATCACGATTTTTACAAATTGTTGACAACTTTTAAATTTTATGGAAAAATTTTGGTTTAACACTATAATTAAATAAATAAAGGAGTACACCATTCACGTGGTGAAGTTGGGAAAAGAATTTTTAAAATCAGAATTTCTGTTATTTTGAAATAGAACAAGAGGTAGCAAAGTCTTTATTTAAAAAAAAAGGTATAACCATCGATCGAAATTCATAGTTGGAACACATATATTATTGCATTTTTTATACTTTTGTTTATTTATTGTGTCTTTATTAACCTACGTGAACCAACAATTTTTTTTTCAAATCTTAGATCTAAACAAGTACCAAACAAGTACGAGTGTCTGTGATTCCTTGAATGTAACAGAGGTTTTGGATACAAAATCATTTTATTTTTCATATTTATTTTTCATAGTCTCGTATGAGCTACAATGATGTGAAAAATAATAAGGAAACTAATATGGCGCCTTGAAATTTGTTACGAAAGTACGTAAAATTAAACCATTTCTGACAAAACATTGTACTTAACTTTAGTTAATAAACCACAGAAACAAGATTTACTGTATTTTTTTTAAACTATTGCTTGTATTGGGTGGACCATCCATGGGTTTAAATTTGAACCATCGGTTATTTCTGGCAATAATTATATCATTTTATTCTGTCACATAATTCAAAATTCGAACTGAATCGATTTATGCTTGAGCAACGTTGGGATATATTGGAAATTTATTTCCTAAACAAAGACTGCAAAGTACTGCAGAAAAATCAAAACAAAAAAAAATCACAAATCATCTTTTCGGATGAAGCTAATTTTCATCTTGGTGGGTACGTTAGCAAAATTGCCGTATTTGGGGCTCAGAAAACCCAATCGTGATCTTACAGAAGCAAATGCACCCATTACGAGTGACTATTTGGTGCGGCTTGTGTAGCAGAGATATTATTTGCTTATATTTCTTTGAAAATGTGGACGGCGCAACTATACGGTCAACTGAAACACCTATCGTACCATGTTAACAGATTTTTTGCTCGTTCTTCATGCGTCAAACGCAGTTGGTCGTCAAGAGGCTGCGACTCGACACCGTTGGACTATTTTCTGTTGGGCGCCATTAAAAACCAATGCTGTGCCGACAAGCCAGAGAAAATTGAGCATTTGAGGGCCAACATTCGTGATGCCATTGCCAAGATACGACCCCATACACTCCAAAAAGTTCTTGTAAATTAGTCCGTTAGAATGGGGTACTGTGAGGCCAGCCACGGCAGGCATATGAGTGAAATAATATTTCATTTCTAACCGGAACAATTGTACTTTACAACAGAAAAATAAATTTGACAAGATTTCAAGCCGTTTTTGTTTTATTTCATTTTTAAATTCAAACTTTTAAATGACCCATCCTATATATGTAAAATGCAAATTCACCCTGAAAAATATATAAGGACACTTCATTGTATTTTCAAAATAGTAATAAAAAAATAAGAATAATAGATTTGCACTAATTTCATTTCTAATATTGTTCTAATGTTTAATATTTTGTTGAGACGCCGTGGTTGATTTAAACTGCTAGACATAGTTTGGGCAAAGAGTTGACAAGATTTTCGCCTACTGAAACCGCTATAGAACACCATGCAGCCTTAGTTAATGCTCGAATCTCATTACAATTTGTGTGACACTTTCCTCTGATTGCTGTTTTTTGAACATTCCAGCAGAGACTGTGGGAAGCCAGTCAAATAGAGTGATATTTTTATCTTTGAACCATTTCTCAGTATACTTTGTGGTGGAATACCCATCAAAGTATCTTATTCTCTTCGGGCAAGGATAGCATACAAGTCCGGAATATTTCAGCATTAAATGTTGTTTCATAAGTAGGAAAATTACCCCTAAACAACAATATTACCACCAACATGCTTTACAGTTAAGGATGTTGTTTAACGTTTGAAGTACTTATATATTCATTTATATCAGGTTGTACATATTTTAAGCGGATCAAATAACACTGCTTAAAATTCGAAGTTTATTTTTCTATTAAACTAAGATTAGCTTGGTTTTCTTTTGCATCTACTCACCTTGATATAGTCACTGTCTTGGCTGCTGTTTGATTTATGGTGTGTTCTGTTGGCTCCACGTTTTGTCCACGATTACGAAACGCCGCCAAAACTCATGCATTATGCAGTTAAAAACGAAGAATCCTATTGCGATAATGTATCGCATATTTGTGTCAAAATAAGGTACCTGCCTTTATAGCCTATTTTACTTTCACCATATCTGCCTTTCATTCAAATGCTTAAAATGTAAG
Source organism: Wohlfahrtia magnifica (assembly GCA_023159175.1). NCBI lineage: Eukaryota > Metazoa > Arthropoda > Insecta > Diptera > Sarcophagidae > Wohlfahrtia > Wohlfahrtia magnifica. The sequence continues at coordinate 475,247 of JAKWBJ010000482.1, read as the reverse complement.
ACTTACAATCCAGAAATTTTTATAATTTTTTGGAAATAAGAGCAAAAAAAATTCCACTTTTTTTGCAAGAAAAACTTCGTTCGCTAATTTTGGTCAAAGTTAGGTACCTGCATTAAATTTGACTTAAAGATTTTTTTATTTTCAACAACTTTTAAAAAAAAAATTTGCTCTAAATCTAAATTTGCTCGGAATTTTTTTTTTTTGCAACTAAGTTATGGAAAACACCGAAACTGTTGAAAATACAAAAAACCTGTTATTCAGGTGATTTAGAGAAAATTTTGTTTCTAAACATATGCTGGTACTTGAGTTAAAAACAGTCAAGTCATTTTCAATTTATGATGAAATATTTTGACATGACTATCATATTTTGGGCGAAAAATTTGCCACGCCCATAAAAAAAATTTTTAGCCGGATGAAAAAACACTGAAAACGGATTTGAATTTAACGCATCAAAATCACTATACTCCATACAGTTTTATTTAAAGGCTTTTTTTGCCGTAGACCAATGTTATTGAAATATAGGGTCAGCCTTCTAACGTTTTTTTTCAACTAGTGCTTATTTCGTGAATGGTAACACTTAGCTCATGTCTGATTTGACAGATAATTAGTTTTATCCTTCCGCTGAACGAATATGGTTGTATATACGCTTTTTTCACTTCGCTAAGTGGGCCTGCGATCAACTTACGGAAGATGCCGATTTTGCCAAAAAAAATCGTCTTTTCAGATGAAGCTCAAATGGATCTTAGCGGGTATGTAAACAAGCAAAATTGTTGCATTTGGGGCACAGAAAACCCGCACGCATACATTGAAAAGTCACTTTTTGGTGCGGATTATGGTCCAGAGGCATAACTTCGAAAATGAGCAAGGTGTGGCCGTTACAGTCAATGGCTATCATTATCGGGCCATGTTGAACGAATTTTTGTTCACAAAATTGAAGAGGAGGATATTAGCAACATTTGGTTTCAACAGGACGGCACTACGTGCGCCCTGTTTTTGAAGAACGCTTTATCAGCCGCAGAGCTGATGTCGTTTGGCCACCTCGGAGCTGCGATTTGACACCGTTGGACTATTATTTGTGGAGTGCCGTCAAAGATAAGTGTTACGCCAACAAGCCAGAGACAATTGGCGCTTTAAAGGACAATATTCGTGAAGCCATTGGTGAAATCCAGCTGCACACAATCGATAATGTGCTTAAAAATTGGACCGATCGTGTAGGCTACTGCATGGCCAGCCGAGGCAGCCATTTGAATGAAATTATTTTCCCTTATTAACCGGAAGGATTGTACTTTCAAATAAAAAAATAAATTTGGGAAAACATTCAGTAGTTTTTTTTATAGCATTTAAAAAAAAATTATTTGGCGGAGCCTTTATGTTTCCCACACACCTTAAAACGTACTTTAAAGTAAAATAAATATTATTTTGTATTATTTGATATCAGCCGGAAATCCTTTGTCGATATTAGTTTTAGCATAACCTTTGTAACTCAAACAATTGCAATGTCGGTACAATTTTTGATAATTTTTTTTATAAATTTTTCAAGGAAAACGATAACAAACGAAATTTAGGACAAATTTAACAAAAAAAGCCTTTTTCGTAAAATTATTAATTCATAAGGCAACAACAACAAATTTTCTAAAAATATGGTACAAAATGATGTGAAATGGGAAAATCAAAGTAAAGAAAATGAAAAAAAGAATACAAACATTGTGACAAACTGAAATCTGCAAAATTGGCCAAGAGCAAGAAAAATTGAGTTCATTGTACTCCTTGCTCTTACTCTTCCTTAAGCACTTGTAACTTTGTGTTGGCTATGGTAACTCAGAAAATATAAAAATTAAAAAAAAGTAAAATATTTTGCGGCAGAAAAGTTCAAATAGAAAAAAAGTACCACGAGAATAAAAAATAGCCCTTCAAGTCGAAATTAGTAAAAGTGTGAGTGAATAAGGCGTAAAATAAATAAAAAAAACAGAAACAAAATCTTCAATAATAAAACGAAATTGAAAAAGATAACAAGAGAAAAAAAGTGTGAAATTACTTGTGTGGCATAAAACTTTATCTGTGTATCCATTTCCGTGTTCTGGCCCGTGTGTTTTTGAAATGACAAATGTCGTTTTGTTGCAAAATCAACGTCTGTTTTAAGGCAATGTTCTCTTTTATTATTGTTTTCTATAAAACAAAATGACAAAAACTCTGTATCTTCCCTCCCTATCACTTCGCATTTATAAACAACAAAAAAAAAAAAAAAATCTAAAAACTTATAACGAAAATACAAATGATGGTCATTATTTGAAATTAAACTTTTTTTGTTTTTTGTTTTTGTCATTCTATTCCATTTCCATTTTCTGGGTATTTGTCTAAAAAATCAACATCAAATGTTTATTGCCAATGCCATTATGAAATAGTGAAATATTCATTGTAATGCTTGGATTTCAATTTGAACAGAATGAATAAAAAAAAATTCGAAAAAATGTTGAAGTGAATAGATAGAGTCGATTCAAGGCGGGTTATGTATGTTTTTGACATACTTATTGAAAAAGTCAAACAAAAGAATGAATAACTCAAGTCAGTCTTTGGCTTACGTACTGCCATACTGACAGTCTTTAGTTTTTTTAAGACTGACTGATAAAAATGAATGAAATATGGCAAAGAATGAACATTCACTCGTTCATGAATGAATGAAATGAATAAAGAAGATGCATTTCATTATTGTTCAAGGATGTGGGCATAACATTTTTTTATTCTTTTGGGATCAAATGTAAGCTGTGGTATGTTTTATAGCTAAGGCACTAGGAAAATAATTCAACAATTTTTTAATGAAATTTTTAACCTTTAATTTTATGTTTTAAGAAAGTGTGTTAAGATATAATTGACTTGATTTAGTAAATTAATTATATGTTTACTGCAATTAAAAATACAAATAAACTAAAACTACAGTAACTTTAATAATATTTTTGTTCATATTTTATTTGTAGAATGTGATGAATGTACTATTTACATATACCACCATGGTCGGAAAGTTTCCGGAATAACCCCCGTGTTGCGATCGCTTAAGTTTGCTTGACATTTGCAAAGGCTTCGTAGCCAAGAGTACATCTATCTCTATATGTGTTGGCGATTTTAACAAATTTTAGAAATGGATGTAAATTTGCAACAACGAACTTTTATTAAATTTTGCGTAAAAACGGATTTAATGGAGCGCAAACGTTAGAAATGTTGGAAAATTGTTTCGGCAACGATTCTCTAAAGAAAACGGTCGTTTACCAATTGCACGATTTTTTCTGTACTTAACTTAATCTCTTTCATTCGAGACAACTAGGGAGAGAAGTTTTGACGACATTGTCTGCGGCAGTCGTTTGCTGCCAAGGCTATGCGGAAGACATTGTTCTGATAGCACGAGGCAAAATAGAAGCTAACCTCTGTGGTATCATTCAAAGAGGAATCAATGGTGCAGCTCAACATTAACGTACTATCGTTGGACTAAGCTAGAAAGAAAACTCCCTAAATTAAGAGACATTCAGTAACATTGAAGTGAAATATCTGACGATAATCCAAGGCAGTAATTTGGGGAGCGCACGCATAACAACACGAACGATCTAGGTTCGAGCCCCAGCAAAGAACATGATGAAGAAAAATTTAATAGTAGTTTCGAGTGTTTAATAAGGAGGCTTAAACTTTCATTCGGACGACAAAATTAAAAAAATAAAGAAGGAGCCCCCTGAACTACCCGCATACCTCTGGCAATGATAGCAATCATCAGATGAATGACCACACCATCTACTGGAAAAAAAACTACCATGTTAAAGTAAAGATCACCACCAATTAGCAAGGACCTTAACCACTACGCAAAATCACATGGAGAAAGCTACAGTCGATTATTCATCTACTTAGCTTGAAAGACCAAAATGATTAAAGAAACTGAAACAATGGATGCTTTATGGGAAGTCAACATGCTCCCTAGAGGAGTGACGAAAAAAAAAAATATAACATGGAAGGCCCTATTGATATGCAGAAGGCTAGTCGGGAAATCTTGTGGTCATAGCCAATAACGATCGAATTATTGGATGTATGTCATGTTGGTTGGGTAAATTTTTTTTTGGTCCAGCACTGAGGGAATGATCCTACTGATGCAGTGCATTGTGCCGGTACTAGGATAGAGAGAGTAGTGTCTATAGATGTGTGTTTTGAACTTAGTAATGTCGTAAGTGACAAGAAAAAAATGAATTCTCTCTATAGTGCATTGTGCAAATCATTGGATAATCAACTGTAAAAGGATATCATCTACAAGCACACTCGGTTATAGTATCGGTGGAGAAATAAAACACACGCTACATTTCATCGATAATCTTATGAATCGATAGAGTTGGCAGCCCTACCGTTCTTACTAAACACTTTCACCCTCTCCTGTACGCTGTCGAAAAGCCCCAAAATAGACTTTGAAGCACTGGCCCATTCATTAGAGTTGTACTGCATTATAGGTCGGATATACATGGGTCTTGTAAATATTAAGGAGGTCAGATGGAATACGGTATTTCCTACACCGAGAAAACCGAGACACTTGAATGCTTCCTTCGATACTCGAAAAATGTGATCGACTGTGATTCTCATGCGCAAAACGAGCGGTTCAATAGTGGCAGACCAAAACATTGATAAAGTAAAAGAAATGTTGATCATTAACCGAAAATTAAACATCAGAGTGATAGCGGAGGACTTGAATATTGCCTAAGGATCTGTCCAAGCCATTTTGATTAATTATTTGGGTTTCCGTCGTGTTGCAGCAAAGTTTGTACCAAAAGACTTCAATTTTATGCCAAAAAGGGACCAGGCTGAGGTTGAGAAAACATGATTTGAAAGGCTGTAACCGATCCCTTATTTATCATAAGGATAATTACTGGAAACGAGAGTTGGTTTATGACTGCGACACGCAATGCAGACATGAGGCAATTGACTGGCGTTCACCAAATAAGCCGAGGCCAAAAAAACCACATCGTTTTCAGTCAAAAAAAGTCAATGCTTACGGTTTTCATAGATTACAATGGTGTAGTGCATCATGAATTTTTGCCAGAAGGCCAGACAGTATACAAAGAGTATTATTTGGGCATTATTGGACGTTTGCGTGAAGAGATTCGCCGAAAGAGACCAGAAATGTGGGCGGATAACTCGTTAATATTGCACAATGCCATCATTAATCGAAATTTTTTAACGAAAAATGTAATAAATACCAACCAACAGCCACCGAATTCACCTGATTTGGCTTCCTGTGACTTCTTTCTGTTTAATCGAGCTAAAAAACCATTCGGGTAACGCGTTTCAGCAGCCGAAAAGAAATAATGGCAAAATCGCAGGAAGCACATATCGAAAACCGAATATAAATATTGCTTCCAGGATTGGATCAAGGCCAGACATGAGTGTAATGCAGTCGATCGGCATGACTTTGAAGGGGACAGTATAGATTTAGATGAATAAACTTGTTTTTTTAATTTTCTGTTAAATTTGTGATCACGGTGTTATTTCGCGAATAGCAAATAATAACAAATATCTTTAAATAAAAATGACTTTAAAGTTTTTCTAAATATTCCCTTTGATGATTAAAACACTTTGGCATTCGTTCATACCATTTCTCGAAGCGGTTTTTCCATTCCTCTTGAGACATCTACAAAATATGGTTTTTGACCCCTTCAACTGCTTATTCGGCGCACGGAAATTGTTGACCACGCAGATTATCTTTGATTTTCTGTAACAAGCAAAAGTCATTGGGTGCCAAATCAAGACTATACGGATGTTGAGACATCAACTCGATGTTTTGACTGCTCAAAATTGTACCTGTTATCCCATTGTCATAGGGGGTAATGATTCATCTTCGGCGGTTAGTTTTACGAATTTCTTCAAAGACTTCTGGTAAAAAAATGGTCTTGTACCACTCAGAGTCGACCGTCCTCCGTTGCTTAAGCGGAACAGTGGCCACATAATCAATTTGGCCGAATAAACAGGCAACCATTTGCTTCACTTCACTTTTTCCACCAACAACTTTTGTTGGATTTAGCTCGAATTGGAATACACACACATTCGATTGTTGTTTTGTTTCCGACTCATACGCATACCATAAGTTTCTAAGGAATTTTCCTACATGAAAGAGGGCTCCAAATTACATCATTTGAAATAAAGTCTGAATTCTAGAGAATAAGGGGTTGTACACTTTATTTTAACGCTCACAGTACATGTACATAAGTATGTGTTCAAAACCGAGTTGTCAAATCAAATCGCGTTGTGTAGTGAGAACACATTTATTCACAATTGCAATTTAAAGTGTAAACATGTTACTATAGATGTTTTAGTTTAAAAAATACTATTATTTATTGGCTTGAATTATCATAAAAATTTTAAAATTTAATTTAGATTTTGGATAATAACAAAGATTTAAAAAAAATCCTATGAAGGATTTTATGCATAGTCATTTAATTTAATCACTATCGTCATTGTAAATAATTACAAATTAAAAACTAAAAATAAAATAAATTTAAATTTGAATTTAATTTAATTTTCTACATATCAATGTATTATCTGTGATGATATGAAGACAAACCCATTAAACCACAGATAGATAGAGAGGGAAAGACAAACATGCATCCGTTTATGAGTATTCCCTAACCAAATATTCACTTACATGGGTATTCTGAAAAAAAAGAAAAAATGGCAAAAAGAAAAAACATAAAAGTACTTACCCATTGAACGCACTGTGTATACCAGATGGTGTCATCATAATCAAATATTTTAGAGAAAATAGTTGCATCCAGCATCCACAACAGCAACAGCAAAAGCAGTTCAAGCCAAGTAGCGATGTGTGGCATCAAATGTGATGAATTGACATTTAACATTACATTTCATTTCGTATCCCATGCCCATATTGTTCGCAACAAACATTTATTACAATCATGACAATAATGATAATGACGATGACAATAACGATGATGATATGAATGTTAGTGATGTTTTTAAAAGTTGTTGTTCCATTTTTTTCGATGCATTTTAATTTACGTCACGAATACCCAGTACCAGAGTGTATTAATGTGAAGAAAAATCCATTTTGTTTTTTGGTAAAATTGATACCAAAACCGACAAAAAAAGAAAAAAAGGCGAAAAAAGATAAATTAGAATCTGTTATACACGTACAGTACTTTATGCGTTAGTTATATGTATGTGTTTGTATGCTTGTCTCTGCTCAATAAATTAATGTTTGTTATTTACCATTCAAAATGAAGATTATCCATCAAATGCCAGCATAGCAGCCATTTAAAACGTTTAAACGTTTGCATTTTATAATACGTTTATACAACGTTTTTAAATGTACTAGACTGCACAAATAAAATCGATTTTTATTAATTAATCTGTACAAAGAATTTTATGAATTTTTACAATGCGTCGGGTAAATCTGACATAAAATGTTTATATTTATTTGCTCTTTTACTTTTATGACTGTGTACGAAATTAAAGTCATAAATATAAAGGATTGTTCAACATGTATAATATGAGACGATTAAAAGAATTATCAGTTTATTTAAAAATCTAAGCATTATCATTAAAATATATAAGAAACTAACTTTAACAATATGATTGCTGAACTGTTAAAGTTCAAACGTGCCTATTGATTGGGCTGATACTAGGAAAATAGGTTGTGGAAAGGAGGATAGTTAAAGTAGTGCTATGGACGTTTGATTTAAACTTACTCATGTCTTAAGTGTCAAGGAAGACTTTGGCAGAAAGATTGTTTCGCAAACGATCAGTGCGACTAAGGAACGAATTCTCCCTATAATATGTTATGCGATTCACTAGATAATCAACTACAAAGTGATGCGCTTTGCGAGACATAAGAGTACTACGTACAAGTATATAGTTACACTATGCAACATATGGAAAAAAATTTTCTGACCATGAATAAACACTATATTTTTTTTTAGCGCTATGGTCGCCTAACTTCAAAAATCAAAAGCATTTCAGATTCTATGGACAAGTTTCTTCTTTCGATTTTTTTTCTAAAATGTGCGATTTTTGAAGAGGCTGCCTTATACATCTTATTGTTGCAAAAATAAGATTGGGAACCTCTGCGTTTAATACTTCACTAAAATAAATAAACAAAAGCTGCAAAAACAACCAAATCTACAACAACAACTATTGGCAGAGACAAGGTAAATAAAAATAACACGGCAACAACAATAATTAAGCAGCAAAGAAAACAAGCAGCAAACAACAAATACTAAGATCTGAAAGAGGTAGATGTTTACATACGCATCGCTACAAAAGAACTAAAAAGAAATTTAAAAAAAGAAATGCAATCTACCTGAAATATCGAGAGGTTCGAGAGCTTTCCATGTGTTGTTTACTCAGCCATATAAAAAGCACATCGATGCGAACAGCAATCAGTTGATGTGTCGTAAACTCAGCGAGTGCAGTTTTTAAGTAAAGTTAACTCAGCAAATATGTTATTGGTGTGAAGAGAGTTTATAAGGAGTAAACTCGTGAAGCTAGTGGTGATGTAAAAAACTAGTTTAGTTGGAGCTAACTCAGCAAAGAGAGTTAAGTGTGGATAACCTCTGGTTGAAAAGGTTGTGACCGAACCTAAGTTATAACTACGATCGGGTTGGAAGATCTTTAAGTAGAAAGAACTGTCGAGTAATTGTTGTTGGTTACAAGATTGTAAATAGACAGAGTAATTAAGAATAAAAATTCTTATTGCCTGTAAAGAGATTACAAGCAGTGGTGCACAAAACTGTGTTGAATAAAGAATTTTTTTAATTAAAACCAAACACCAAACTTATTTTATTTTAACTACAACTTAACTACAAGGTAAAAACGTAACAAATGGCAAATGGGGAATTTCTATGTGTTAACCCAGCTAAGTCTAAGCGTATTATTTTAACAAGAACTAGCGATACTTTTAATGTTTCTTATCCAATAATGATTAATGGCAAACTAATTGATGTTGTAACTTCGGCTTCAAATTTGGGTATAACATTTAATAATAAGCTTACATTGAAAAACCATATCGGCGTAGCAGTGGGAATGAGTTATAGTATGCTTTTCAACCTTTGGGTTAGCAAAGATTCAATTCCATTTGTCATACAAATGCTTATGGCAAAAACTTACCTTATTTGTACTCTTATATATGATTTGAAATCTTTGCGAATTGCGATAGTGAGGACTTCGCAAACTTAAGGTTGCATATTACAACATAGCTAGGTATGTTTTTCTGAAGAGTCGTCGGGAACACATATCCTTTTATGCTAAGCAAATTTAACATATGACTTTAGAAAACTTATTGAGACTTAGGTGCCTGATTGTCTTACATAGAATTATCATATCCCATCAACCTCGATATTTATATGAGAGAATTACATTCACTAGGGCTAATCGTGGAAGAAGGATAATTCATCAAAGGTTTAGATGCCTCTTGTCGCAGCGATTTTTTTAATTTATACAACAAGTCTTTGGAATTCTTTATCAAGTCATATTCAGAACATTGGCAACGTCAACGCTTTTAAAAGGGAGTTAACTAGATTTTGGCAGAGTAGTTAAATATCTTAATATGTTTCCAATGACGCTTCGACTTAAATTTTGTTAGTTTCTATGTTTAAGTTAGTTTTAAGACTACCATATACTATTATGTTCTTAAATTTAATAGTTTTTTTATGATTTACTCACTAACCCTATAATTTATAAGATATTAATCTTGTTGTGTTAGGTCTCAAATGAATGAATAAAATAAATAAAGTTATCATAAGATGTATGAAGCAGCCTCTTCAAAAATCTCACATTAAAAAAAAATATATAAAAAAAACTTATCCATAGAATCTTACTTTTGAAGTAAGGCGAGCATAGCGCATCAAAAAAAAATGTATTAAATATCAAAGGTATTTTTGCTTCATAGTGTTATTACGATTTCGTTAGAACATATTCAGTTGTACTACCGATAGAAGAATAAAACACACCCCACATTGAGACGATGCTCTAATGAAATGATAGAGTTGGCTACTTCGCCGTCATTAATGAGTACCTTTGATTTCCTTGTACGCGGTCGAGAAGAACCAAAATAAACTTTGAAGCACCTGTCTATTCATGAGAATTGTATTTCAATTTGAGTCATATATAGGTCTATTAAATATTATCTGTTAAGACGGATTTCTTGCTCCGTCTTAAAAAACCGAGCCACTTTAATACTTCTTTCGAAACGAAAGTCGCAATGATGAGAATTCATTGGAACTTGAGTATCATGTTATTCCTTAATATCTACATTACCTAAAGACACAGATGACACCACACCATCACGTTTGTGTGTTAAAAAACCAACAACATTGGGTCTTGCGTGCATTAAAGTCGACCCTGTTCGGGATTGTGCGAACTCGAAAATATTCACTAGGTCACTTGTTATAGTGTAGTTCATATTAACCCTTTTCATCCCAATTTCCTAGATCCTCGGTATACGATCAAAAGAATATGAATGACAAATGTTTCTGTCATCTACGATAGAGTAAGATTGGAAGTAAGAAAATGAAAGTCGTTAAGAAATCTTAAAAATGGAGTGGGAGAAAGCAACTAAGAATCGGGTGAGACCACATTTATAACCACTCTTATCTGAGCAATCTCTGACAAAGCGCGATGTAAAGAGAAGTGATGCCAAACTCTATCAAACGCCTTGGAAAAATTCAGAGACCAAAACTTTGAATGTACCCGATTCACTTCCACGAGAGCATCGACAGCAGGTCACTAAGCCTTGTGGAAATTGTACTGCCTCCAAATACCTTATAACGTGATGATTAATCATACTCTGCATAACTTTAGCAAATGCGAAACAAACGTCTACTGGGCGGCTGTTCTCATAGTAATTGGCTTAGTAATTTTAGCGATTGGCGTTACATTAACGAGAGAAAGAGAGGAAATATAGACGATAGGACATAGCCATATTATCTGATATGATAGTCAGGCCGCCATTCGATCACTTGGCTGCTATGAGGTTGGCTCAGTACTAGGTTCTAGTAAACTAAACCAGCTGGGTCCTAGTCATGTGGGAGTTCCGGACAATGAAAGCGCAGATGAACTGGCCAGAAATGGAGTTTCAACTCAACTTGTGGGGCCAGAACCCTTTCGTAGACTTCCCAGTCTAGGCTAGGAGGCTGGAAGGACATACTCAACAAAAATGAGGATAATGAGAGGCGGGTATTATTCTCTGGTCGTACGGGTCTGAGATAGTCTAAACTTTTGTTTGGTAACTATGACAGGAGAAGATTTGAATCTTGCACAAGTATGTCCAGAGACAGCCTGAGGATACTAACCGGGATTTTGACCGGTCATTGCAGTCTAAATGGATATCTGAGTAACATGGGATTAGTCTCAAGTCAGACCTGCAGATTCTGCACGTGTCTTCAGAATGGTCAATAGTAAGTATTTCTTGTGGTTCATTGGCTCATTCAAACTTTATAAGGTTTCAGGTAGGGATGGGATTTTTTCGGCTCTTTTGCAAATGTGCTCTGACATAATCTTATTGAAATTTTTAGTGATTATTAGTGATCTCCGTGGTAAGAGATCACGGTTATTTTTGTATCGAAAGCAGGTAGGCCTATTGATCTTCCCAAGTCATATATCTGATAGTTATATAAGTATATCTCATCTTTTCTTTTGACAAAGACAATGAAAAGACTGATTTATCTCTATTAAAGGAAGAGGTACCTTGTGGAACGGAATCTTTCTCGCGTGCTTGAAGAGGGAGATCTACTGAGAGTGCCATTTTGTCTCTTCTGGGCAATATTGAAAGGGCATTCTCTGCAGTGGGAAGTACCTTTGACAGTACAATCTTTCACTCAATTTCTAAGTCGTTGGAAAGAAAGGAGGTGGAGCAGTCAATTATAGCTTGGATCAGTTCAATGTTTATGAGCGGGATCATCAGCTCGTCTCTTGATGGGAAGGAATCCACTGTGATAGCGTCAAAAGGGTGCCCTCACGTTGTAGTGCTTTCTCGATTGTTATGGACAGCAATAGTTGATGCTTGCTCACCATTTTGGCTCATAGAGGTGTCAGTATGTGGGAAATATGAGTGTACGTTGTGTGACCTCCTGAAGACGGCCCTGTTTGAGGTATCAAATTGGTGCACTCAGAAAGCTCTAGGTGATCTCTCATAAGTGGTTGTCGCTCTTTTAGAAGGAGATACAAGTCATCATGTGACTGTATTTCTTTTATGGGTACCACCATCAACTTTTCTAAAGAGATTAAGTATCTAAGTGTCATTCTAGATAAGAGGCTTAGTTAGAACTCGCACAATGTTTTCTTCAGATCAAGGCGATAAAGGCGTTTTAGGCAAGTAGCTCTTTTTACAGAAAGATGTGGGTCCTTTCGTCGAAAATCACGCTATGGATATATACCGCTATTATTTGGCCTGTTATCACTTATGTGGCGATAGCTTAGTGCAGAAAGGCTGAGAAAGCTACCACCATGAATAAATTATACCCCATACAGAGACTCATCTGGCTCGGTATAACTGGGGCATAAGGAACGTGTCTAACAGTGGCCTTGGAGGACTTGATTGGTTTGACACCGCTTTACATTCATGTAATGAGGGTGGCAACATATTCTCGCCGATGCCAATGCATCGGAATATCTATCCATTCTACGAAGGGTGGACTGAAAACCATTTTTGTCCTGGATATTATGGCTTTGGATCTGTGCTTTGACATGAGATTCAAGGTTGAATTCCTGGACCGGGATTGTTGATCTGATGGGGACTTAGGGGCTCCAATACGAATGACTGTGTCGGTAATAGTGAAGCCAACCGAGACTTGTTTAACCCACTGGGAAGATCACTGAGCGTCTTCCAGACTGAGATCATGGCCATTGCTATATGTGCGGAGATCTACCTGGACGGTGGAGAGTAAGACCATTTATATATTGTCGGACAGCAAAGCTGCCTTAAGGGCACTAACTCGAATCGTATGACATCTCGACTGATCAAATATTGTTACGATACATTGCAAAAGCTTTCCTTTGGAAATAAGGTCCAGTTGTTTTGGGAACTTAGACACTGTGGGATAGATGGTGATGAAATAGTGAATGCATTGGCCAGAGAAGGTTCCATGACAGCCTATATCGGGCCGGAACCTTGCTGTGCAGCACTGCTTCTACCATCCTCAATCTAGCCAAGGATTGGAAAATTGCCAGATGCTTGAAACACTGGAATGCGTAAAGGGGACCTCACCACACTACGGTACTAAATTACACGTACTAAATTTTGACGTCGATCTAAGGTTCCCAAGAATGACAGGAGTGACTTGAAACTCCTATAGTAGTTTCCTACTTGCCACTGTAGATAAAAGACGCATCTGACGAGGATGGTGGTTACAGACGTGGATGTTTGTAGACTGTGCTCACGGCGTAAATGTAAAGGCTGGTGTTCATTGGGAAGGACGCAGATCTGCTGAATGAACTTTAGACCGGAGGGGCACAATAGATCCAACGTGTCACGATGTCCTGCAATAGTGCGTGGTCAGAATAATAATAGTGATACACTAAAGGCAAGAACATAAAATTAAGTTTTTTCTCCGTTTTTCTAATCAGTATCATTATTTAAATGACAACTTTTTGTTTAATTTTTGTTACCATCTAAAATGCCATTAATATTAGCATTTTTATGTTTCATAATAAAAGCCGTCCTGCTTTTATTATCTCAAATATTGACAATGAAATATTTTATTTGCATCATTTACATAAAAGATAAAAATTTTATTTCTAGTAAAGTTGATGTAGTCTCCCTAAATGCTATCTGATAAAAATTAAAAATTCAATTTTTTGCATTTTATTTTCTCTTTTAAGTTGCTTTTATTAACAGAAATAAAATCCTAAAATTGATTCCTTTTTTCTTTCTAATTAAATATTCAATTGTATGCGAAAAATATAAAAAAAAAGAATTTTTTTTTTGTTCATCAGAATGCGTTCAGAATAAATCGAAATTTAAATGAAAAAGTTAAACGAGTTGTTATTAAACGCTGACCCATTTATCTTTTAGTGCAATCAACGTTCTTTTATTTGAGTTGATTTTCTTTTTCCCCTTTTTCCATTCCTTTTCTTTATTTTTTCTCTGTGTGTGTGTGTGTGTATGTGTGCATTATTTTCCCTATTTCATTATTTTCATTTATTAATTTCATTTGATGCTTTTGTTTTTGTTGAAGTTTTTCTTTCAATTTCCGTTACAGTTTGATTTCTTAGTTTTTTGTTCGTATATCTCTGTTTGTATTTGTATTGGTTTCCACTACTACTTGTTTATGTTTGAGTGAATGTGTGTGTGTGTGTATGCTTTTATGTAAATTTCATACTCACAGTGCATAATGCGTTTTCTGTAGTCATCATCACGTTGCATTGTTACGCTGCCACCACCATTAGAAACCATTGAACTTATTTGTTCCATTGGTACAATATCCTGTAATAGAAGAAAATTTATGTATCATATGTATGTACGTATATAAGTATATAAAAAATTATAATGAAAGGAAAAACTCTATGAAAAAGTTTTACTAGGTACATATATATTTGTGTAGGAAAAATAGTTTGAATATTTGTGTTGATACATTTATTACGTATGGGATATTACGTGCTATGAAGTGATTTCTTTTTAATTTTTCAATTCACTTTTACAGAGGATTTAAAGTAAATCTGTAATTTTGTTTGTCTTAAATAAAGATTTTAAAATGTTGTTAAAAAAATTAATATTTAAATGAATTTGCTAAAAGCTTTCCTATTCCGAGAAATAAAAGGGTAGGCATGACGTAAGAATAATTTATAAATTAATCCTGTATCGGGTGTGCATTAATACGGTTAGAAATGATATATTATTTCATTCATATGGCTGCTGCGGTTGGCATCACAGTACTAGAGCTGCAAAACTATCGATAGTTTCGTGTCTGAATATTAGCGAAAAAAATGTAACAATTGGTGTCAGAAGTGGGATTGCAGCTTTATAAAGTTGCCAAAATAAAGAAAAAAAGGACAAACAAAAAAATGAAGGTCCAAGAACTATCGAGTAATGAAAAGTAGCTGGCTTTTATGGTGGCGAAACTAAAAGCGCAGCACAGAATGTACTTGGCGGAGCTCAGTAAAGCCTTAGACACCAGAGGCCAAATTTGCCTTGATACAGAGCACGTGGGTTCATCATCCCACCATAGCTGTGCCCTGCCCAACTTGTACCGCAAGCCCATAAATCTGCAAGAAGAGAGTGGTATACCAACTGAGTGGTCAATCTCCTCATTTCTGAGGAGAAAGCCTACGCTCGCAAGTCCGTCTGCCACACGGTTCCTCCGGGTGTTACCATCTCGTTCAGAAATGTCCGGCATTCACACACCAGTCGCGATGTCGAGAAACCGGAGAGCGTCCTGATCGCAGCCTGACTGTCTGTTCAGATTCGGATATCATTATCATATACCCTGTAGTTCATCAACCTGTAAGACACTGCATGGTCCGGCAGTTTAAAGAAATAAATACCCGTATACAGGAATAAAGATCCGTGTATACCTCAACAGAGCCGGGTCCAATTAACGGCTTTGTTGAGATGCACACGGAGAATATTCTATGCAGGAAGTGTTTGGGTGTGCAGTAATCTGTCCCATCAGGGATCGTATCCAAATAACTAAAAATGGCAGCATACCCGAAGACCCTGTCCGACCATGACCCTGCCATCTTCAATCTTATCGTAGACATGCCCGCCATCTGCCTAGCCATCAGGTCTACTGCAAGCCAGTTCAGTAGTATAAGCAAGGCCTTCGAAGAGTAGATCTGAGCGCACCTGTAATCATCAGTACTGCACTCCGCAGAACCCTATCAAAGATCCTGCAAAAGTCTGAGTATGTTCTAGCAACAAATATATAGATGGCTTACGCGAGGAAAAATTTGTCCACTTTCCATATCGGAGAGAAAGAAAGAGTTGGCTGCTAGCAGAAGAAGACACCGCAAAGTCATCGAAAGAGTTAACGATGTAAACTATGGGTTGCAGAAATACTACAACCCAAGGACAAAGATGAAAGTGGAGCATTTGGAACGATTGGCTGAGCAAAAAATAAGAGATAGTTAAGCCTATTCGAAAACAAGGCTGGGCACCCCTGCTTTTATTACAACGCTAAAATAAATAGGCAAAAGCTGCAGGAACAACTATACGTGCTGTTTACAAATAACCAAATCGACATAACAAACATAGCAGAAATTAAATACAAATAAAGCGGCAACAGTTCTAATTGGGCTACATAAGAACTGAGAAGAAAATAAAAGAAAGAAATGGTACCGAGGTTCGAGAGCTTTTGAAATGTTGTTTACTCAGCCATATAAAAAGCTCATCGAACAGCAATCAGTTTATTTGGTGTAAACTCAGCGAACGCATTATTTGTTGAAACTCAGTGTAAGAGAGGTTAGTGTGGTTAAGCTCTGGTTGAAGAGGTTGTGATCGAACCTAAATTTTAACAACGATCGGCTTAGAAGATCTTTAGGTAGAAAGATCTGCCGAGTAATTGTCGTTGTTTACAAAATTGTGAACAGAAGGAGTAATTAAGATTATAGATTATTATTGCTTGTGAAAAAGTGTTAAATAAAGGATAATAATTAAAAACCAATCAATAGATTTATTTTTTTTAACTACAATCTACGAAGTCATAAATACACGTTTTTAAAAAAGTAAAAACGTAACAATGTGTATGTATGGACCAATCTGCGTCAACGGTGAGTATCGTTATCGAATGAATCACAAGTTATACGAAGATATTAGTATTGTTCACCGTAGCAAAGCGCAACTGTTACGCTGGTTAGATGATTTAATAAGCACAAATAAAAATGTTCTAAAGGGTCTACCATCTAACGTTTTTTTTCAACTAGTGCTTATTTCGTGAACGTCAACACTTAGCTCATGTCTGATTTAACAGATAATTAGTTTTATCCTTCCGCTGAACGAATATGGTTGTGTCCAATGCGTTTTCGCTTCGCTAAGTGGGCCCGCGATCGACTTACAGAAGATGCCGATTTTCCAAAAAAATCATCTTTTCAGATGAAGCACATTTTTATCTTGGCGGGTATGTAAACAAGCAAAATTGTCGCATTTGGGGCACAGAAAACCCTCACGCATACATTCAAAATTCGATACACCCAAGACGAGTCGCTGTTTGGTGCGGATTTTGGTCCAGAGGCATAATTGGGCCATTTTTCTTCGAAAATGAGCAAGGAGTGGCCGTTACAGTCAATGGCGATCGTTATCGGGCCATGTTGAACGAATTTTTGTTCACAAAAATTGAAGAGGAGGATATTAGCAACATTTGGTTTCAACAGGACGGTGCTACGAGCCATACAGGCGAAGCTACACTCGATGTTTTGCGCCCTGTTTTTGAAGATCGCATTATCAGCCGCAGAGCTGATGTCATTTGGCCATGTCGTTGGACTATTATTTGTGTGGTGCCGTCAAAGATAAGTGTTACGCCAACAAGCAGGAAAAAATTGACGCTTTAAAGGACAATATTCGTGAAGCCATTGGTGAAATACAGCTGCACAGAATTGATAATGTGCTTAAAAATTGGGCCAATCGTGTAGGCTACTGCATGGACAGCCGAGGCAGCCACTCGAGTGAAATTATTTTTCATTAGTAACCGGCAGGATTGTACTTCAAAATAAAAAAAGAAATTTGAGAAAATATTCAGTAGTTTTTTTATAGCATTTAAAAAAAAAAAAAAAAATTATTTGGCGGACCCATTAGTAAGGTAATCTTTCGAATCTGTTCCCAAAGGAAAGCGCAGAAGGGAAAGCCAAAACTCCAGTGAAGAGAACAATCAGAAAAAGACTTTTCTGAGCTTGGTGCTAGAAACTGAAGAAAAAACGCATTAGATCGATATGGTCGGAACAACATCCTTAGCCAGGCTACTAACCTTAATGGTTCTATTTAGCCACATAAATAAGTAAGTTTTCTTCCTGTAGTTACCCCCCCATATTCTATTGTTTTTGTTTTATGAAATACCTTTCCACTAGAAATATTAAATTTGTGCAAAAAAAACGTTGTATTTGTAGAAAAATTTGCAAATATGTACTATTTATGGCATAACACTATTTATTATAGCAAACCTAGACAGCTGCTGTTGGCGAAAGGAATATGATTTTTATTTGCTGTAATAATGCCTACTCATATGTATTCTACATCAGAATAAATTTGAAAAGAATGTTGAATAATTATGTGCTTAATACGTAGAATTAACGAGTTGCTAAGAATGCGATTATCCTTCAATTATTAATGCGAGAAGTATTTTTCAATTGTTTTTTTGTTTTGTTTTGTGCTGATTGTTGTAATGAATGATTTTCATAGTTCGAACGAATTTTAATGATGATTTAAGCATTCGTTTCGACAACATATTGTGTTTTAATAATGATTGCATTAAACAGGGCGAGAAGAGAAATGTAATATAGAAAGAACTCCCAAATTATGTTAAGTATTCTCCTCAGATTTAATTCATTAAACTTGTATACGAAATTTAAAATCATTGAACAATAAAATTAATCATTATTTTCTTACAGAGTTATTTACATTTCTTTTCTTTTTCTTTCTCCAATCAAAAATGTGAAACTTAATTGAAAACCAGAAATTTTCTGTAAAGCAATTGGAATTTTTTTCCTTTGCTAAAGCCACAAAAACTTTTCATTTTTCTTTCCCAAATCATCGCCATCTTGTTGTGTGCTTTAATAGTCCTGACAGGACATTTAAATACGAAGTGGAAGTAATTTTTTTTATGCAAATGACTGTAATAAAACCGAATATTTAATACGTTACAATAACCAACAGTATAAACACTGTATAGGGATTAAGATAAAGTCATTGAATTATTAAACGACTACATGCAGGTTAATGATTATTTCTCGTTCATTGCTTTCCCGACCATTTATTCGGTTTAAATATTATTTCTCATAACAAATGTAATCCAAAATAAAAGAATGGATTTTTGCAAAAATGAAATTCAAGTTTTATATGAATTTTGGTAAGGTTTTTAAGCAATCAAGTTCTTTCAAATGAAAAAAAGAGAATACAAAAGAAGAATAAAAAATAAAAAGCAATCAACAGAGTGAATATGGACAAGGAAACTACATTTTGTATTCGTATAAATAGTTAGTCTGAATTCTGGTCACTAGCACAGATATAACGCTTCATGTTTCATTGCAACGGGCCGCTATGCGTGCTAAAGTGTGCCTTGATTTAACGAAGCTACCACTCCCTCCCATATTATTCATATACAAATATTTAGAAATAATAATATTGTTACGTTTTTACCTATTTAAAACGTTTGAGTTCGTTTATATTGCGTTAAAATAAAATAAAACTCTGTTTTTATTTTAGTTGTTTTACAAACTGTCTCTTTCTTTATTAATTCCACTGAACTTTAATACACCAAATTCGCTCTTAAAACACTTATTTGCGCATTAAACAGACATTACTTTTTGACAGCCAATTCAAAACTAACTAACTCACCAGCCGCAATTCGCCGCTTTTATAGTATTTCATCTTAGTCTAGAATGTTCCAGTACGGACACGAATCTTCGATTTTTCGACGTTAAATCAAAGTGGTCTAAAATAAAACAAAAAGTAACCGATCTATGCATTGGCAGCACTTTTAATTAGTGCAGATAATTTTAGAAGTTTTTAAGCCTTGACACAAACCAATAAATTTTTTTAGCTTAAAGCTCATAATAAGCTCTGACGTGGTGAACTTTGTCTTTAGCATTTTCATTTTCGTAACAATATATTTGCCATGTATATATGAAATTGTCAGATAAAGGACTTTATTTCCAATTAACAATTTCGTTTTTAAAAAACTAAAATTTTATAAATTTTTAAAAATATTGCTCTTCTTCTTTTTTTTGAGATGACGTGGTGTAGTAGTTAACTGCTTGCATACAAAAGCTTTAGTAGCCCAGACATTTATTCCGGGGATGAAGAGAGTTTATTGGTTTCAGCTCAGTGTGAAGAGAGATTATAAGGAATAAGCGCGTGAAGTGTGTTGTGAATTAGAAACCAGTTGAGTTGATCTTAGTCAGTAAAGAGAGTTAAGTGTGGATAACCTCTGGTTGAAAGGGTTATGATCAACGATTGCAGAGAGATCTGTCGAGTAATCGTTGTTGTTTACAAAGTTGTAAGCAGAAAAGGTAGTTAAGAATAGAAATTGTTATTGCTCGTGAAAAGGTTACGAGCACCGGAACACAAAACTGTGTTAATAAAGGATTTTAATTAAAGACCCAAACACAAAATTTATTTTATTTTAACTGCAATCTATGAACTCATAAATAAACGTTTTTAAAAAGGTAAAAACGTAACAATACTATGCGCACAATTTTAAAATAGGCCAACTACAGAAGCCACATAAGGTTCTATTTAAAGATGAACTCAAGTGCAGTAATTTTGGTATAAAAGGACACCAGCTTCTGTAAAGAAAGCCTTATGGAAAAACTCTGAGTGCTAGAAACTTTTTTTTTTATAGAAGACCAGCACCCAGGGGATGGCCCCTACTCATGCAGTGCATTGTGCTGGTACTAGGAAAATAGGTTATTGGAAGGAGGACAGAGGGAGTAGTGTTTATGGACGTTAGATTTAAATTTACTCATGTCGTAAGTGGCAGAAAATACTTTCGCTGGAAGATTATTCCACAACCGAACAGTGCGACCAAAGAACGAATTCTCCCTATAATGCGTTGTGCGATTTACTGGACAATCAACTACAAAAGGATGCGCTCTACGAGAAATACGAGTATTACGTAAAAATATATGATTTTTGGGAATTAATTCCTTAATTCCGTTAGAACACATTCCGTTATAGTACCGATAGAACAATGAATCACACGCCACATTGCGACGGTGCTCCAATGAATCGATAGAGTTGGCTACCCTACCGTCATTGATGAGCATCTTCGCCCTCTCCTGTACGCGGTCGAGAAGCTCCAAAATAGACTTTGAAGCACCGGCCCATACATGGGAGTTGTATTCCATTTTGGGACGGATATAGGTCTTGTAAATATTAAGGAGATCAGATGGGGTGAAGTCTTTCTTGCACCGTCTCAAAAAACCAAGACACTTGAATGCTTCTTTCGACACTTGAAATATGTGATCATTCCAACGAACGTCACAGTGAATTCTCATGCCCAGACCCTCAAGAGCATCTGATTCCTCAATATCCACATTACCCATTGACACAGATGACAGCACACCACTACGCCTGTATGTTAAAAAACAACATTGAGTCTTACGTGCATTAAAATCGACCCTGTTCGCACTACCCCACTCGGAGACCTTCACCAGGTCACTTGTGAGTGTGACGTTCATATTCATCCTTCTTACCCCAACCTCCAAAAGGCTCGGTCTACGATCAAATGAATATGAGTGACAAATGTTGCTGTCATCCGCAAAAGAGTAGATAGGATTAGAAGTGAGAAGAAGAAAGTCGTTAAGAAATATTAGAAAACGAATAGGAGAAAGAACAGAGCCTTGCGGTACCCCTGAGTTTACCCTGAACTCGTCGGATTAGACCCTATCTATAACCACTCTTATAGAGCGATCTCTGAGAAAGCTCGATATAAATCGAGAGAAGTGACTACCGACACCAAAAGCATTAAGTTTCGAAATGAGAGCCCCGTGCCAAACTCTATCAAATGCCTTTTTAGATATCCAGAGCCACAACCTTACTCTCGCCAAAACTATGAATGGACTTGTTCCACTTCTCCGAGAGCAACGCCAGCAGGTCACCAATAGAACGGCCCTTTCGGAAACCGTACTGACGATCGCTAAGTAAATCGTTGGACTCCAGATATCCCACAAGGTGGTGATTAATCATACTCTCCATAACCTTGGAGAGTGTGGAACAAACTGCTATTGGACGGTAGTTCTCAGGGTTACTAGCCTCGCCCTTTTTGGGGATTGGCGTTACATTAGCAACCTTCCAGCAAGATGAAAAAATACCGACGCAATATGACGCACTGAAAAGGTGCGCTAATGGACGCGTAAGCGTCGAAGAGCACTGCTTCAGGACCAGAGCTGGTATGCCATCCGGCCCAGAAGACTTGTTAACGTTGAGATTTGCAAGAACCTTTTTTACATCACGAGCTCGAAAGAATATACTAGGCATAGTTACTGATACTCTTTCAAGTTCGGGCAGTGGTTGAACGCTCTCCGGCAAGTGAGAATTACTTGCAAACATTTCGGCCAAAAGGTTTGCCTTTTCAACCGGGTTCGTGAATGAGTGGTCATTCTTTATAAGAGCAGCAGCGTTGTTCCTCAGCCTTTTAACGAATGACCAAAAGTTTTTACTTCACCGCGGAAAAGTAAGAACTTTAGCGCGAAGGCGCTGCTCGTATAAAGCCTTTTCACGTCTAAGTACTGCGGCACATGAAGATCTCGCCTGTTTGCGAAGCAAATCAGTGTGGTCACATTTGTAATTGCGCTAATTCCTGAATGCTTCCTCTCAGGATTTGACTGCCAATTTACACGTCAGATTAAACCAAGATTTGTTTCTGGGTTTAATCGAAACCTTTTTGGATGGGATGAAAATATCCATCCCTAGCCTTATTACATTCACCACCATTTCTGCCATGGCATCGACGTTTGAGTCAAGGAAACAAAGTTTCCAATTAAAATGCCCAAAAAAATCGTTCAGCTCAGCCCAACGAGCATCCTCGTAGTTAAAAATAGAGCGTTCCGTAGCCATGGGTGGAACCTCGCGAAGAGCGGTGGACGAGAATGAGGCAGAAACTGTGCAATGATCCGAATTTCCGAGAGGTGCAAGAACCTCAACTACATACTTTTCAGGGTGTGTAGTGAGGAAAAGGTCGAGGATATTGTTCTGGTGCCCATCTACACACGATATATGTGTAGGTTCATTCACTATTTGCGCAAGGTGATTGTGCGCGGCAAATAACTGAACGTATTGGCCTTCCGGAGTTGTACGGCCTGAATGGCGTAACCAAGACGAATTATGAACATTGAAATCACCAGCAACAACAATTTCACTGTTCGGATAATTCGAAAGGATACTCGATATTGAGTCGGAAAGAGAGTCGAAGCCAGATATGGTAACGTCTCTTCCCGCGCTTGGGCTTCTATACAAAAACCCGAAGTGCAAAAGATGTGCCCTGATTCTGAACTTAACCCATAGGCAGTTAAATTCCGCGTCATACATGCCAAGAGGTTGCTGGCATTGGTACAGAACTTCATTGCGAATGTACATAGCAAGACCCCTATGAAAATTAAAAAGGGACAGAAGATGATACCCAGGGATATGAAAATCCTGTGGATCAGCATTTTCAGAAACCTGGGTCTCACATAAGGCGAAAACATCCGGCCTATGGCGACAAATGTGCGCATACACGGAGAAAAAGTTCGCCCGTAGCCCACGCACATTGCAGAAATCAATCCGAAAGCGTCCTGCCATTACGTAAATTAAACCAAATAAAAGAAAAAATAAATATGTAAATTAACCACGAGTAAACAAAAATCAAACAAGCCCCCTCTGAATGCGTACGACAAGGAAATGGGTTACTGCTGGTTGATTATTCACAAGCCAGTGTTATACCTTCACCACTGAATAATCCAACTGCAACTCCTCCGAGTGGTACGCACCCAAAGGTTTGGAAAGGAATACTGAAGGGAAGGGAAAGCACTATTGCCGATGGTAGGGCACATAAATAAATTCTCCTCTATGGATCAAACAGTCTTTCATTTTGCCGATGTTAATTCTTGCCCGTATTCGAATTAGTTACTGTCAGGTGTGTGTTTATATAACTTAAAAACAATAATTAAGCATACTAATATAGAAGATGGTATGGGAGAGATCGTATGGGGCTGTGTGGCTAGCAAAGACGTAGGTAGACTTTAGGGTCTACTTAGTAAATACATTTTATTGAAAGTATTACAGAATAAAGCATTGAAGACAAGACTAAAAACGTTCTACACACAACACAAAGGTTTTGATTGTTGTCTAGTGGGAAATTTATGGGATTTACTTGACAGGATAATACGATCTTAGGTAAAAACATCAAAAAAGATTTATCAAATGACACTAAATGGTGAAAGGAAAATAATTAGCTCTAATCGCACTAAAAAATTTTTGCATCAATCCCAAAATAGCTTAATAAAGTTCTTATGCGTTGCTGTTTTAAAATTTTTTATTAAAACCCAGTTTAAATTATAAATATCTATGATTTATTTTAAATAACGCAAGCTTATGCAAATACAAAAGGTTACACGCCTTCCTCGTACATTTCACATAATATTCAGAAGTGTATCTGTAAATTAAAACCAAATTAAAAAAAATCCAATGCTTCTTAGCATCACAAATAGACCTCAAAGTATACTAAATAGCTTGTAAGCTGATTTATGCTGCCTGCTTTGTGCATAAATATAATTAATTTTTATATTTTAAATTTAAAATTTAAAATTTGAACTTTTTTCTTAAACTCGTTTAATAACTTCACATAATTTCAACGTATTATCCTCAATTTGTATAAATTTAAAATTAAATCCACGTTGTATGTACACATACACCGTTGCTACTTGCAAAAGAAATGAACAACAAAATTGCTGTTGAATAAATAATTTTTATCGACCAAGTTTTTCTTTCTTTTTTCTGTGTATTTTTAAGTGAAAGCAAAAGAAGAACATTCTTCAACAGGATAATAAAAATGGGTTCTCGTAAAAACCTCATAACTTTGTAATCCCACGAATATTTCGCTCATTTTTCCTTTTTTTTAAATTTTTACAAACGAATTCAACATGTGTGTAGTAATACTACATATCGTCATATGAAATCCAAGAGGCCTAAGTTACAAAGAATTTTAAGTCCCATTAATTTTTACACTTTTACACTTGAAAACATCGTTTTTATCAACAATATTCTACGCTTAACCAGTAAAATTTGTTAAATTTGCTTCTCCTGTATAATTTTTGAAATGTAACTTATGGCCTTTTGGATTTCATATGACTATATATATTATTGTGTATGACAGGCACGAAATAGAATTTATTATTACCTTTCTGTTGTTGAATTACTACAAATTTAATACAATTTATTGCACTACTTTCTACGACAGTTTTTTTACTCCATCATAAGTATTGTCTTTATATGTAAAAAGACAAGATATGAACAAGGAAACAGCGAACACGACTAGAGTTTTATCTATAGAATTCTATTCTATTAATTTTTTTTTTCAAAATTCTCTTCAGATATGATAAATATATATCGGTAAGTAATAATACCTTAAGTAGACTTAAGCTTCTATTCCATATCGACACAGATTTATATAAAATTTTGCTTAGTAGAGAGTTAAGTACTATTACATACAATATTTCAGATACCATATTATATGGTTTTTGATAGCTTACGTCTATTCCGTTAGTTTGCAACAGGAATTTCAAATTGAGTCAATTATTAGGATGAAGTGGTCAGATAAAAGGGGAGGATAGTTTTAATATGGTATTACTACCCATGTTTAGTTCGAATACAGCAAATCATCCGTTGAAATAAAAATTCATGGCCCAGCCGTGTAATAAAAATCTAACAAACAGAATGAAAATGATAACTGCAAAATCTATATCGTTATTAACTTAGTGGTTTCAAGACCGCCGATCTGGCAATGTCATTTATTTAGTGAAAGGTTTACCATTTACGAATATGAAACGTCTAAAAGCCGAAGAAGGCCCAAAAATAGTTACTATAAAAGTGGTGCTTCGAACGTGGCCGATCTTAAAAACAAAGTTTTCTTAAGCGATAACGTTAACGAACATAATTGTCGCATATGAGGTTCGGATAACTCAAAAGTATTAGAAAAAAGGCCATTGCATTCAGAAAAATTACTATTTGGTGGTCATTATAGTCTGGAGGTGTCATTGCTGCCATCATGAAAATATCTTTTTTCAATTTAATTATATTTTTCTACCTTTTAATAAAATTTAACGCGCTTTGATTACAAATTGTTATATATTGTTCCGTTTTTAACATTAAAAAACGTTTATTAAAAGAGTTCGTAGATTGCAATTAAAATAAAATAAATCTTGTGTTTGATTTTTAATTAAAATCCATTATTTAACACAGTTTTGTGCATTTTCATTTTCGTAAACATATGAAATAATTTTAATATTTTTTTGGGTATTCTTAGCTATTTTTAGAGCCTTCTTGGCATCGACTTTACACAATTTTTGTAAGCTTAAGGATTTATTTTTTCCGTTCATCTTGAAGTTCTTTCCGTAGAACCCTTATGTTAGATATGGGTATTCCCTATTCTTTTTGCCTTTTTGGATATTTTCTCCACTTCTTCAATGGCACTTATCACCTGACGCTTATAAAACTAATAAAACTCTATAGGCGACCAACATGAAAAGATTGATTTTAATCGTTAAAGACGTATGACTTAAAAGTGTTCACTTTCTAAAAATTGTGCTTTAAAACTCTCAGATGGATAAATTTATACACATTTCCTTGAAAAAAAACTAAGTTAGCTACTTCAGCGGCTAATATACAACCTCAAACCATTTGTTATATTCAACCATTCTTCAAAGTTAATCGCGTAATTGCATTACTCATTACTTTATTGGCTATAGTTTTCCCCACGCCATTTGTTTTGCATAAAGCAAAATATTGTTACAAAAATTATGTTGGGCACCCCAGCGTTTGTTACATCGCTAAAATAAATAAACAAAAGCTGCAAGAACAACTATACCTACTGTTTACAAATAACCAAATCTACAACAACAAACATTAGCAAAGATAAAGAGAATAAAAATAACACAGCAACAGCAACAACAAACTAACAGTAAAGAAAACAAGTAAGAGAATAAACAAGCAACAACAAATACTAAAAGCTGAAAGAGGTAGATGTTTACATACGCATGGCTACAAAAGAACTAAAAAGAAATTAAAAGAAAGAAATGAGATCTACCTGAAATATCGAGAGCTTTAGAGATGTTGTTTACTCAGCCATATAAAAAGCACATCAATGCGAACGAGAATCGGTTTATTTGGTGTAAGCTCAGCGAACATGTTATTGGTTTGAACTCAGTGTAAGAGAGTTTAGTGTGTTTAAATTCTGGTTGAAAGGGTTGTGATCGAACCTAAGTTGTAACTACGATCGGGTTCGAAGATCTTTAATTAGAGAGATCTGTCGAGTAATTGTTGTTGTTTACAAAGTTATAAACAGAAAGAGTAATTAAGAATAAAAATTGTTATTGCTTGTAAAAAGTTTACAAGCAGTGATGCACAAAACTGTGTGAATAAAGGTTTTTTAATTAAAACTAAACACAAAATTTATCTTATTTTAACTGCAATCTAAAAACGTGACAATATATTAAATTTGGGGTTTTCAATGAATATAAAATCTTTGCAGAATCTTGTTGACTGTTTGAGATCGTCATTGGCAAACAATAGTCTTCTTAGCTTATCTTGGTTACTAATAAACGGTTTAGTTTGATGTTTATTTAGCGCTCATAATAATGAATTAATTTTAACTTAAATCAGTAGCTTTGCATTATTACGACTACGATTAATGATTTTCGATATTTGGGATAAAAATTTTCCTTTTTTATAATGAAAACTTACCAAGTGCCTCTCATGTTCACTATTCAGTTTAATTTTTTACGTTTTCCTCCCAAATTCCTTCGAAATACAAGCAAGTTTAATAAACATTTTAGATAATCAATCTATTAACGGTAAAATATATTGAAAAGTCTCTTAACTTGATTAATTGTTATTTCGAATTAGTGAAATCATAGGTATTTCTTATGTACGATTTAAAGTGAAGCATTGATATTATATATTCTGACAGTTTTACGTAATTTTTTAATTTTTAAATGTAATAAATAATAGCAACATACAATATAAAAATAGCAATTTTAATAATTTCCAATACGTAAATGGCCTTAAATGAATAAATACTTTTTCAAAACCATAGTGTACGATTTTAAGTGACATACACTGTATGTACCTCTTCTTTTCAAAAAACTTACAAGAGGATTAATGTTTGAATACTGCGTTGACTAGTGTATAGCATGCTAAATGCATAAATATTTCACTAATACTACTACAATACAGTTTCCATATGCTTGATAGCGTAATTCGCCCTTTAGTTCTTATGAAGCCAAGCGAATGTAAATATCTACCTGTTTGTTTCAGACCTTATTGTGTTGTTGTTGCTATTTATTTGTTTCATTGTGTGTTTGCTAGTTGTTGCCGTTTATTTTTATTTACAACAGTTCTGCTTATGTTGCTGTAGGTTTGCAGAAAAGTACGTAGTTGTTTATTTACCTTTGTTCATTGTTATTTTTTAACGATGTAATAAGCGACAGGGCTACCATTATAGTATTTGTAACAATATATTATTATTTATATATTTTTAACGCCTTTTAAACAAAGGGTTGGCAGCACTGTCTTTGTGTAAGGTTTTGTATCATTAGTTGTTTTTTGTTTTTTGTTTTGATGACTCCCTGATTGGGCGGCCTCACCGGATCACCGTTTAAGAGCAGTAAAATAGAAAAAAAAATCTGGAAAGTTCAAAGAATTAATAATGATGGCTTTAGCAATGGAATAAATCTGAATTTATAAAAGAGCGAAAAAAAGGTCATCGATATGCAATAATTCAATCGAGCTTGTTAAAAATGCATGACTTAAAGAGCTTTCCAACCACTTTAAAACAAGTAAAAACCTGGTGGGCTTCACTAAATACATCTTAATAATTATTTTAGATGCTTAGTTACACTGTTTACCTTTTTTTCCACCTTTTGTCTCCTTCCAGAAACCACTTAGCTGTACGCAGTCTTCGAACAACTACACATTCATTTTTATATATTTAGTATCAGCTCACTCAATAAGTCTGTAGGATGACACATAGATGGCGTTGCTAGAATTTTGTCCATATGATTTTTATTTAGTACCAACCTTCAAACGACACGTGTATAAATTTGACAGTAAAATGATTATTGATTCGTGAATTATAGCAACTTTTGTTATTGATAAACAAAGTATGTAAAAAAGTGAATTTTGATTTCTGATAAAGAAAACATTGCTTTTTTATGAAAAAAATACACTAAAATCGAAACAATGGGTGATAAACGTTATGCGATCTCTGCTTCATCGAAACATATTGTAGAGGAGTGGTTTGCTGAATTTACGAACGAAGCACGAACGAGGCTGTTATTCCAGAAAACATAAAAAAATCCACAAATTGGTTATGAACGATCGCAAATCAAAGTGGCACAAGATAGCTCACGTTTTAAAGATATCAGAACGTAGTGTTTTTACCATTTTACACGAACTCACAAACAGTACCATAAATCGATTAAAGCGATGACAAAATTGAATGAATTGGTCTTCGAATTGCTTACCCAGCCACAGATTTAGGCCCCAGCGACTTTTTCCTGTTTTCAAATCTCAAGAGAATGCTTTAAGTTCAATGATGAAGTAATTGCTGAAACTGGGGCCTATTTTGACAAAAAAGAGATATCGTACTATAAAAGTGGTAGCGAAAAGTTGGAAAATCACTATACTCATTGTATTGCCTTCGAAGGCTACTATGTTGAATAATACAATCGAGTTTTGTCAAAATTGTGTTTTTTTTCTTAATACGAACGAACTTATTGAGTGACCTGTTTTACTTATTTAAACAGCTTTTATCCGGTATAATTTCTGCAATTCCCCATTTTTGGCTGATGTAGATAGATAACGAAGTTTTATAGTAGTCGTTCTCCACATATAAAAAATGCAATATTTTGTAAAAAATTTAAGGTGCCACGCCCACTTATATAGTCTCGTCCGGTTAATGACTGATGGTGTGTTTTGTTCAGAACTTTTTTAGGAACTTCTACCATTGCCGTTCTCAAGATATACAAAAATCAATATTTTGTTTATAATAAATGTAATACCACGCCTACTTGTCCAATTTCGCCCACTTTTTGCCTGATGATTTGTGTTGGCATTGAAGTTTTTCAAACCAAATTCTGAAGTCTTAGCTTTAATTATTTGCAAGATGTAGTGAAATCAATATTTACTTTATATGGGAGGTACCACGCCACTTATCCAATTCCGCCTAATCTTTGCCTATTTATTTGTATTGACTATAAGTTCATCAGACCAAATTCTAAATATGTAGCTCTAACCGTTCTTGAGATGCGCTCTCTGGTCCAATTCAGACCTGTTTTTGTCTGCTGATTTGTATTAACCACAAATCTATCTAGACCAAATTTAGAGACTTTGTCTATTATCATTTTGAATATATAGAAACATGAATATTTACTCTGGAATTTTTAAAATATATAGCCTGTCGTTTCTTTCAGACATGCAGAGAGATACTGTAAAGATTTCAATAAAACGGTTCAGCCGTTTAGCTGTCCATAAGGCACAAACAGACAAACAAACATACAAATACACATTCAATTTTATATATAAGAAGATGACCTTACCTTTAAGCAAATCTTGTTTGTAGCTACACTTCGGCCCCTGTTTTAATCAACAAAGAAAGTGGTTTTACGACAATACATGCTCACAACCTACAGTAGCTTATTATTATCTTAGACAATAAAAGTAGTTTAGCATATTCAATGGTTTTATTTTTAGAAAACTAATTTGCTTTTAAGGTTCTATTGAGTGAACTATCGTCTTTATCGATTTTAGGTAATGACTTTAAACTAATGTTGACAATATTAAAATTCAAAAAGACATACAAATGACCGGATGTGTATATGTATACCATCAGATAAATTTGTGACATATTCAATGATAATGAATGAAAATTTAATTTAATAAACTAAACAAGAAAATAAAAAGACTATTGATTAGTTTATAAAAAACAATTTAAAATTTGACATGACTGGCATTTTAATTAAAACCTGATAAAATTATTCTAAAAACCAAAATTTTATTAAACAAACTAAACAATTATTATGTCAGTCAGGTTTATACCATAAGTAAGAAAATATTTTTTAGGCTTTTAAATTAAATTAAAGTTTTACGTGGTAAATGTTATGTTTAGTAACGATTTTTTTTTTTTGATGTTTCATTACTTTTCCCTGACAAGAAAATGAAACTTTAAATTATTATTCAAAAATAAATTTTGTACGCATGTCTAGTGACTTGGACAGGTGAAAAGTTTTTAAATATTTCCTTTAACTGATGTTTGACATTTTTCTTTAACTTTTTTTGTGAACTCTTTGATAAGAAATAGAATTTTTATTTCATTTCATATTTCACTCCTTAAAGAGAATTTTAAATACTTTTTGCATATTTTTTTTTACAAATTTTTCAAATAAAATAAATGTCTGACACCCCAACATCATCAGCAACCGTACACAAGACACAAAACATTATCATGAAAATATAAAACTTTCTTTGAAAAACTTCATATCTTTTTCTCTGTAAGTGGGTAAATTTTTAAGGATGTTAATGAGAAAAAGTGTAATTTGAATAAATTGCAACACAATATGATGCCTATACCAACAAAACCTCCAACGAGGTCAGAAAGGTTTGATTCCATTAAATCATTCAGAAGTGGAAAGTCAGTAGGGATAGGTCTGACCCAATATTTTTTGGAAACATCTTACATCCATTAATCTACCAAATATGGATTACCAAGACTATCCCTAAAGATCGGCCACTAGGCTCTACAAAAGTGAAGTAATTGGAGTCTATTACAATAAAAGTGCTTATGAAAATTATACTGGGAAGATAGATCCAGCAGGAGTGTGGGATTGTGTATTGAGCGATCGGTTGCGGATGAGTTCCCACTATAAAAGTTTTTCATTGACTATAAAAAAACATTTGATTCCATCCAACGATAATTTATATGGACCTGATTGGGCAAGATTGGCGCATCATTGAAAATAACTTCAATTATACCCTGCAGTTACAACAATTTCCAATGCCCTACTATGCATGAGGGTCAAATGTCGGAATCCTTTATAACCATAACAAGAGTTCAGCAGAGATTTCCTTTCAATTGCCACTCTTATTTCTGTTAGTAATTAATGCGGTCTCGAGGCTTACCTATACAAATGTAAACAGGGTTATTGTATGGAATCCCCAGAATACAAGATTACACAGACGATAACTTCGAAGATATTATTGATTTAGTGATATGCAGAATAAACTTAAGGACTTTCTAATTGAATGCTAAAATATTAGTCTCAAACTCAACTCTGGGAAAATAAGCAAAGTGGGAATTAACACC
Source organism: Wohlfahrtia magnifica (assembly GCA_023159175.1). Taxonomy (NCBI): domain Eukaryota; kingdom Metazoa; phylum Arthropoda; class Insecta; order Diptera; family Sarcophagidae; genus Wohlfahrtia; species Wohlfahrtia magnifica. Next base: position 443,016 of record JAKWBJ010000482.1, on the reverse strand, counting down.
ACATCAATGGAAAAATTGAAGTTTTTCGACACATATATTCAACACGTTGATGATTTCTACTATCGTGAGAGCTAAATATGTATGTGGCACCTTGAAAAATACGGAAAGTAGAAAAGGAAAAGCTTTGTGGATATTTACTCAATTGCATAAAATATGGAGCGCATAGAACCACAGTGCCAGAACAAAAATACTTATTGTTACCTTTTAAAAACGTTTGTTAGCCAGCTAAAATAAAATAAGGCTTGTTTTTGTTTTTTATTAAAAATTCTATATGTAAATCAGTTTATGTATAGTATATGTAAACAACAAATATTATTTAGTCGTGGAATAGATCTCAATGAGAGCAGGCGTATGTCGCTTTGCTTTTAAAAATTGTTTGTTTGTATTGTTGTTTACCTTTTTAGTTATTCTCTTCAACATACACAGAACAAATTCACGAACAAAACTACACTACTAATTTCTATTTTTGGTCAACTTTCCCTCGATATTGCAGGTAGATTCCATTTATTTCTTTTAATTTCTTTTTAGTTCTTAGTGGCAAAACAGAATACGTCCGCAACTTTAAGCAAAAACAATGGCCAATAATAAAATCCGCAGCCACAACTTCAAATACTGTCAATTACCTTTTTGTTTTTATATTTGCTTTGCTTTCTGTTTTTATTTTTTCCGCTCCAAAACAATAACATATGTTTTTTGTTTACAAAATGCATAAAATTTGGTGAAAGTACGGTAACACTACAAACAGATCCCATTTTGTATGGAAAAAATCGTTAAGCCTAGGGCTGCCATAATTTGCAGTAAAAAAAGAGTAAATCAAAATATTGCCCATCATTGCTAATAATTTTTCCTCACCTCTCAGGTAATTTTCGTATAAAAAAGCATGACTTTTGAGCATAAATTTTGATAATAAAATTCAATAATCTGCAAGCGTTGTTTGTTTGTAAGTCGATTCACTGCTAAAAAATCACCCGATACAATGCGGTAGTTACTGCTTTTTTTTCTTTTAGTTGAAAATGTGGCATTACATTGTTAAACTGCGTACACGTTCACAAAGATTGATTCAGTCAATAGCTTCCGTATGAAAATTGCGGTTTGACTGAGATACGTATTATCCCCGTTTCCTAAAGTAGCAGGCTTGATATTATCATTCATTTGGCTACAACGATCAATAGGGCCATAAGATGTGGACGTAATCAACACTTAGAGACTTGATATTATTCTCTCAACATTTTTCTGTCGTTAAATTAGCCCTTTTTGGCCCAAATATATACCAGAAGGAAATTTATTAAAATATTTTTATTCCGCTAACTATTAAGGGCTGACTAAACATTATACAGAAAACAAATTCTTGGGTGTAGATGATATGGCTGTCCCCAAATAAAACTGATAAACGTATGGTAATGCGCGGCAATATATCAATATTTAGATCATCTTTGTAGTTTCACTCTCCAGAGATTTAACAACTCAAAATTCAGAACACGTAATACAGAGTTGATAAAGGTAAGTGATTTCTGTGAGATCGACCTTGGCAGATTCTAACAAAGAATCGTAGCTGTAGCAATGATGTAATATTTCAGATCTCCAAACCCAATCAATATTACGATAATTTACGAACTGTGTTGAAATCGACTGCTATCCCGAAATGGACTGAAATCACTCTTCCCTTATGGATGCAAATCCTGAAATATAACATCAATGCAACACAATGTCAACGCTATTCAGGCACTTATGAATACTTGTTTTCGAAGGACATTCGAAATACTTTGGCCAAACATTATCCTGAATATTGATTTGTGGGAACTTCAAACCAGCGTCTATTTTTAAATTTTCGATCGCAAACGGCGCTTGATTGGTGGCAGGCTTCGAAGACCATATGACCACATGATGACATAGCAAGAACTGCCAAAGAACGCAAAACGAGCAAGGTAGTAGCCCCCTGCGTTCCAGACAAATTAAATTCGAAATCAAACACACCGGTCGAAGTTAGAGAAAGAATCAAACCTAATGCTTCGAACAAGACCGAATGAAAGGAGCTTGTTGTGGGTGTTTGTTCCCTTTAGAAACCTTTGGAAGTTGTATATGCCCGCTTACAAACACAGATTTTGAATACGATGAGTTACCGCTAATTTGACGATTGTTGTAATGAAAAAAATTCAAAAATACAGCTGGTAAATAAAACATTAGACGCCATACCCTTCTTTCTAGCTGACTGTGCTGTTTATTAGCGTTTGAAGCATTTCCATAAAATATGAATGCTTTTAAGTTAAATTTGATCAAATTTTAGTAAAAATAACGAAATATCAATTCAGAAAAATCGTTAGTAAAAGAAATATTGGCGGCCAAATATTAAAATGGGCTAATAACCCCTTTCCGTCTTTCTAGTGTTAAAAAATGCATTTATATCTATATAATTATTAGGTTCTTTGTATCCATTATGTATATGGGTAAAAAGCTTTTTCGGTACAGGTGTGCGCAATATCAGTTCTATTTAAATCGGTTCAGCACTTTGGGAGTATAACGACTATAAAACCCTTTCTAACAGAGAGAAAGAAACACACTTTTTTAGCTATACATTAAAAGAAAAGATAATATAAAAATGGTTTTTTTGATTGATATTTTTAAAAGAGATAATTTATGAAAAAAAAATTTTTTTTTTATTTTTAGACTTATAAAAAAATGTATATGAAATCTTTTTACGTATGAATAATTTGAATTAAACTACATTTCAAACTCATTTTGAATTTTATAAAAAGGGGGGCTAATTTTAACTTTTTTATATACACACATGCATACATAATTAAAGTAATTGTTAGATGCAAGAATGCGGTTGATTGTGTCAGCCGCTGAGTACACTAGTCATATATAATAAGTCACAAAATTTACACATTATAATGAACTAGTGTTAATACTTTCCCACATTATTCAAATCTAATCCTTAGCTCCTCTGAAAACAATTTCCGATTTAGTCACTTAACCGTGACTGTTTTAAACTCTTTCATTCTGTAGACAAAGTCTGCTGCAAAATCTTTTTATAGAATTTTAAAAAGAGAGTTTTTTTTTCCTTTTTTCTAGTTGCCTTAAATAGATGGATATGCTTTTAACTTGTTGAAAAGATAATGATAAAAGCAACAAAACTCGAAAATAAAGCAGAAATATAATAAAAATAAATTTAAAACAAAAATAATAAAATAAAAATTCAAAACATCGGCATATTGCCAAAGGTTGTTCAGATGGTCATGAAAATTCTAATAAAGAGCACTGACTAGACACATCAACTAATGCAGTAAAATTTATACGTTTTGCGAGTATATGCAGGTTCGAAAAAAAAATAGAAAATTTAAAGACGACAATACAAAATAAGAAATTGAAAATAGAGATGGCACTACAAGTATATTAAGAAGTTTATTTATAAAAGAAAATATATAAAAAAAGTACATTTAAAGATGTGAGCTTATGAATGAAATACTGGTTATTGTAATCGATTTAAGATGATAAAGGTGAAGTTCCTGTTTATTTTATTTACTTTGTTTTGCTTTTAAAGAATCACCTGAAGAAAGCATTAAAAGGGGTAATGATATATTCAATATAATCAAGCAGTCAAAATTACAAAGATAAATAAATGATTGATTTGATGATTGATTAAAATTTGAGTAAAAAAAATAAATCTCTGGATTTGAAAATGAGAAAATCAGTGCTGTTCTGTATTCCGAATCAGAAAGTTTTTATTCGGAATCTAAATTATCTGTATATCTTAACTATTCCGTTTTCAATTTCCTAATAATTTTTTTCGTTTTATTTCGTGTACGAAAATGTTAGTGGAATCAAATCGAATCAGGTTTTATTCTTCAATAAAACTTCCTTCTTTGAACAAAAATTGCTATAAATTATGAAAATAATTATTATAATTATGAAAATTTGTTTATAAATATGAAGATCGGCAAATTTCCGAACTTTTGATTACACGAGTAATTTTATAATTCGCACGGATTGATTCCACTGTGAATGCAGAACAGGGACGAATATACGCTAAAAAACACTGAAAAAGTAGCTTAAAATGTTTCAAAGTTAATAGAAACAAGGCTGTGAGTGAACTTTAAGCCGTGAAGTAGTTCCTCTCTTCTATTATATAAATTTTAATAACAAAAATAGATCTCGCTTTCGATGGCCAATTACATTTGGTGGAACAATTTACGCACGCAATGCGTGATAAGTTAAAGGTAACACTAAACATCAACCATACCGTAGCTTAAAATGGCTGATCAAAGAGGCCCAAATCGTGATTACCGAATTACTCAAAGTGCAGAGCCGAAACAATCTTTCTTGAAAGGAAGGGCAATTGTTGCCAAATGTGCAGATTTATTAGTATTTTGCAGTTTTATAGCATTGAGCATTGAGCAGTTTTGAAGTTTTGTGTTTAAAAAATAAGATTTTCTGTAAATTTGGCAAATTTTGCAATTTTTAACATTTTAGTTCTATATTTGCAATTTTATTATTTTAATTATAATTTCCGAAGTAAGAGTTGCTTAATATAACTGTGGCAGGGATGGAAAAGTTTGTACAATTGTACTTTTTTGCACCATTTGCTAGTTAAATGTAAACTAACACCCCAATGGTTAATTCAACATTATTTCAGGAATTACGTTGTATTCATTTTCATATGGAAGCTTTTAGATAAACACTAGTTGTGAAATTTTTTAACATTTTATCCAATCATCTGTTGTTTCGGGAAAAAATTGTAGCATCTACCGCTAATATTAAAAACGTTTCCTAACGAGAGTAAAAGTTTCGAGCACTGGCGGATGTGGACATTATGAAGTCTTTAAAAAACGACAACATATCGCATACTAAATTATAAACAGTCATAGCTCAACATTCATAAATTTTCTTTAAAAAACGTGGTTTAACGTGGATACAGACTTAAGGAAGATGGTAAAGCATGTTAATTGCCGAGGTCGTTAGAAATTCGACCTGCTAACTGGCTTACAAAAAAAAAACGACTTTGATAAATTTTGAGTTGTGACTCTTTATGATTTGGTATGCGATATATTTTCGTTTTTTAAAGATTTACTTATTTCTACATCCGGCAGTGCTCGAAAATTTTCCTCTCGTTAGGAAACAAACACAGTTGCGTTTTTCTGCGCTCTCGTCTTAAAAATATATTTTTTTTTCTCTAGAGAACAGTACGATCACATTACATACTACGTAAATACGTACGTATGAGTGATATATCTGCTTCACTTATAAAATAACACTCATACGTACGCACTAATGTACGTAGTAATGTGGTCCCACTGCTCTTTTGCCAAAAATTTATATTTCTGAAGCGACTGCGCAGCTCAAAAAAATTTTCCCTACTTATTCAATAAAGTAAACCGTTTTGGAGCTACGCGAACATATGCTGTGCAACCTTATCCGTTTTACAAATAACGTTATGTCTCGAAAACAGAGCTAACCTAGAAAAATGGTTAGCACCACTAGATCCAGCGTATTCGAATCTGGTTTGCCAGTCATGTAGCCCGCTTGTCGAAAAAGGTGTAAAATTCGAGCACAGTGCCATTATACTCGTATCATATTATTTATGTATTTCACATTGATTTTTGTTTTAAAAAAATGCACTATGATATAGACTACACTATGCAACAAGCAAAAATACCTGGGATAACCACTATGTTTTTTTGATGCGCTATGATCGCTTAACTTTAAAAATCATTTGCATTTCAGATTCTATGGATAGGTTTTTTTTGCCATTTTTTTTTAAATTTGAGATTTTTGAAAATGCTTTTTCATACATCTTATGATAACTTTGAAATGACGTTCGATTTCGTTTAGCCATATGCTAGAAAATTACAAACTATATCACCTCTAAGTTATTCTAACATTATCTTTTAATATAACCGATATCTTTGGAGTTAAATAAATTCTAAGAAAAAACTTATCCGTAGAATATGAAATGCTGATAATTTTTGAAGTTAGGTGACCATAGCGCATCAAAAAAAACATATTAAATATCAAAGATATGTTTACTTGTTGCATAGTGTTATCAATTGAAACAGAGAGGCGCAAATGACGATGTATTGGTCACGCTCTGACAAGGCAACGTAATAATTTTAGCAGAATTTCCATAGATTGAAAATCACAGGAGAACAGCTAAAGAGGTCGTCCAGCCTTTTCATGGAGGCGCCAAATTGAGACCGAGTTGAGGGGATGCGACAAGAGCTGAAGAGAAGTGAGGGCTTTGACACACAGCGAAAAGTTGTTCGGGGAGTTTATTGAGGCCCTATGCTCCGTTTAGAATTGATTAGAACTTATTGATTGACACGCTAAAGAAGTTTCTAAACTGTTTAAAAACAATAATTACTGAAAAAATATCATATCACTCTTGTTTGTTAAAATGGCATTCAAAACTTATTTTTTTGTGCAATTACTTGAAAGAATATCGTTTAAAATAAGCTTTTTAGTTAAGCTACAGACTTTTTAAAATCTTTCTAAAAATACTAAAAAGTTATTTTAACAAAAGCGTATTTTAACTAAAAAATTTAATTAAAGAATTTGATAATTATTTAAGTATGAATAAATTGTAAATATTATTTTTATTTCTTAATATTTTTTATACAACCCTCGTTTATATAAAAATTAGAATAAGAGAAAAGTAAAAAGAAAAACTTACCTCGTAACGAGTGTCAATTTCCGGTAGTTTTTCTAGAAACTCTTCAACCATTATTTCAGATGATGTTGATGATGTTGACGTTGATGATGATAACGAGCCTTGATGTTCTTTATGTTGTTGATGTTAATGCTTACAAAGATGATGTTTATGTAGTCGTTGTTGTTGTTGACGATGACAATGATTAAGTTATTATTGTTGTTATTGCCGCTGATGATGATGATGAAGATGATGATGTTGCCGTCGTAACTGCAATTTTGTATTTTTCTTTTTTTATTATTCTTTTTTTTGTGGTTGTTGTATTATTATTGTATCAAAGCAAAATTTCTTAAGAATTTTTTAGCACATATACACGCATTTAGATATACATTCGCACTTGCACTTTTCTTTGTTTAGTATCACATACTTATATGCACAGCACATACACCCACTATTGCTTATACTATAAACTCAGGTTAACAGACAAATAAATTTGTTTCAATGGAGAAGCAGAGAGACCGAGCGAAATTAAAACAAAAAATGGAAAATAAATCCTTTGTAGTTTCGTTTCTCTTTCCTTTCCTTTTTATATTTTTATATTTTCTTTTTTCGTTTCTTTAGATGAAGTACAATAACAACAATAATAGAATCAACATGAATATATTAATAACAACTAACAACAACTACATGTGCCTGTACCTATACCGCAACAACCACTTTATATAGGCAAGTAGTGTGAAAACAATCACAAAAGAATTAGGCCACAAGAAATTCCTTTAAAAAGGAAGCACATCACATACACACAATCAGTCAGTCAGGCGTCAGCCAGGCATAGAAAGAAAGTCGTTAGAAAAGAAATTAAAGCCATGCAGCCATCAGCGAGACATATAGACAGATAACTTTGGTTGACTACTCTCCAATCAGCTAGAATTGATGTACTCGCGTTATTTGTAAGAGTGTAAGGAAATATCCTTTTGTATGTGTTAAAAACCTGTTGAAATGATTGCTTTTTCCTTCATCAAAATTATACAGATTTTTTTTCGTTGTAAAGAGTTAAAATATAATTAAAACATATTCCTGCACTCCATTAAATTCACGACTGACGCTGGGTTTCCGAACTGATAAGCATGTTGGTTGTCTTGCTGCTGCTACTACTGCAGTTAGTCTTCTTGATATGATGTTACCAATAATATTTAGGTTAACACCTTTGTGCACAAAAACTTAGAGCCAAAAGTTATTGATGTCTACGCAGTTGATGATGACGATGATGACGATGATGATGATGATGTTAATGAATGTGCGTATGCTTAGAACTGGGAAGATATTAATGATGATAATTTTTGTATCATTTGAATTTTTCACACTTCACACTTTACTGTTTTATTTTACTTTTTTTTAAATAAAATAAAAATTTCGGTTTCATTTATATTTTATTTCTAAATTTGTATCTCACTTTTATTAATTTCACATAAAGAAATGTGTTGCTTTTTATTTATATTTTTGTTTGTTTGTTTTTTTTTTTTCTTTTCAAAAACTTTTTTGTTTATTTTTGCCTGAAATGTGTATTTAATAAAATGCTTTGAATGAGCCGCAACAGCACTACGTCATCACAGCTTCAAGTCAATGCACAGCACTAACAAAAACCTTTAAAAACTTGATATTTATATTTCTGCTATAGAATGTGAAACCAGCAACAGAAACAGCCAAAGAATCAGGAGCAAGAAGAAGATGTAAAAAGCAGCAGCAACAAAATTATACGAATGTATGTGTGTAAAGCTTGAAATAACCCCCACACTTCCATATACAAACACATTCACACACACATACACACACTCACAAACACTTAAAAATACAAGAGAAGAATTAAAAACTGAAAAATAGAATTCAACTCGCAAACAGTTTTTACGCAGCAAGGAACCGAGGAGAATAGAAACGTAAGAAACAAACAAAAGAGGCCTCATTTGCTTTTATTAATGCTCTCAGGATAAAACGGGACTTACAATACACAAAATACCAAAAACAACACTTATACTCTCACAGCATAACAGTTGTGGAAAAAGAGCCAGAGTTAAAAACACCAACTAAAGAGAATCAAGTGTAGTAGAGAATTTATTGTGCTCTTTACAAACTTGCAACAGGGGGTATGCATGCATGCACACGTGTAAGAATGTGTGTGTATACGTAAATGTGTTATACAAAATTGAGCACTTTATTATAATAAACCAATGAGTTGTGTAGCCTCTGTTCATTGCCTTGTTACAGTTCCGCACTCTCTGTTATGTTCTTGTTTTCCTGTACACACACACACTTATTTAGTTGTATGTGTTTGCAACTATGATAGAGTGCATGTGTTATACTTCGTTATATTGAAAAGAGTTGCCATAAGAAGACGATAATATTGAATGATGGGATATTAAAAGTGTGTGTATTCGTTGAGGTTTGGTGCATAACATGAAAAAGCCATGCGATGTTTAGGTGGAATCTGAAAACATTCTTGGTCTGAATGAAAAATGTATCACAACACTCCAAAGACAGAAAAACTAAACCAAACAATTGACTTATTTACTTATGTTGTTGTTATGTACTTGCAGTAAAGAAACTTAAGACGAGTCTATAGGCCAATAAAATCATGGTCTGAAGTTTTTGAGGTGCTTGGGGTGTCACGTAACAATTATTTCTAAATATGTATTATTCAGAATAATAATGAACAGTTCATTGAAGCGTATAATGATAAGGATGTCTCTCCGACTTCCAGACTATTGCAGCGTGTTTCAGGTCGAAGTCGATACGGAGAGGCGGTACTCACACAGCTTATATATGCATTATCTCTGATAGCCAAGTGGCTATTCGTTCTCTCTCGCATGCAGCTCTCAGCTCCAGGCACGCTAGGAACTGACGTGATTCCCTTGGGTTGCTCTCACGACAGTTTGGGAAGCATGATTGGTACTCCTTTAAATGTCGAGACAAGAAAAGGGCAAGCTCGAGATTCTCTAGCGCAGTTGGCTGTAGTGTAGAATTCAAATTAATATAGCGCTGGAACAGAACTGAATATATTTTCTGCCTGTGTCCTATTTATCTTACTATATAGCTACGAAATATAGCTTTTGACGGAAGAAATCGGCGGAGGATTGGTTGTGTTTTTCAACAGATGCCTTCGTCTTGATTTGCGAATATTTTGAAGCAATACATGTTATATGGCAACTACTTGAAATGGCAAAAATCATATTCAGTGGAATTCGAAGAATGGCCGCTCCAAAAGAACTAATCCGCTTTTGAGGTAAAGAATGAAACAAGCCAATTTCTAATGCCCTGTTCTGAAAAAAAAACGATCGAAACAAATTGCAGGCAGAAGAGGCAAGATCTGAGCTATAAGACGGAAGAGCCAAAACTTCCCATCCACTATTTTCTAAATAGTTTTGACCGAGAATTGTCATGATGGAAGATTATGGCCTCGTGTCTGGTCGAATATTCTGGTCGTTTTTCGTTGATGCCTCTCTTTAAACGAATCAATTATATTCGGTACGAGAACCCTGTGATCGTCTGACCCGATATCAACGATCATAATACAAAAGATCCTTCTGATCCCACTAAATACAGAGCATTACCTTGGCATCAAGGATAGTCGGTCTCGGCATTGATTTAGCTGATAGGCCGGGCTTTACATATGACTTTTTGCGCTTGGGGTATCCATTCTTCATCATCCGGTAACAATTCGATGTCAAAATGACTTCTTTTGTGAATCCCATTGCTATTAAGTGTAGGGCAATGGCTTGTTGTGTGACTTCCAATGATAATGCAAGTTCTTCCTGCGTTTGACAACAATCTTCGTCGAGTAATACTTCCAATTCCTTATCTTCAAACTTTTTCGACTGACCAGGCATTTCCTTGCCTTCTGTGTCGGGATCACCACGTTTTAATCGCGTTAAACATTGTTCACAAGCTTTTTGAGTTGGTGCATATTTACCATAAGCTTCTACCAATGACCGATAACTTTCAGCAACCGTTTTCTTCAAATGAAAGGAGGTTATCAGACTTCGCCGCAAAATTATTTTTTTTCGGTACAAAATTCGACATTATTTTACCGATTGAAAGAAATGTAAGTTTACGCTTTGACGCCTGTCGAATACTGAATTATAATGACGGATGTTTGCCCTCCAAAATAGCATATTTGTTACTATTGACACAAACCATATGTGATAGTTATGCCATATGTTGTCCAAATCGACATTATTAACTTGTATAGCCAATACAAACAGCTGTTTCTGGTTGAAATTCATTTTTATTTATTTTTATTTTACTTTAGCTAAACAAAATAGAAATAAGCCTCAGTTGGCTGCAGCAGCAAAAGTAGTTATGTAGTCGTGTAGGTGCTGTCAAAATAATCGTATTCATATAAACGTGTGCATTATATTTAGTTCGTTTGTAGTCTGTAGCCAGTCGTTGTCTATGTGTTTAAATTATTAGATGATATCAAGAATTTGTTAATTTGCTTAGACAGATGGATTTGTAATTGAAGAAGATTGCAGATGGGGGCATCATGAGTAGCTTGAAAAATATGTTCAAGCAAGGCTTACTAATATTGCCCAGAATATTGTATAGAATGCTATACCATTAGGATAATACACTTTTGTAGTCACTATGACCAAAATTAATGAATTACGAATTGCTGTCCCATTTAACATACTTTCCGGATTCAGTCCCTTTAGATTGGTATCCAAAAACATCAGCAATTTCGTAAGATACAACTACGACAACCCTTTTTGCTCTTTTAAAATGAACATGAAACCCAAAAGATAAAGAAGAAAAAAACCAAAGCTAAAAGTACACGTTGTACTTTCCATTACTCTTATTTGTAAGTAATTAAGAGTTTGTTAAGAGCTCAAAAAACAAAAATCGTTTGATATTCTCAATTAAATCACAACTACAAACGGAATCACTGTCTATCACACTCTCTGTTTAAATTCAACTCTTGTTCTGTCTCTCTCTCTCTCTCTCTCTCTCTAAATGCAAAACATGAAAAGCTTGACATCATTTTTGTTTTAACAGCATCTGCTCTAGCGCCATTAACAAATTTTAAGCTCTTTTTTTTAATTTTGCTTTTGGTACTCCAGTGCGTATGAATTATACGGAATCTTATTGAGAATATGTATGTAAATATTGTATTCTAAAGAGAAATTCATATACACATACACATACATATATATACACACTTAACTCATACATATTTATGTATTCATTTCTATGCGTTTTATTTTAAGCAACACATACTCGTATACATATGCTCCTAATAAGAGTATTCTTCTTGACTTTAATTTTTCGAATTCCATTAAGTCGAAAGGTTAATAATTCTTTTTTCCACATTTCTCACTTCATGTTTTTGTTTGTTTTGTTTTTTGAATTTTAATTTTTTCCACTTGAAAGTTGATTGTTGTTTATTTTTTGTTTGAAGCATAAGTGTTTGCTGGATAATTAGTCTTGTGTTGGCAGGTGCTGTAGTAAAAATGAGAATTTTTTTTTTCATTTTTCTTCAATTATAAGCAAAAAGCTTCTAAAGAGCTTTTTTTGAGTATCGAGGGACCTGGTTTAGATCGTTTATAAAATGAATTTTAAAGCAAACTAAAAATTTTTATTTTTAAGCGGATTAACGACCCGGATGAAACCATCACATGTAATTTACTTTAAAAAAATATTATTACGAAAATAAAAATGCTTAATAAGAAAACACGCCACCTCAGGGATTGTATTGTGAGATTTTTCTCTATTCATTTGTGTCAAGGTTGATAATATGTTACCCTGGTAACCATCGACCATCTTTGATCAACACAATCTTACATTTGACACATTTCCGGAACTTTCAAAACCGAAGTCAGTTAGTAAGTTACCGTTTTGCAGTCACAAAAATAAAGTCGTGTTTAGGCGTAAATAAAAGGGTTTTATAAACGAATATTAGGTGCAAGATAAATAAGTTTCTGTACTTAGATACTCGTAAATTGTATAAAAATAAAATGAAAAAAAAGTGTAAAAACCCAATAAGGTGGTGTTTATTTTATTTTGATGCAATTGAAAAGAACTCAAATATTTTAAAAGGTTAAAACGTAACAATATTAAAAACTCAACTCGAAATTTTCTATAAATAATATGGAAATATAAGTGTATTGGGTTGGCTATTTAAAAGTTGAAATTTGAAAATGCAATAAAACAAAAACGGTTTGAAATTTTGCCAATTTTTTTTCTTTTTGTTGTAAAGTACAATGAAATTGGGTAGAAATGAAATATCATTTCATTTATATGGCTGCCGCAGCTGGTCTAACAGTTCAAATGCTCAATTATCCCTGTTTTGTTGGTATAACACTTGTTTTTAACGGCGCCCCATAGGTAATAGTCCAATGGTTTCAAATAGGTTTCATCTTCTTGGCGGTCAATTGGTATCACCACTTCGCTAATTAAGCGGCCATCAAATGTGTGACACAACAAATCGATTGTAACATGAGATGTTTTGCAAGTTGCACCATCCTGTTGAAACCAAGCATCATTCACATTAATACCATGAAGAGCAGGTACAAAAAAATTGGTTATCATGGCGTTTTTATTGACCGCAATTGTTGCGCCTTCCTTATTTTAAAGAAATATGGGCCTTTTTGATTTTGATGTCGTTGTTTTGGAAATAAATTTCCAACAAACCCCAACGTTGTTCAAGCGTAAATCGATTAATTTCGTACTAAATTTAGTGACAGAAGAAAATGACATAAGTAAGGAGAAAATTAAGCGACATTCAGTGACACTGAAGTGCAATATCTGGGGATAATCCTATATAGTAATCTGGGTTGGCTCGGTGTAGTAGTTAGAGCGCACGCATAACAACACAAACGACCCAGGTTCGAGCCCCAGCAAAGGACATGACGAAGAAAAATTTTAGTGGATTAATCATCTACTTAGCTTGAAAGATCAAATTGATTTAAAAAGAAGCAATGGATGCTGTGTGAAAATATCGATATGCTCCCTATGCGAGTGACGAAGGAAAAAAAATTTAACATTGAAGGCCCTATTGATATGCAGAAGGATGGTGGGGAAATCTTGCGGTCATAGTCGATAGCTATTGAATTATTAGATGTATGTCATGTTGGTCAAAATATGCAATGATGCAGTGCATTGTGCCGGTACTAGGAAAGGAGGATAGAGGGAGTAGCATCTATAGACGTTTGTTTTGTACTTAAGAATGTCGTAAGTGATAAGAAAAAAAAGGAATTCTCTCTATAATGCGTTGTTCGAATCAATGCTTTGAATAATCAACTATGAGCACATTCCGTTATAGTAGAGAAAAGAAACACAAGCTACATTGCGACGATAATCTTATGAATCGATGGAGTTGGCTAGCCTACCGTTATTACTAAACACCTTCACCCTCTTTGAAGTCTCAGACTTTGAAGCACCGGCCCATTCACGGGAGTTGTATTCCATTATAGGTCGAATATACATGGGTCTTGTAAATATTAAAGAGGTCAGATGGAATACGTTATTTCCTACACCGTTTCAGAAAACTTAGACACTTGAATGCTTCCTTCGGCATTCGAAAAATATGATCGACTGTGGTTCTCATGCCCAAAAACGAGCTGTTCCAAAGTGGTCATGAGTCAATCGAAGATGATGAACGCAGCGGCAGACCATCGATATCGAAAGCCGACGAAAACAATTATAAAGTAGAAGAAATGTTGGTCAATAACCAAAAATTAACCATCAGAGAGATAGCGGAGGACTTGAACATTGCCTATGTTTCCTTCCAAGACATTTTGATTAATAATTTGGGTTTCCGTCGTGTGGCAGCAAAGTTGGTGCCAAAAAGACCTCAGTTTCATGCAAAAAAGAGACTGTGTTGAGGTCGCAAAAGCCATTATTTACAAGGCTGAATCCGATCCCACATTCATCAAAAGGATAATTACTGGAGACGAGACGTGGGTTATGAGTACAACACGCAATCCAGACATCAGGCAAGTAAACGGTGTTTACCAGATGAGCTGAGAACAAAAAAACCACGTCGTTTTTAGTCAAGAGAGAAGGCAATGCTCGCAGTTTTCAGGGAGTACAAAAATGCAACAAAAACCTTTTAACAGCCACCGAATTCACCTGATTTGGCTCCCTGTGACTTCTTTCTGTTCAATCGGGTTAAAAAACCATTACTGGTAACGCGTTTAAGCAGACGAAAGGAAATAATGGAAAAATCGCAGGAAGTACTTGATGGACATACCGAAAACCGAATATAAAAATTTCTCCGAAGATTGGATCAACCGCTGGCATAAGGGCGTTGCAGGCGATGGAGATTACTTTGAAAAGGACAATATAGATGAATAAACTTAAATTTTTAATTTACTGAGTAAATTCCGGGAAATTTTTGCAACAGTGGTAAAGCACAAAGGCGTAGAGATGGCCAGGATAATGGCAGATAAGTCAAGCGGGTCGAAAGTTTTACAACTCCTTACTTGACTGTCACTTGGACAGTTTATGGATTTGAGTAGCGGTTTGTGATGAAACTGAGTACTAAAGGTGAAGTCTGAAGGCTACATACTCCTTCATATAACAGACCATTTTGTGGTTCACGGATCAAAAACCGAAAGTGGTTCTAGTACGGGAGAATTTTGGTCTAGAATGAAATGTTCGAAACCTCTCAGAAAGATGTGCTCAATTCGACTTTGACAGAATTTACAAAAAGCATGACATAGCCAGACTATCTGATGTCCAGGCAGCCATTCGAGCTCTTGTCTCTTATAAAATTAACTCAAAGCTAGTACGAAACTATCTAAGGAAGTCCAGCCGGCTGAGAATGGATATAATGGTCAGTGTCTGCTGGATTCCGGGTAATGTGAGAAATCGTTGGAATAAACAAGCAGCTGAGCTGGTTTGAGCTAAGACTTTATGTATAGTGAAAAGAATGGTTTGAAAGAGTCAGCTTAGTGACAGGGAGATAAGCTAGATTCGAGACAATTGGTACTTTAGCTAACCGCTGGGATAAGAATAGATTTGAGTCTTGTATATTAAGAGAATGGTAACCAGTCTTCTACCTGAGCATTGCAGACTCATACGAACATTTGAGTAGAATAGGAGTAATTTTAACCGATATTTTAAAATTCATCAGAGGATCGAGGTTGGAAGGGATCTCAATGAATTGCGACCTATTTTTGGGAAAATCTGAACAGTGACATAAGATATCGACATTTTGTGGCCAATTCTTTAGCTAAGACCTTATTGCTTCGGGGAAATGATAATATCGAGTGGGCCATTTAAAAATTCAAATTTAAAAATTTCAAGAGTGCATGGGGTCCTATCTTGGCAATGGCATCACGAATATTGGCTATCAAATGCTCCATTTTCTCTGGTTTGCCGGCACAATACTTTTCTTTAACGGCGCTCCACAGAAAATATTACAACGGTGTCAAATCGCAGCTTCTTGGCGGCCAACTGACATCACCATTTCTGCTAATTAATCGGCCATCAAACGTTTGACGGTAAGACAATGTTTGGGTTTTCTGAGCCCCAAATATGGCAATTTTGCTTAATAACCTACCCACCAAAATGAAAGTGAACTTCATTCGAAAAGATGATTTTTTTTTTTGCAAAATTTGTTGCAACATCGTGCAGTTTCTCGTTGGCCTATCTAGCGAAACGAAAACGAAGCGGATGGTCAGGCGGCTTCAATTTTTGAACCAATTAAACTTTGTACCGAGATATGTTCACAAAATTCGGCATAAACTGGTGCGTGAAATGTTCAGTTCTTGAGAACGATTACCAGTTGATGTTGATGGATTCACACGCACACTCTCAGCTACAGCTTTGATATTTTCGAATGTACGCACTGTACGAGCAAACTTATATTTTCTGCGCATCAACAATGAAACCAGTTTCACAAACTTTAGCAATAAACTTGCTTATACCGGGCACTGCTGGTCATTCTCTGCGACCAATTAATTTCCGACCAATTGTATTACTTTTGGAAATAAATTTCCAATAAATCTAGGCGTTGCTCAAGCGTAATTCGATTCATTTCGCTCAGTAGAGATAATATACTGCATTTTGTTACAGAATTGAATGACACAAGTATTGCCAGATTCGAATTAACCGAGAGTTTAATTTTAAACCAATAGATAGAACACCCGATAAATGTTGGCAAACTTTATCGTAAATTTTATCCTAAAATTAAGTAAAAAAGCATTTTCCTCTTTTTTTATTAAGAATGAACTTTTATTTTAATTGAAAAGATACATAAAACTTTTTTGTTATTTTTTTTAATCTTATTTAGTTTGATTACGAAGTTAAATCTGAAATCTACAAGAGAAAAAAATTCCATATGATTTTATAATTATTTTTGTTTTTGTTTTTTATCAATATTTACAATATTTGTTTGGATTTTATTTATTTATTTATTTTACTTTCATTATAATGTTTAATTTTATTTTATTTACTTATTTTTTAATTTTAATTTTGGGCTTTTCGTTAAACAATAAAATCGTGTAACAGTGAAAAAACGCTTTATTATAGAATATATGTATGTATGTATGTATATGTATGTATATATGTATGTATGTATGTATGTATGTATATGTCGTGAAACTAAAGGATAAATGCTTATATTAATATAAAAAAATTATTTAATTATTAACTAATTTGTTGATTTATTATGATTATATGCGAATTTGATTGGCATTTTGTTTTATTTAATTTTTTTTTTTTTTTTTTTTTTTTTTGTATATGAGAACCTAACATGGGCGAGTATTGACTAATTGGAAAAACCGTAAGTCAAACATTTGCATTATTTCTAATGAAATTATAAAATTATTTTAATTTAACTTCTTGCTTAATTATATGAAATGTTTTTATATCTTATCTTTTTTTATAATAGAATACAAGGCCATTCTGACCGCTGTTGGCTTTCTCATTTGCAGTAAGATAAAGAAGAAAATATTTTCAGAGTAGTAAGCAGAATAGTCATCAAACACAAATACCCAAAATCCAGTGCACAGTATAAACTCCCACTAACCAATTCGATTTTCAGTTTTGTTCTTGTCGAGCTGCGACGAAGTTTGTTCAGAAATAGAACCAAATGCCAATGTTAAAATGTCCATCTTCAGCTATTCAGAAAAAAGCTGTTGTTCAACATTTTTTAAATACTAACGACACCCTTTAAAAAAAAAGTAATAAAAAATAAATAAATTAATACATAAAAATTTAATGAATGACTCACTTAATAGCACTGCTAGCGGCTGATTATGAGTATTTACGCTAAGAACAACATCTCTAACAAATGCATATGACATTCGGAGCCGTCGTTAAATTGTAGGTCCTTTTCAATTAGTCTCAAAATAGAATCGTGTGCAGCTCATTGATTGAGATAAATTCCCCTTATCTCACATGGGATGTTTTAACCGGTTTTTTGCTAAAGTCGAATACGGTTTTCTCAAAATCTTAATTTTTCGATTACCAAATAAACCGATTGATTTAACATGAATAACCGGTTAATTTCGATGACTATAACTTTAGTACGTTTGTATGTTTTTTTTATTGCAAATATCGAAAAAGATATACACACTTGAGCAGCAATAATCTTTTCTCATCTTCGGTAAATAAATATTGATTTTTATGTATGGAAAATGAACAACTAGACGTATTAAGAGCGACCCACAAATGCCGTCTCCGAACGGCAGATATATTAGTTAGTTAAGTTTTTCATAGCGTAAATACACATACCCAGTCGCTAGTAACGTTGTGAGTTACTATCGCTGTTGAAAATTATCAGATGGTGTGGCCTGGGATTGAAACGACGAATTCTTGGTTATCTTACCTAACATAACACAGTGACACTTAAACTATTAAATACGTGGTGCATGAATTTAGAAACAGTGCTGTTCGAAACTCAAGCAACTTTTATTATCGAAGCAATAAAGGACTCGTATATTCCTAATGAATTTATTCAAAGTAAAAAAAGTAATTTTTGTTATCTTAGGCACCTAAATTATAACCATAATAACAAACCTTTAATTCCCTTCCCTACCTAGTAATACAACTAAAACAAAAACGAAATAAGCTTCTTGAGTAGCTGTTCGAAACATAAACAACTTTCAGTACTTTGTGTAATAACCTTTGTTTTTTGTGGCTTCCGCACACCATTTCGGCACAGTTTTAAAGAGATTTGTTAGAATTATTGTTAGTATTGGTTGCCTAAAATTAAAAATTAAGTCTTATTTTAAAACGCCATGGTCCAGCTCTGCGCTTCAAGAATTAAGAACAATTTTATTAAAATAAAATAACCGGTTAACCGGTTATTTGAATTTTTGTTAATCGAAAACCGATTTTTTTAATCGCTAATTTTTTTAACTGGTTTTTGAAAAAAGTCGAATAATCGGTCTCCCTGGTATGTAGGCATTAAACGGGCAAATATCACAATTTTTCAAAGAAAAGAAAAAAGAAATATGATTTGTTTCTCAGTAACTCCAAAAATATCGGTTGTATTAAAAAATGGTTTTAGAATGGCTTAGAGCTGGTACAATCTGGAATTTTTAAACATATGGCTCAACAAAATCGAAAAAGTCATTTCAATGTTATCAAAAGACGTATGAAGCAGCCTCTTCAAGGAATTTAGGAAAAAATTTTGTAAAAAAATTGACCACTGAATCTGAAATACTAATGATTTTTAAAGTTAAGCGACAAATATCAAAAGTATTTTTGCTTGTTGCATAGCGTTATTAAAAAAAATTGCTTAAAATAGAGCCTTCTTACTTTTACGTTGATTTTAAAAGAGAAATTTATTAAATTAAATATTTTTTTATATATAATGTGTTATTAAAAGTTAATTTTGTTATAAATAAAATGTTTGGCACTCGTTGAATATTTGTATATATAAAAATCTATTTAAGGATATTTTATGCTATGTTCGAACGACAACATTTTTTCATCATTCGCTCTCTTATTCATAATACAACCCCCGATTATAAAGTTAATTACATAAATTTCCATACAAAACTCTTTAGGGAGAATCACTCAAATTGTAAGTAATTTTATTTCCATTACCCTTTGTATTAATTCAGAACAAGTTCATCTCTAATTTTTATAAAAGAGTTTGGCGTACTTATTATCTCTTAATTAAAATGTTTTAATTATACATTTAACATTGCAAGCTTATTAAATTGACCACCCTAAAGTATAAAGTATAAAATAAGCGAAATAAAAACAACAAACAAAACAATGGCCACTCACGGCATTGACTTCATATGCTAGCTGTTAAAAGGTGCCGTGCGAACGGTAGAATCCAATTAAGTAATACAAGCAGAGAACGAAGTAATCCGAAGGCTCGTGCGAACGTAGCATTATTATTGGCTACTTTCATTTATTAAAATTACATTATTTTAATTATTAAAAACAATAAAACAAATTATTTTATTACAATTTTTAAGATTTTCACAAGATTTGCAAAAATCGCAACTGAATTAAGTAATTTACGTATTTATAACGATTTAAAAGAAAAGCCGAATATTTTTTTTTTTTTTGTTTTTAACAAAAGATATTCTTTATATGAAAACCATGCTCACAACAAATATGCTTTCATTGTTAAAGAAAAGTTTTTTTTTCTTATTCTATTGTTATTTGATATGCAAATAAAATGGAGAGAAAAACTAAAATAAAAATATCAAAATTTTCATTTCAAATAAAGTGAAGAGATACGGGATTTTTTTTTTTTTTTTTTTTGCAAAATACAGCCTTAAATTGCTTGCAGTTTTCTAGACTATTGTTGTCTTTCTATTCGTTTTAAAAAAGAATTTTTTTCTGAATTAAAATCACAATGAGGGGCTTTTATTTGTTTTACAGTTGCTTACAGTAAATGTAATATGTTTATTTTGTTGTTGTCATTGTTGCTACTGTTGTTAACGATGACAATGATGTTGCTGAGGCTCATGATGTTATTGTTAACAAGTGTGCGTATGTGGTGTTGTTGGTATTTTTGTGGTTGATTATATGAAAACAATACATGAGACAATACAAGAACATTTAATTAATAAATAACCGATGCATTCATTTACTTACTTATTTACTGATTTTACTTTTTTATACACTTTTTTAGTTAATCATTTACAACTGAATGAAATGGAAATACAATTATATTTTATTTGGCACTTGTAACTCATTTTACGGCTACATTATAAAAATCAAACTTATAAGCAAACAATTTATGATAAAATTGCAAAAACAAATTAAAAAAAAATTTTATTCATAAATTCGTATTGGCTTTCTTTTTTTCACATTTTTCGAATACCTAAAGAAGCATACAAGAGCCTTGGTTATTGAAGACGGTGCAAGAATTAATTTGTTCCATCTGAAGACCAAATTTAAATCGATCATCTATAAACACTACTCTCTCTGTCCTTCATCCCACAACCTTTTTTTCTAGTATCAACACAATTCACTTCACGAGTAGAGGTTATGCCCTGAAAGCTGGTCTCAAGGTATAGGTATGCTTGATAAAGACCAGTGTTAACTGGCGTACAACATACATATATAATATTATATTAACCTCTTGAGACATGATCATGAAGCGATTATGACAACAGTTTATCTTTTTATATATCGCTTCCTTTTCGTCATTCTTAAAACACTCTTGGGTTTATTGAACAAAAATTAATATTCGTCAATTCAAAAAATAAACGGCAATAACGTTGGTAGAATTGCCGTCTGTTGATAGTTTTTGAAACATTATAGTATACACCAAGAAATAAAATTCCAGCAGCTACACAATAATGTCGCTAAATAACGATAATTTAAAGTACCCCCTTGTACTCGGGGTATCAAGAAGTTAAAGTCTTATGTACGGTATATATTGTAACGAAAATCAAGTTTGGGTACAACGATCGCTTGTTACATCGCTAAAATAAATAAACAGTTACAACAACAACTATGTGCCTGTGTAGAGATAATTTGATCGACAACAACAGCACAAATATAAATGTTTGCAAATAAAAATAACCGGCAACAACAAAAATAGACAGAAGGGAGAACAAGTAACAGACCATAACAAACAAAAAAAACCATAAGAACTGAAAGAAAGTTAACATTCGCATGGCCTCATAAGGACTAAAAAGAAAATAAAAGAAAGAAATGGAATCTACCTGAAATATCGAGAGGTTTGAGAGCTTTCGGAGTGTTGTTTACTCAGCCATCAATGTGGACAGCAATCAGTTTCTGTGTGGTAAACTCAGCGTGAAGAGAGTTAATTGGTTTTTTTGTTCAATATATACTTTTGTTATAATAAGTATTCCTCATTGGCAAAAACATCTTTAATATCTTAAAAAATTTTAGGCAATTGTGAGATTAAAAATGTGATGTTAGTTTTTATAATCTTGGATTGCATTCCATTTTTTATGTTCACGCGACAAAGTTTTCATAATTTCACATAACAAAACAATAAATAAATTAACAAAAAAAACGACGAACCACCAAAACGAATTACAAAGATGCTGTGTGAACGGTGTAATTTATATGGGTAATTCAAACAGCAAACAACTATTACTAAAAACGTGTTCTAATTGAATTTCGCTTTTATATTTTATTCTTTGTAGCACGAAGAAGCATATGTCTTAATTTTATTTTATTCTCTTTGATATGTTGACATTTCGTAAAAGCGTGCGATATACGGTCCCGTGAAAATTGATACATAAAAAACAGTATTTTCTAACTATGTAATTATGCAAATGTGTATACCAATTTAGCACCCATATTGCCAAGCACAGATTACATGAAACAAATTCTCCGTTTTTACTCGGCAAAGCGACACTTACACTGTTCAAGTAAAGACTTGGCTCAAGTGCTATAAAGCAATTGAATATATCCACAGGCTTTTAATGAAACGATTTATTTTTAGGTAGGATACCTATTGATGTGCATTAAACAACGTCTTGTATGAAAAAATTTATTATGTTTAGATGCATTCTCTGGTGAATATATGGGAATATGGATTCAGCACAATATTGTAACATCCTCCAATGTCACATTGATTTGTTCATTTCTAAGTGAGAATGATGTAAAAGTTTTGGAAAGACCAACAAAGTCATCAGATCTCCTGTAGAGCGTATAGTGGCTGAGCATTTATCAATTAACGACTTATCATTACAACTACGTTAACACAATGTCTGTCTGTAGAATATCATAAAAGAACCAGTGATATAAATAAAACTTGTCATAGATTTGCATTTTTATGCTGGATGCTGTCTATATAGGAACTATAAACTATCTAAACCCTAGGTCTTATTTTATTCATAACTTAACACGCTTCTTTAATAAATGGTACAGGGTCCACCAATTTTTTTTTTTTTTTTTTTTGAAAACAGGGCGCAAAACATCAAGTGTAGCTTCGGCTGCGTGGCACGTAGCGCCGTCCTGTTGAAACCAAATGTTGCTAATATCCTCCTCTTCAATTTGTGTGAACAAAATTCGTTCAACATGGCCCGATAACGATCGCCATTGACTGTAACAGCCAATCCTTGCATATTTTCAAATTATGCCTCTTGGATGTATCGGCCTTTCAATGTATGCGTGCGGGTTTTTTGTGCCCCAAATGCGACAATTTTGCTTGTTTACGTACCCGCCAAGATCAAAATGAGCTTCATCTGAAAAGACGATTTTTTTTTGGGCAAAGTCGGCATCTTCTGTAAGTCGATCGCAGGCCCACTAAGCGCAGCGAAAACGCATTGGACACAATCATATTCGTTCAGCGGAAGGATAAAACTAATTATCTGTCAAATCAGACATGAGCTAAGTGTTACCATTCACTAAATAAGCACTAGTTGAAAAAAAAACGTTAGATGGCGGACCCGTTACTATGCAAAAACAGCTCTAAACCTGAAAAATTTTGGACGAAATTTTTAAAACTGAGTTTCCTTGGGAAATACACACAGATTTCGCAAGACTACTGAAATGAAATATATATTATTTCCAATAAGGCTGAAAAGCTTAAAATCGGTTAACAAATGGTGTCCAAAATGGAGGTATCATTTTGATGCCATTTTATCCTACTTGCAATATTTATTTTCAGATTCTAAATACATACCGGTGTGTTAATATGGTACGTTACACGAAGGAACAACGTGTTTCTGTTATTTAAACGTTTTTTGAAAATGGCAAAGATTTCCAAGATGTAATTAAGAAATTTTTAACAAAACTCGGTAGACAAATCGTGCTATCAAGCTGATGGTTGAGAAGTTTTAAGAAACTGGATCCGTTCATGATAACAGAAACAGAATTTATCAACGTAGTGGTCGTTCAATTGAGAATATGGAAACTGTGAGCAGAAGTGTTGAATACGATCCAAATTATCCATTCGAAATCTTTCGCAGCAATTAAACATCAAATGATTCACATTATTCAACATTGGCATCGTTATCCTCATTTAAAGACTTGTAAGATCAAGCTGATCTAGCTTCTGCAATTCGTTTCTTAGACCATTAAAAACAAGAAGAAAATGAGAATTTTGTTAAGCAAAATAATCTTCGCCGAATAAAACCATATCCAGCACAATGGCTACATCAACAAGCAGTATTGCCGCGTTTGGGGTGATGAGAATCCCAGGGTTATTTTAGAGCAACCATTACATTCACAAGAAGTTACGGTTTGGTGTCGTCTGTGGTTCGTAGTAATCATCGGACCATATCTTTTGAAAAGAAAAATGGAAATGCGATTACAGTCAATGGAAAGCGCTGCAGGTAGAGGACACTAAGCTTTTTATGACGGAAAATTGATGATTTTGACGTAGAGAGTATGGGTTTCAACAGGATATTGTCGCTTATGCTTTAAGTACATAGACGACAGCAAGCAGCAAATTGTGGATGGCAGCATTTGCTGCTATGCTATCGAAGTCATAAATATTTTTAAAGCAGCAGCAGCATTAAAATTAGGTTTCATGGTCATCTGTTTTATTTTTCACAAAAATATTTGTTATAGAAAAATATTTTTCAGTGGTGACACTCAAGACTTTTCAGATCCACCAAAATAAAATCGCTTATTTAAAATATTACTCAAAAGTATAAAAATTAATGAAATTATGTGCTTAAAACTTTTTAATTATTAATGTAAATATTGTTTAATAAAATGTTTTAATTTTATACTGTTGTTTTCTAATAATGAAAAAACTATTTTTACGTTTTTTTATAATGAATCATATAAATTTTGTTCTTCTGCCTAAAAAATAGAAATTATTTGCAGCAGCAAAAGTTGTCTAGGCTTTTGCTGTGCTGAATTTACAGTAATTATTTTCATATAAGCGTATGTATCTTAATTTTGACATTTTGCTGTCTGCTGCTTGCTGTTGATTATGTGTTAAATGCTTCAGTTATAATTCGAAAGTAAATAAAATTAAAAAATAAAGAATAACAATTTGTTAAAATGATTAAATTATGCAATACGGCAAACTCACGCTTACTTTTCTGTAAAAATAAGCACGTCGCTGAAGAATGTTGTCAACACATTTTTTGATTATTTTACACTGCGGCATCTGCTCGATGACTTTTAGTTGTGGAAATACCGATACCAATTACTTTAGGCTATGCGAGACAAGGAGGAGTTAGACACGATCGAACACTTATTGTATAATTGGTCTATGCTTACTGGTAGATGGCATCGCCTTTTTGCTTCTTTAAGCTTCTTTTCTTTTATTGATACTACGATTATTCTTCGGTTTGTTAAAGGCCCAGGTTAAATCTAATAAAGGGGCTACGAGAATCCTGGTGCGATTAGGACCTTCTATTGGAAACAGGCTACGAGAATCCTGGTGCGATTAGGACCTTCTATTGGAAACAACTGTTTATAATGTCCATTTGGTGAATATATGACATAACTATCACATATGGTTCGTGTCAATAATAACAAATGTGCTCTTATGTCATGATAATTCGATATTCGATAGACTCCACAGTGTAAACACACATTTCTTTTAATCGCTATAATAATGTCGAATTTTTGCTTAAAGAAAATGTTTTGTGGGGGAGTCTGATAACCTTCTTTCATTTAAAGAAAATGGCTGCTGAAAGCTATCGATTATTGGCAGAAGCTTACGGTCAACATGCATCAACTCAAAAAACTTGTCAACGATGGTTTGCGCGTTTCGAAAGTAGTGATTTTGACACAGAAGACAAGGAGAGGACTGGTCAGTTGAAAAAGTTCGAAGATTGTTGTCAAACACAAGAAGACCTTGCATTATCATTGGGAGTCATACAACAAGCCATTTCCCTACGCCTAAAAGCATTGGGATTCATTCAAAAGCAAGAAAATTGAGTCCCATATGAATTGAAGTTGAGAGACGCTTTTTTGCGAAATAGTTTTTTAAAAACGCCATTTTTATTACGCGTTTCAGTCAAGGAAAACTACAAAATTTTGATAAGGAGAGGTAACTTTTAATTTTTAAAAGAATTTAATTTAATTTTTAAAGAAACAAAATAAAATAATAACCGTATAACGAGTTATTTGTGTTGTACGTACGTAAATAATTAAATGATTTTTTTAAAATTATTGTTTTAACGAATACAATGCAAATTTGATTAAATTCCTTCTTCTTCTTCTTCATTATTATTGTTTTACTATCATTATTACTTATATTGTTATTATTGTTGTTGTTTTATGCTAGAATAGCTCATGTTTCAGAATGAGTATATGTATCGGAATGTGTGTATAAATACTTTATTTACTTGTTGTTGTTATCGTGTTATTATTAAATAATAATCTTTTTTTTAATTTTATTTTTATCTTAATTTTTTATGTTTTCCTCTGTATAAGTAAATGCCATCATCTCCGTTGAATAATTTTTTTGTATTTATTGTTGTTGGTTGCTGTATTTGTATTTGTATTGTTGTTGTTGTTATTTTAAATTTTACTATATGTGTGTTGTAGAAGCAAATTTACATTTACATGGCAATATTTATAGAGTTGCCCGATGGTACTGCATTACTGGTAGCTGGCATATTATTCGCTAAAGCAGCAGCAGCTGTAACGGCTGCCGCTGCAGTAGCTGTTTCAACCTCTTCCCGATCACGATCCCTTTTGGCTATAACTTTTGCAGTGTTGGCGGCTGTTTGTATTGTTTCAGCGTCATTCGATTTTAAGAAATACGTTATCAAGTCAATGGGTAAGGGGAAAACAATTGTTGAATTCTTTTCAGCCGATATAGCGCTAAGAGTCTGTTGAAGGAGAAAATTACAAAATGAAATTATTTTTTATTTATTTTTGCAACTTCAGCAATGCGATGGCCTTATAAAACCCACCTGTAAGTAGCGTAACTGTAAAGCAGCTGGTGAATCGCCTATAACCTCAGAGGCTTCTCTTAAGGCTCTTGATGCTTTTTGTTCACCCTCAGCCGCTATTACCTTAGCACGAGCTTCTCGGGCCGCTTCAGCTTCTGCTGCCATGGCTCTTTGTAATTGGACGGGTAAACGAACATCTTTGCTGTTGTTGGCAAATAAGAGAGAGAGAGAGAGAGAGAGAGAGAGAAAGAGGGAGAAAAAATCAAGAAATAGAAAAATAAATAATAAATAAAAAATCTCATTGAATTGTTTATATCAATTACGGATACTGCAATTCCCTAAAATTGTTATGAGAAATAAAATTCAACTGAAAAAAGAAAAAAAATATTCTTAAAGACACCCTTAGAAAGCGATGCGAAACAAAAATCAATATTATGTGACCTCCTGTGACGTGGGTTAATCATGTTGTGATTTTTATATTTTCCGTCACACAACACATCATAATGAAATGTCTTTATCAGCTGCTTGTCCGTCAACATACAATGGCATTTTTGTCGTTAAGCTACCAAGCAGAAAACAGATATAAAACGTGTTAACGACAACGATTTAATAGTCTACTTTTGATATGGACTCGAAGCAAATGACAACAGTGAAAATGATGGAGAGAAAGTGATTTAATTTTTTTTCTTCGCACTTGGCACAGATTGGCTTGAGTGGTTACTTGAGTTTCAAAAAGGGTCGCCAAACAACGTAAGCAACATCATTATCATTGTTATCGTCGCTGTTGTTACATAAATTATACATAAAAAGAAAATTTAATAAAACATTTGCCTAAGCGCTCGAAAAAAGTGGGTAGAAAATGAGCAGAGGCTTTTAAATAAATTCTAATTAAAATGTGACATAATGTAGAGTAATATACAATCATGAAGAGCTAAAAAGCATAATTATTTTTAACGATTGCCTATTATCAGTTAAATCATATAAAACCAGGAGCCAAGGTATCGCATTCATAATCGAATGACGTTGATCGAAACTATGACATTTTGTAATTTTACTTTATATTATTTGATGCGAGTGTACTTTCGATTACGAGTACAACGATTTGGCCTCAGGTATATACACATGCCCTAATGAGAAAAGTTAGTATACAGAAAATGGCGTGAGTTCATAATTTCGTTTTTGGTCGAGTAATCCTCGACATATTTCATAACATCACATATGGTTTGTGTCAATAATAAGAAATATGGTATTTTATAGGGAAAATATCTGTCATTATATTTCAGTATTCGATAGACGCCAAAGTATAAACACACATTTTGTTCAATCGCTATAATAATGCCGAGTTTTGTGCCTAAAAAAGTTGTTTTGCGAGCATGTCTGAAGAAAACGGCTGCTGAAAGTTATCGATTGTTGGTGGAAGCTTACGGTCAACATGCACCAACTAAAAAAACTTGTGAAGGATGGTTTGCGCGATTTAAAAGTGGTGATTTCGACACAGAAAACAAGGGGAGGCCTGGTTAGTCGAAAAAGTTTGAAGATGAGGAATGGGAAACATTTCTCGACGAAGATTGTTGACAAACGCAAGAAAAACTTGCATTATTATTGGGAGTTACACAGCAATACATCATAATGATGCTTGAACGCTACAAAAGGAAGTCATTTTTGCATCGTATTATTACTGGTGATGAAAAATGAATACATAACCTCAAGCGCAAAAAGTCATATGTAAAGCTCGGCCAAAGAAACGTCGAAGCCGAGTATCCATGACGCCAAGGTAATGCTCGGTATTTGGTGGAATCAGAAGAGTGTTTTGTAGTATTAGCTTTTGTAGAGGTCTTGTTTCAATTGATTCTTTTGAAGAGAATAATCAACGAACAAATGACCAGAATATTCGGCCAGACAAGAGACCATAATCTGCCATCATGACAACGCCCGGCCACATGTTGCAAGACCAGTCAATAACTTTTTAGAAAACAGTGGATAGGAAGTCTTAGCTCACCCGCCTTATAATCCAGACCTCTCCCCTTTTGACTACCATTTGTTTTGATCGATACCGAACGCACTTACTGATATACGCTTCACTTTAGGACATGGTATCAGAAATTAGTTTGATTCATTCTTTACCTCAAAACCGTAGCAGTTCTTTCGGCGCGAAATCCATATGCCACCAGATAGATGGAACATATTAGTGGCTAAAGATGGACTATACTTTGAATTGTGTCAATCAATTCATTTTTTTATTATAATAAATGCACTTTTCGACATTATTAATTTGTATACTAAATAGTAAAGAGGTTTTAACTTCCCTCTATACAACTCCATATAAAAAATAAAGAATAAGCCCCCTGACCTTTCAGCTTATCTCTGGCGATGATTAAAAACATCAGGCGAATGATCAGGAGAAAAACGCCACCTATTGGAAAAAAATTTATAATGATAAGTAAAGATAACCACCACTACTTGACAAGGATCTTCGCCACTACACACAATTATATGGACGGGAAGTGCAGTGGAATAATTGCCTACTTAGCTTGAAAAGTTAACTTGATTAATGAAACTGACACAAAGCAATGGATGTTTTGTTTCCTAGAGGAGAAACGGAGAAAAAATATGCCGATTCTCCATCGAAAATTTTACAGCGAATCGCCAAAATGGTAAATGATTCAGTTTCAATTAACCTCTGAATTACTACAATATCAGTCTGATCTTCAATTTTTATCGGGTGTTTGCTAAATGTGTTTATTGAAACCCAAATTTCTTTTCCATTTATTAGACACAATTTAGCGACAATTAATAAAAGAGTATAAGAAATAACATAAAAACGAACCATCGGAACTAATTACAAAGATACCATGTGAATGGGATAATTCAGATAAGTAATTCAAAGCCTCGTGTGAACATGCTATAAGGCTATCATTTCAATTTTGTACTAGAACCACCATACCATCACAAAACCATTTGGTTAACAGCCCAATTTTAGATTAATGCCACTTAATGAGAGGACAGCATTTAAAAATTTTCAAATCCTACCTTAAGAGCACCATGCTTTTAGTCATTTAGTAAGCATTTTGCTTGCAGTAAACATTTAAGGTAAAGTTATTAAAGGCAGACATGCGAATTCAGTTCGAATCATCAGTAATCCTTTTAACTTTATAGAAATTTGTTAATACCAGTTTCTAATTGAAGACAAAATTTATTACCAAAACTGTTTCATTATGGTATCAAGCAGTCTGCCTTAAATGCCACAAACGTTCTCTTTATTGAATTTTATAAAATATTTCCTTTTTTCTACTCTGTAACTCCGCTAGCATCCATTATTTTGTTTCACTTCCAGTAATCAAGTTGATTTTCAAGCTAAGTAGGTGATTATTCTACTGTAGCTCGCCTCCATATGATTGTGTGTGGTGGTGAAGATCTTTGCTAAGTGATGGTGGTGGTGGTGGTGCTGGTGATCCTTATTTAGAATTGTAGTTTTTTCCCAGTAGGTGGCGGTTTCTCCTGATCATCCATTTGATGTTTGCCATCATCGCCAGAGACAAGCTGAGAGGCAAGTGGGGTTTTTAGATGAATTTGTCTTGAGGGAGTTTGAAGTCTTTTTAATAAACACACACAACTGCAGTTAAATTTTTTGTCATGTTCTCCGCTGGGATTCGAATCTGGGCTGTTTCTGTTGTATGTCTGCGCTCTAACCACTACACCACGCCTCGCCAGAATATTTCCTATACATCATCAAAATTCTATATATGATTTATTTATCGATTTTTGCTTCTAAAACAGTAGTGCCTATGAGTAGTATCGAATGTACATTGTAAATAAAAATTACTCAGACGTCTATTAGTTAACATTAACAAACAAAAATATTTTGAAAAATTTTAATTTTTATCAGACATTATTTTACGGATCTTATGGTTTCTCATCCTTTGCTTTCTCATTGTCATTATAAACTGATGATGGGTGACAAGCCCAACCACATTTCGTCGCTCACATCTGCCGCTATACCACAACGGGTGTCATAGAATAACGTTGCTTAGGTGTTACCGCAAGGAGGCCGTGTGTCGAATTGAGAAGAAATATATAAGGATTGCCCTCAGGTTGCCTGGTTGAACTGGCCAGAAGCGTTGCCATACTACCAGACAGCCTCTGAGATGCTGTCTCTTCAACATTGAAAATAGTAAGAGATTCTGCGGTGTAAGAGTGCTGCCGATGATATCGACATAAAAATCTGGAATTTACGAAAAGGCACGTCAGTATTCTTTCGGATGTGAGATAGAGTCAGCTAAAGCGGTTTCGGTGGTGAATGAGAGCAAGACGAAGTTAATGGTCTTCACAGACAAGCAGTTCTTGGACCATCATTAGACATAAATAACTTTAGTTTTAAGGTCGTAGACAACTTCGTTTATCTTGGTTTCGCCATGTACAATAACAATAATGTCAGCCTGGATATAAAAGAGAGAGTCTTGCTTGCCAACAGATGATATTTCGGACTTAGTAAGCATTTTCGTGAAAAGGTGTTAATTTTACCTCTTTTTCTGTATGCTGCCGAATCGTAGGTGATGACTCAAACTGATGTGGCGATTCTTCTTCGCAGAAATACGGACCTGTTGTCATAAATAACGAGTATCGATACTGGATGAGCTCTGAACTCTATGCACTATATCCCGTCATTAATATAATTAAGCGCATCTATGTGCTTAGACACGAAAGGTGTATAATACGTAACTCGAAGGATAACATAAGGAAGGGCGACCAAACCTCCGTTACAAAGACCAGGTCTACGAGATTCTTTTTAAATTTGGTATGACTAAGTAGCTGGAGAAAAAGCGCACAAGATCGACTGGCTTGAGTTTCCATATGCTCGGCTATTGACCAATTGAGGTTCTAAATAGCCATATAAATAAATATGTGAGTAAGCAAGTAAACAAGCATTCTTTTACGAAGAAAAAGAAGCCACTTACCTCGAGAAACAACAAGATCTCAACGAGCTTCATTAATTCGTGTGCTCGCGAATAAACTTAACCAGCGATAAAATGAAAGCCAGATACGATCGAGCGGCAAATACTGAGGGCAGTTTGTGTGAAAGAAGTTTATAAGGAGTAAACTCCTGAAGTGAATCGTGAAGTAAAAAACCAGTTTAGTTGGAGCTAACTCAGTAAAGAGAGTTAAGTGTGGATAACTTTTGGTTGAAAAGGTTGTGATCGAACTTAAGTTATAACTACGATCGGGTTGGAAGATCTTTCGGAAGAAATATCTGTCGAGTTATTGTTGTTGTTTACAAAGTTGTAAACAGACAGAGTTATTAACAATAGAAATTGTTATTGCCTGTAAAAAGGTTACAAGCAGTGGTGCACAAAACCGTGTCGAATAAAGGATTTTTAATTAAAACCAAACACAAAATTTATTTTATTTTAAGTACAACCTACGAACTCATAAAAACACGCAACAATATAAATCATATTTGAATTCTGGCTTAAAGTGAATAAGTCTTCTCGAGAGGGGACCATTTTCTGTTCCTTTGAGCAAAACTTAATCTCAAGCGAGTAAAATGTCATTGTTAAAAAAAAAAATGACAAATTTCTTGGAATAATGAAACAAACATCGCTACTCTTATGTATAGAGTGGCTGCCAAGGCTTAAAATTATGAAATTTTGATGGTAAAAAATCGATGCTTTAATTTACTTGGAGCGACTTTTTGACTTGACACCCATTCTTTTGGTTTCAGTAAGACTGGTTCGACTTTTTAAAAACTAGTAAGAAAAGGCCATGAATATTTCATCTTGTCATCTTAAAACGGAAAGGCATATACAAGAACGCTTAGCTAAGCTGGAATACTCGCAATCGATTTGATATTTCGTTACTGTATTTTTGCTCATTCCTCATTCTCGAACGATTGCTTTATTTTCTGTCTTGCTTTATCACCTAATTTTCCACTAAAAACATGGCGTAGTGATTCATTTAATAGACAGTCAGCTGAGAAAGTCTTAACTTAACTATATTGTTAAAGAAATATAATATTTAGAGTATGCTAATCATTTGCTCACAACTGCATGAATTAAAGCTTAATAATTGTTTCACATAATTTGTAATAAATTTATGTAAAATCATGTAAATATTTTAATACTTATTAAGTCATGTTACAGTGTAGTGTAGATAAATTATTAAAATGGTTTAAGTAAAAGGTTATGTCGGCTTATTTACCAGACCTGTAGAAAAACCATATTGCGTGCTAAAACCTCATCCAAATCTGATTTAATTACTCAAAGCGGGATTTGTGCGTTTGTTAACGCAAGAGGATTAAAAATTAAATATTTTTGGTTAAGTCTTTAAGTCCTTTTTTGTTTTGGAATAAGAGTTGATGTGGTAATTTTGGGATACCACACTGAAATTTTCTAGTTTTTCGCGGCTTAAAACAAATTTTGCTTAAATAAAAACAAAATGATAAAAAAATAATAATTTTTAAAATATGTCTGGACTTCTAAAGCAAGAGATCAAAGCTTACCGACTATTATTAAAAAGTAGTAATAAAATAATGATTTTCAAATACTATCTGGTGGGCCATCTATCGGCTTAAATTTGAACAAGCGGTTATTTCGAATCTAGCAATACTTATGTCATTCTATTCTTTCACAAATTTCAGTATATTATCTCCACTGAACGAAATGTATCAATTTACGCTTGAGTAACGTTGGGATTTTTTGGAAATTTCTTTTTTTTAAAACAATGACAATTGGTCGGAAATTGTAAAAAAATAAAAAAAATGCAAAAATAATCTTTTCGGATGAAGCCTATTTTAATCTTGGTGGGTACTTTAATAAAAAATTGCCGTATTTCTAGCTCAGAAAACCCAAACGTGGTCTTACAGAAACCAATGCCCTCATTGCGAGTGACTGTTTGGTGTGGATTGTGGAGCGGAGGCATCATTGGCCTACATTTCATATTTCGAAACAATTACGGTCAATGGAAATGCCTATCACACAATGATAACCGATTTTTTTGTCATCGCTCCTTATGGTATTGATGTGAAACGATGTTTAATTTCAACAGGATGGTGCAACTTGCCACACATCTCATGACACAATCGATTTATTGCGTCAAACGTTTGATGGTATTGCCGAGATACGTGAGATTCGTGATGCTATTGCCGAGATACGACCTTATATACTCGAAAAACTCTCTAAAATTTATCCGATCGAATGGGGTACTGTGAGTCCAGTTGCGGCAGCCATATGAACAAAATAATTCAAATATTTCATTCCTAATCGGAAAAATTGTACTTCACAAAAACAAAATAAAATTGGTACAATTTCAAACCGTTTTTGTTTTATTGCACTTATAAATTTAAACTTTTAAATGACCCACCCTATACTTTTAGCTTGATAGTGTATTAATATAGCGACAAATTATTAACAGCCTGTTTTCAGATGGCGAGCGTAAGAAAACGTTCGTCTAACAAGTTGAGTGGCTTGTCTGTTTATATGTAAAACACAGATAAAGCACTCAGTGCTCTCCCCTTATTAACAATGACCTCACACAACATCTGAAGTGAAGTTTTTAAATTTTTGTATATGAATCTCTCTCTATTCGGCTGCCATTTGTTTCCAAAATGTTTAATGTTAATCCGATATTCCATGGGAATTTTGGTATCTGGTATGGCCCACAGGTCTCCCATTGAGATCAGATCTGTGCTCTTAGACGGACATTCCAATATTTCAATATAGTTTTCTTAAAAATAGCTCACTGCGGTCTTGGTTTTATGTTTGGGATAATTATCTCGTTGAAAAATAAATTACCTCAAGCCAATTACCTTATCACTACTGTCTAAAGTAATTTTTGCACTGAATCTGACTATTCGATTCACTCCAGAGAAAAAAAGCAGCTACACACCATTAGACTTCCGCCAGCATATTTTAAAGTATATGTAATGTGTTAAGATTTAAGGTTTTTTGAAAGTTCATAACATACTCTTTCAATAGGTTTTTCATTTTTTAGTTTATATTTCGATTTATTTGAGTAAATCACTCTATTCTGATATGATTCTGGCAAAGTTACATACATTTGGCAAAGGCCAAAGGCTTTCTCATAGTTGCACCTCACAATAATGGTTTTTTCTTTGTGTAAAAACTTTTTAGACTGTTCTGGAAAAGCTTTATCCGCAGAATAGGTGATGAAATAACATTCAAATGTAACTCCTTTTCTATCTCCGCAAAAGAAGAAAATAGTTGTTGTTTTGGCTACGATTATTATACAATAACTCTTACGCTTTGTTGACTTAAGCTTTCGCTCAGATATTACTCAAACCTCATTTGAATTTCAAATCCCGAAGAGGTCGAAAACTGTTATTGTTTCTGATATAAATATTATCTAGTTTTTGAACAATTCATTGTTCTTAAGTTTGTTTTCCCAATGGATTCGTTCTGATGACCTGTGGAGATCTCTGAGAAAATTTAAATTTTTTGGTAATTTCTTTAATTTTATTAAACACTAAACACTTTCAGAAGTCGTAGTTAATAAAGGGAGAGCTACTAAGTTCTGTTTATTATAATATGCCTTCATATTTCTGTAGTCATCATCCAATATTTGTTATTTGCACTTAATTTGCAAAGAGCATTATGATTTATGCTATTTTGCTGGAGGGATTGAGTTTTAATAAATTTATTTTTTATATTTTAATGTATAGAAATTTAATAAATTCAATTAATTTTTAACAATAATATTGAGTTTGACTCTTTCTTTCTTGGACGAATGTGGGAAGTAAACCCAACGGACATATTACTAGAAGCGGACGAACATACCAACTTTTACAACACTAATAACTAATTTATAAACTTACAATATATTGCAACTCTGAGACCCGAAAACTTTAAAAACTAAGCAACAAACAGAATAAAATACGATGAGAATTGAAGCTAAACAATATATATATAAAAAGATATTTCTAGAAGTTAATTCTGAACAGACAGCAGAACAGAGAACACATTCTTATTGAAAAATCAAACCAATAAGTTTTTGAAAAGTAAAATCAAACCAAAAAGTTTGTGAAAAATAAAATCAATAAGTTTTTAAATAAAATATGTTCCGTAAAATTAATATTTCAAATAATATATAAATTAATATAAAATATATATAATCAAATATATACAACTTTTGTTAATTTTCATCAAAAAGAGAAAACACTATTATGTCCAACAGTGTAGTTTTTTATATGCCTTAGTGGTAAGAAATATCGATCAAAACGGAAGGTTATCATATATTCACATAATAAATCCTATTATTTGGAAGCAATTAAAGAGATAAAAACACAGCACCTAATGTTCCAAGCCCAAAAGTAACTCTATTTTGAAATAAAACACTTTGTATCTTAAAAATATTATCAGCCTACAATTTTGGCTAAAAAAACTTAAAGCCCAGCGCTGCACATTTCATTTTAAAAACTTTATCACTTTAAAACGTTTTCATTACAGATGCAAAAGCTTAAATAAATAATTCAAATAAGTTTGCTTCCGTTTAAAATATTTTTTTTTTAATCTAATAAAAAATGCTGACAAACTCATAAGAAATAAAGAAAATAAGCCTTAAAAAACAAAATGAAATATTTAATCATTTACAGAAATGATGCCTTTAAGAAAATATATTTCTACTCAAACATACATATGCACATATGTATGTGTGTAAGTGTAAATAGGTTACAAATGTAAAAAATATTTATACACAGTCTTTACACAGTGTTGGCGAATATGGCGTATAACTTACATTTCAACACGTTCCACTTTAATGCCCCAAGCATCAGTAGCTTCATCCAATTGTACCTGCACAAATACATTTAAATAAAGGAATGAGAAGAAAGAAACAAAGAAAAAAACACGGATATTTAAAGGAATATAACATACAAATGAAGAACAAATTACACAATTTAAGGGAGTTGTAGGAGCAGAAGAGTGAGGGACAGAGAGAGAGAGAGAGCGAAAAGTGTTATCTTTTCTATTGTCAAAACTTTTCATTTTGTTTGTATGTTCGTATGTATGGAGGTAAGGTGCAGGAGGCCAGTAGAGCATGTATATATGGAGATGACGAAAGACAGGCGAAAAATGACAAAATATTGTCATGTTTATGGCATGATTTTGTTTTTACTTTTTTTCTTCAGCAACAACAACTGCAACAAGAACGATACAAACCAAATAATATTTTGTTGGCTGTTATTTGGCTGATGTTGCTGTTGTTGAGTTGTTATCTGTGTTTATTTTTTCTCTCTTTCTTTTATAATGCAGTGATGAAGTCGACAACACCAACAGCACCACCTCACTCATACACTCATGCTACAAATCACATACAATTTTAGTTGCAAAAAATAAGTTTGGCTGGCATATATTTCATGCTTTTGTTCACCTGACTGAACTTAAATAGTTATTCACACTTACAACTGGCACAACACATATACACACACACATGTACATAAATTCCTTCCTCTTTTCTCTGGCTCTCTCTTTCTCTTTGCTTAACATTTTTCATAGATTGTATTTATATACGAAAAGATGATAATGATGATGATGGTGCTGATAATGATAATGATCATGTTTATAATATACCTGCATAGTGTCGGAAATTGTCATACGTTCACTTAGAATTTCGTGTAAATGCTGTGTTCCCATTGTATTGCGAAGTGTTGTTTGTGCCAATAGACGTGTAGAATGATGAGCATTTTCAACGTTTGCTATAGAGACTGTTGCATTCGAAACTCGATAATAGACAACAGCGTCCACTGACACAGTAACGCTATCTTTTGTTAAGACCTAAAACAACAAGAAAAAAGTTTTAAATAAAAAAAAATTTAATGAAAACAGAAAAAAACGAAGACTTTTTTGTTCACACTCTTTGAACAATTTTTTTGTTTTTCTGTTTTTTCCCTTATTTTTAGTCGTAACAAAATTGTCAACAATAGAAATTGCATTTTGAGAAAAAAAAGCATAACACGATACAAAACAAAACTGAAAATGTTGAGATAGACAAAAATTTTTCTCAGGTTTTTTTTTACAAAATTTCAGATTTTAGTTCTTGGCTGTTAGTTTCACTTTGCACTGGTACGTGTTTTTTTTTAGCACACTATGAACGCCAATTTATTTCACTTTTATATACAATTTTTTTCTTTTACTTTTTTTTAATTTAATAAAATGAGAAACACAACTCTCTTCTTGGAAATTGTTAGTCCATGTTGTTAGTCAAATTGATTTGTCATGGCAAATCGTTGATGAATACAGTGTAAACCAAAATATTTCTCATAAAAATTAGTTTAAAATAGTTTTTGCATTTTCAAGGTCTTTTTACACAGTCCTATAGTTCTAAGTTGCTATAAAACAATGCAAATGCCACATTTTTTGCCCTTTACCCGTTGCCCTTAAAGGCACAACTATAATATACTTTTGCTTACTTAAGCTACTGTCAATAACTCAACGAAAACTCTGTCAAATACTTAATCAACCGTTTGGTGGCTGTAATGCACTTTTTGAATAGTTTTGTTAGTGAGAACTGATAATCGCTATCTGAGAGTTGAACTGAATGGGTAATTAGCATTATTCATATCTGAATGAATTTATATTTAATTAAAAATATAAAAATTTAAATAATAATATAAAAACAACACAGTTTGACCAAAAATGAAATAAATCTACTTACGCTCGCTATTTATGTTTAATCGTCTCTGTTTCAGTGACGAATAACAGCAAGATTATTTGGTTTTTGTTTTGTATATAACACACATACAGCTGTTTGCCGTACGTAAAGTACGATTGCGTTCGCTCAAAACATAAGCAAATGAAATTGAACGAAACTCGACGAAAAGTTTGTTAAGTACAGTACATTTCAGTGATGTATAAATATGTAGTTGTGTTATTGAGAACATGAAAAATGCTCTCCCAAAGAGAATAAAGTTGGTGTTTTAAAAATATTAAAAAAAAATCAACATACACATGTGCACTTGTTGCTGTTTCATTGACGACTAAAAACAAAAGCGTAAAAATAGTTGTGAGTTGATATGGGACAAAAGTCCTATGAAAAGCTCATGACTGGTATAGTTATACACATTTGATTGTGTGTATTTATTCGCACAGTCGTTTAAGTTAGCCGACGGATATTATAGTTGAGCCTTAAAGGTTACGCTTCTTGCCCTACAAAAAAATCACAGCATGTTATACAAAGGAAGGTTCTCTTAAAATGGTTTAATAGCTTATTATCGACCTAAACATTAATTTGGGTTCAGGTGTGTACACTTTACGACTGATCGGATCTATCGTATAACAAATATAATAGAAAACAGGAAATTGCTTACTCAAAGCTCAAAGAAATACATACAGGAGTAGCACAGGGCAGTATTTTAGGCAATTTTGTATACTTTGTACACAAGTAATATTCCTGATATTCAAGAAAACTTTAACACAATCATGGCTAAGTTCGCAGATGATACAGCGATTCTTTCAGTGTCAGACACAGAAGAAGTTGCAAAAGGAAACGTCCAGCAGTTTTTGAATACTCTTCTTAAATGGACACAAAAGTAGCGTGTTAAACCGAGCGGAGCCCGAAATCATCACATACTAATTTCAGGCCAAACCACCTTGACCTTATATTTAAAATTAGCTTTAATTAACCATACATGTGCCGTTTTTATCGATAATCTTTTGTAATTTTTGAGGTAAAGAAAAAATGGTTTTTGCAATTTTTTTGATTTTTTTACAATTTCCGACCAATTGTCATTGTTTTGAAAATATATTTGCAATAAATGGAGATAATATACCGTATTTTGTGACAGAATAGAATAACATGTGTATTGCCAGATTCTAAATAACCGCTGGTTAAAATTTAAACCGACAGATGGCTCACTCGATATAAAAATTTACTTTTTCTTTTATTTACCTATTCGTTTATAAATTACCACAAAATATTTAATTATACGGTTATGTTATAACTTGTACTACAGCAGATGAAAGTCTTTGATTAAACTCCAACATCAAGTCTCACATTAGCGGATTGGGACACTACCCACTTGTAAATGTCCGGCTTTTGCTGTCATGAGAAATAGATTTCTTGGCAGTAAAATATAATCCAGCCTTATCACAGGATCTAATACAGTCTTGTGCTTTTCATGAGAACTCACTCGATCAACTCACACGTATTCTTACGCTCTAGCTTATAGTCGTCAAAGACATAGCGACGATTGCACATGTATGGTAAATGTACGCAAATTTTTTTAAGGAACAGAAAAATAATTTATAAAAGATCTTTCCCTGTTGTTCTTTGTGATGAAGCAGAATACGTCCGCAGCTTCAGGCAAAAACGATGTCAAAAAAAGATGGCCCATAATAAAATTGACAGCCGCAACTTCAAATAATGTCAATTGCCCTTTTTGTATGTATGTTTGTTTTACGTTTTGTTTTTATTTTTTCGCGCCAAACCAAAAACATGTGTTTTTTATTTACAAAATGCATAAAATTCAGTGAAAGTACGGCAACACCACATACAGAGAGAGAGAGCACATTTGAGAAAGTATGAAAAAACGCTGTCGAAATAAAATACTACTACTTATGACTGCTTTTGCCGACAATTTTTTATTTCATTTTGTATGGAAAAAATCGTCAAGCACCAATTCTGTTTCATCTCTAAGTTGTCATTGAAACAGCGACAAGTGCACATGTGCAGCGGATTTATGTTGATGTTTTTTTTTTAATACTTTGTAAAACATCAACTTTACTCTTTCTCCGAGAGAGTAATTTCCATGTTCTCAC
Organism: Wohlfahrtia magnifica; assembly: GCA_023159175.1. Classification (NCBI taxonomy): domain Eukaryota; kingdom Metazoa; phylum Arthropoda; class Insecta; order Diptera; family Sarcophagidae; genus Wohlfahrtia; species Wohlfahrtia magnifica. Next base: position 402,346 of record JAKWBJ010000482.1, on the reverse strand, counting down.
TAACACAACCACATTTTTACTTTTCCACATCATTGATCTAACACCATCATGATCTTGTCAGAATGGAGTCCTTCTAAATCTACTCAACTACTAATTTTTCTTTCCTTAAATAATTTTTCTACTAACTAATCCAAAAATATAATTTATTATGCTCACAGTAAATATACAATTTTTGATGACTTTTAAACATGTTCAACGTTAAATCAATTTTTATTTGTGAAATCTGTAGCCACAGTATTGCCCTTTTGTATGAGCAAAACTTATATGCCAGTTAATTTCTTCTTTTCTTCCTTTTCCTATCATTTCGTTGGTCAAATATTTGGTAAAAAATTAACCAAAAAAATGAACATTCTTGTAAATATTGGCCAAGTTTTAGAGGCAAAACGAATTTAATTTGCATGGACATATTGTTATTGGTTTCCATATGTTTTATGACCATTTTATGTTAGACATTCTTTTAAATTTTTTTACGCTTTGTGTGTATGTAACCATTTCACTTTGCATGACACACATAAGCAATAGGAAGAAAATATGTTTTTGGTTAAAAAAAAGGAAACCTTAACAAAGTTTACTGATGGTTTTTGAAAAAAGAAACATGAAAAGAAGTATAAATAAAACTATAAATTGTGTTATACAAGTGCTCAAATTAAGAAAGGGAAAGGGCGTGATTCACATATAGAATATTGTAATAGATGTATATTATTTGGGTTTTATAAAAGTCTTGAAATTTTATTAAAGCGATATGGTATGTAACTTTTTCTTTTAATAATTTTTTATTTTTTTGTATTTTAGATTGAGTGTTACAATAGGTTAACGTTGTTCCTAAAAATTTCTACAAGAAAAAAGTCTCCTTAATTTTTAAAAAATATTTTTTTAACAAACGAAACGGAGATAACTAATTTACTTAATTTATAGCAAATTAAATATTAAAGTGAAGGAACTTGAGCAATTTTTAAATGTATTTCAAGCCAGGCATTAAGCAACTTCGCTAGAAGCATTATTTGTATTTCCATTCATATTCAATCTGTAATTATGGTTCTGGACAGGAAACATTATTTAGAGTATGTGCTTGCCACAGAATTATAAGAAAATTGCCAGTAATTACCACATAATCCAACCATGATAAATACTACTTATGTTTCATCAGGTAAAGTTATGTGGGCTGGTCATAAATAAGCGTGTAAGTTTCGGAGGTAGCAGCCAGTTACACTCTATGACAAAATTTTCAATGATAAAATTTCAAAGTTTCAAAGTTCATGTACTATTACACTCAAAGTTTACTTGTTTGTAATGTGAGTGACCATTACAGTTTTTCGGATCTATTTTTAAAAAACTTGGCCAATAATCAAAATAATCGATATACTGGCGTCATTTACGTGAAAAGTAGATGGGGTCGAAAATTCGAAAATGTTAGATTACAATACTTGCCGTAAAAATACTTGCTCAAATGAAATTGAAACGAAATCAACTTAACATTCATATGTAAATCATATTGTATTTGATTTTTCAATAAAATAAATTAATACTTTTTCATATACTAAACCAAAAGAAAAAGTATTTTTTTAAGACATATCTGAATTAAAACTAAAGGGATTCACTTCCCATTCGTCAATTTTCTGTATTTAATGGCTAGCCGTCACTCGTCCGCGGATGGCTACTGTCCTCATATGTTACTAATTACAGCTGCGAAATAATTTCATTTCTATCAAGAAAGTTCATAGCTGGGGTTTTTCTTTTTGAGTACACAAGTTTAGATCATGATAAGACAAAGAAATGTGTTTTTACTAACAATGAATCGGGCTTTATTGGATCGAAAATTTTACGACATTAATGTTTAAATATGATTTCGGCTACATGGGCGCCAAGACTGGCGTTTTCCTTACATATGCGCCCGTATTTCGTCACTAACTCTTCGAGTGTTGATTTCCAGGTATTCAGTTGTCCCTGGTTTATAGACGTAGATTACATTTAACCTCAAAAAAAAAAACAATTGAGTTAAAGCACAATATAGTGGTGGACAATTAATTGGACCATTACGTAAATTACTGCTTCAGCAAAGTAGAAACGGTCAAAGGATGCAGTTAAGAAAATATTTTGGCTTAATTGCGTTGAACTGGTAAGCAAAAAAGCCTTTAAATAAATTGATATGGAATATATCGATATCGAATAAGGTTTTTCGAAGTTCTCATAAGATATAAGAAGCAGCCTTTACAAAAATCTCACAATTTAGAAAAAAAAAAAAAATTCTAAAAAAACTTAGCCATAGAATCTGAAATGTTGATGATTTTTGAAGTAGGACGACCATTGCGCAATAAAAAAAAGCATAGTGGTTGTCCATGGTCAGAAATTTTTTTCCATTTGTAGCATAGTGTTAAGGTAGGATCACACGATTTTCGTAAAGAACCAATAACTAATGTATTTTATATGCCAATCGTGTGATTATACAATTTATTGACTCATAGAGCAACTCACAATATTATTGTGCTTATTTAACCCAATCAAATGCAACCCTGGTGCGACAATCGTGTAAAATCTTTATCGGCAATCATGCGCCATTGTAAATTCCAAAAGTACACTAATATTTATTGTATTCTTGTGTGACAATTAAAGAAGACAATAATCACTAATTTTTATTTTTAATTGATATCTTTCTGAAAAAAACATGTGTTTACACGGTATTTATAATTGTCATACCTCAAAATATGCAGCTTTTTAATTACTTATATGTAAATTATATCACAAACTTCCATCATTTCTTTTTTTCATTATGTTCACTTTTTATCAAGCGGATATCTGATAATCAATGCCGACGCAATTTTTATATTTCAGAGAAAATGACATCTTTACTTTAGAGACTTAAATATAATTTCTAATTATCAGGCGGGTTCCGAAAATCACGTGATTTCAAACCACGAACCGTTTTGAAATCACGTCAACTTTTTCGTGCTCTTCTACAAATCACGTGATTTTATGTTTTTCGGCGTGTTTTTATTTTTTCGAAAACACGAAACAACAGCTGCTTTTATATGTTTGCGCTTTGTTCATTAGTTTATTTATTTTATATTTTTGAATAATATTTACTTACATTTTCTCAAATGTTGTTACAAAAATATATAAAAGTAAATAATAAAATATGGATGCAAAACAAAAGATGTCACTGTTGTCATAAATAATATTTATTTACATTTTGCGCTTAAATTGCTAGTGTTTTACTTGACTATGCCACTCTGGCAACCTCAGTAATATCTTCGAAAAAACAAACCAGCTGAGTACGAAAGAAGAAAAAGCAAATTAAAATTAAGTAATTTTCCCAATGAAGCAAAATGTTTTTCATCAAACAAACAGTGCTATCGAAATTTTTCAAATATTTAGGTTTTAATGAAAATAAAATCTAATTTTATTAATAAAATACATAGAAAACATACCATTAAAAATATTTATTAAAATTTTTATTTAATTCGAATCTCAATAGTAGGGTAAAATAAGCGAGTGATTTTAAATCGCAAGTCAATTAGTTGACCAGTTTAAAATCACGTTATTTAAAATTGTTTTGTACACAGAAGACCATTTACGTGAATTTAAATCACTTCGACAAAAAGTGCTTTTCAGAACACCCCTCTATATACCAATTTAAATACATACATTTTTACATTAAATTTTTTTTTAAATTTATTGAAATGTTTTCACATATGCATCATCAATGGCCTTTCTTGTGAGTCAATCTCTGACCCAGACACTTCTTCTTTTCTTTTTTTTTGTATTTCTTTTTATTTGTTTGTTCCCTAAATGACCTCCATATAAATAAAGACGAAGCTGTTTTATTTTTTTAAAGAAGAAACCATTTTGAACACCAAAAAAAAAAATTAATTAATTAATTTACCACAACCGCTGATTCACAGAACAATCGTGTGACAGCGATGGGACAATTATTGTCAATACATCGTTTCGCGCCATCTTGTGACAATACATTTTGTATAAAATAAGACAACCGTGTGATTGCAAAATTTGTAATTGGGACCGCTAATTTGTCACAATAAAATTTGTATCAGATTGGTGTATTTGAGTCAATCGTGTGATCCCAGCTTTACAATGCAAAGGAGTAAATATAAGTCTAAGACTTTAACTTTTATGGATTAAGGTAAAAGAATAATGTCTTAAAAAAAGCTACTAACTAACGAAACTCACCTCCTGAGGCGGCACATCATAAGTTCTCGTACGCAAATCAACTCTGGCATATGAGTCTATACAAGGCAGTATAAAAAATATACCTGAATTTTGTAACAAAAAAAAAAAATAGTTTTGAATTAATTTTAAAATTAAAAAAATAAAAACAATGTAACTTTTATATTTATAAATATTTTAAATAAATTTACCTGGTCCTTTGGCACCACCTTGCATTAAACGTCCCAAACGAAATATAACAGCACGTTCATATTCCTGTACCACCTGTAGCATACGAAATGAAATTCCATGAGCGAAACAATGCATAGCATAAAACAACAGATAAAAGAAGAAAAAAAATAATAAAATAGAACAATTTCATTAAAAGCATTATTCCTATTATCCAGAGGGAGATAAATAAAATTTTTATAAATAAAACAATTATATAAAAAAAATGAAGAAAAAAAAACAGAAATTCAATTCCATTTACCTTAAAGCAAACAAATAAACTGAAGGGTAACGTTAGAATGACCAGTACTACTGACAGGCATATCAGTATTTTGCCACAAGTAGATGCCTTGTTGTTCATATCTTCATTAACTATAAGGAAATATGAGAAATAGGAGAGAAAATTGGTTATAAAATAAATTAACGTAAAATAAAAAATAAAAATAAAAAATACCTTTAAAATTTATTTAAATCTTTTTCTTGTATTTACATCGTATTAGAGAATTATTAAGCAATAAAGTATGACAAATTGTGTGGTGTTTGTTTACAAATGTTTTGTGGGTGTTTTGCTACTCACAAAATTGTTGTTCCTTTTTGTGCTATAATTTATTTTTCAAAACTATATTTTAATATTAATAAAGTTCATTGTCAACCAATGTAACATAATAATAACATGCTTCAAATGACTGACAGAGAACAACTGTTATCCTTTACAAAATAATAGAAGAAAATATTCAACAACAAATGAAATAAAGGAACACAACATGATAGATATCCTTTCTGTTCCAACATATGGCTGTGACAGGTTTTACGAGAAAATAATTTACTTTTTGAAATATATTTTTTTTACAATGTTTCCAATGAATTGAGATTGTGAAAGGGAATATGATTATGCAATACCAAAGGGATAGACAATTTCAATAGAGAGAATAAATATTTGCAAGTGAATAGAGAATGTGAAATATAAATAATGCTTCGTAAAAACAGCGAAAATAATATTGAAATTTATAAGTTTTTATTTATGAAACTAAAATACTTTTTATTGGTTTTTACATTATGAATGACAATTCTCATCTTATATAACCAATGCAAAACAACAGTAACTACTACATATACTAATAATAATTCCATAACATTCCATGGAATACGTGGAACTACTCTCAGTGAATGCGCTGCACCGATTCTGTTTTTAGACTTATTGAATAGGGACCTGCAGTTTAACGCCGATTACGTACGGCAAATGCAGTTGAGAAGTAATACTCACAACCAGTTACTAGCTAATGTTAAGAGGTGTTACCGCTGCACAGTGGTCGGAACTGTATGGAGTCGGCGGCCAAATATACTTCCAGTATAGAGCATCATAGTGAAACTTTATACACGGTTTTAAAAATATGTCTAAATTATTTAATGATAAAATGAAAGTGATTACACAAATTTAAGTCGTAATAATAAATCAATTAGTTTTTTGGATTCCAGTATGTGATTACCCGACTGATAAATAATTTTCTTTGGCAGTAAGTTAAGTGCCACTTAACATGCACACAGTCCAACAACTTTTGGGCATTAAAAATTCTCGAAAAAATATCAATTACACTGATCTACAAACAACTAAAAATTCTCTCGCCTTTAAATAAAAATTATATGGAATTTAATGACTTTGATGCACTGAACTTAAATCCATTTTCAGTTTTTTTTATGGGCGTGGCAATTTTTTCGCCCAAAATATGGTAGTTATATCAATATATTTCATCATATTTTAATGCGATTATCACTAAATGTTCAAGAACACAAATTCCTATAAGGCAACTGAAAAATCTTATTGGGATTTTCAACAGTTTCGGAGTTATTCGTAACTTAATTGGGAAAAAAAATTTTTTTCGTGCAAAATTTTTTTCTTTTTTTTAAGTTAAAAAAATTTTCCGAATGATAATTTCACATGTTAAGCATGTAAATTGAAGCTTAAAATGCTTTGAATAAAATAAGCTATAAATCATGAAAATCGGTTGCCTTGTGCTGGTTTTATTCAAAATTAAGCGCAGGTACCTTACTTTGACCAAAATTAGCGAACATATATGTTCTTGGAAAATAAATGAAATTTTTTTTCTTTAATGTCCAAAAAGTCATAAAAAAGTTATAAAATATAAATTCTACATTTGAACCATTGAAATGAAAGTTAGATATGTTGAAAGTAAAACAACCCATAAAGGCTGGTGCCTAACTTTGACAAAAATAAATGGCTCATTTTTAATGGCTATGGTAGGTAAAAAATATTTTAAGAATAAGATCTTTTTACTATTGTGGTAAAAAAATCCAAAACAATATGAACTTTTGGGAAAGATAACACAATTTTTAGATTATTCAACACTTGTTTGAGAAACCGAAAAGACAAATCCTATCCGATAATTGTTTTTATCAAAACCAAAAGTTAGTATTGAAAAGTACTCTAGGGACTATTTCCGTTTTATATTTTTTCATTTTAGTAAGTGTTTTAGCTTATTTATAATGGATTTTTGTTATAGATTTAGTATGTCAAAAGCTTGGACTTGCAAAAATTCTTCAGTTTTGTTCTGCCACATCTGTGGGGAATTTAAAATCACAACGCCATACAATAACTTCCCAATTAAGATTGCTTATAAACATTACTTTGGATTTCCTATCGATGAAAGAAGCAAATATTGGCCGACAAAAATATGTTATAATACTTGTGCAAGAGTTTTGAGAGGTTGACTTGACGCCAATAGTAAGATCACGCGTGAATTTACGAGGAAATACAAGACCCAAATCATATATCAAAACATTTCATCTGCCCGACGACCAGTTCTTCAAAACAATAATGTTTCTTTACCTTCAATGTCTCATAAACGTCACGAAATGGTTAATGAAGAAGATGTTTTTTCTGTTCTGAGTGAAACCAGTTACGCGTCTGTAGGTCCTACTTCATCTGCATAACGAGAAATTCTCATTTTGTCAAACAGTTTGTCCTGATTGATCTTGTGCGAGACTTAGAACTTTCAAATCAAAGTCAAAACTTTCTGCATCAAGATTATAGCAGTGGAATTTGTTCGATAAGAACACGAAAGCCTTATATTTTCGATAAAGACAAGTAGATTTTCTGGCCTATTTTAGCAAAAATGGCGATTTGGTATTTTGTGATGATGCGGGCTATTACGAAAGCTGAGTTTCCCTGAAAAATCAGGAGAATGGCGACTCGCGTATGTATATTTATATATATATTTATGCATGATCGTTACGCATGGACTTACGAGAAAATGCAAGCACAAAAACATATATCCGAACACTTCATCTGCCCGACGACTAGTTCATCGAAACAACAATGTTTCTTTACATATCAAATGTGTATGTATTTTTTTCTACCAGATAAAAGTCAAAGTTGGGCACCTGCCTTTATGGGTTATTCTACTTTCATTTTAATGTTTTTTGAAAAAAAAAATTGCTATAATTTTTCGCTACAATTTTTTTTCGTAACTAAGTTACGAATAACTACAAGCCTGTTAATGATATAAAAAAGTTTTATCCAAATTTTCTCCTAAACATTCGGTGAAATTTCATTAAAATCTTTCCAAGTCGTTTTGGACGAAAAACTTGCCTAGTCCATAAAAAAAATTTTAGCCCGATAAAAAACAATTGAAAACAGATTTTAATTCAGCGCTTCAATATAATTATATACCATATAGTTTCATTTAAACTCCTTTTTTGCTGTAGACCAGAGTAATTGATCTGAAAAAAATACGCTTTCCTAGAACTACATATCTAAAGTGGTCATTTAATAAAAAAAACTAAACGAACATTTTATTAAATTCATCAATTTTATTTAAAATCTTTTCTAATTTAAATCTGTAGCAATCACAATCATACTTTTATATTTAAAAACAAAACTATTTTCTGTTAAAGCTACATTTTAGTCTAAATTAGAGAAAATACATAAATATACCATTGAGACTGGCACTTATTCACTTAAAGTTCACTTAAAGTTCACAACGTACGAAACGTATACAAAAATTTGGAAATTATATGATAGTTATGGACAAATAAAGCCCAAATGAATACTTAAAAACAAGCGAAAGCCAATATAAAAAAGAAATACATTGAAACTTCTATTATAAAAACTATCAAAATTTATTATTCTTATCCACGAGTGTTTATGTGTAAAATATCTTAAAATATTTAAAAAAAAACCTTTTAAACACATTTTTAATTATTACTGTTCTGGCGCCTATATCCTATTGTCTCTTTAAGTGTTTACTTACAAGACCCACAAAATAGATTGCATATATACTAGGGAGATCGATTATTCGACTTTTTTCAAAAACCGGTTTTCGAATAATTCGAAAAGTAGTACTTAAAAACCGGTTCTCGGTTAATAATAATTCAAATAACCGGTTAACCGGTTCTTTTATTTAAATAAAATTGTTCCTAATTGTCTTAAAAATAAGCAGAAGCTGATGGAGAGCTTAAAATTAGAGTGGCAATCAATACTCACAATAATTCTAACAAATCTCATAAAAACTATACCAAAACGGTGTGCGGACACCATAAAAAACAGAGTTTATTACACCAAGTACTGAAAAATGCTTAAGTTTCGAACAGCTACTCAAGGAGCTAATTTCCTTTTTGTTGTATTACTTGGTAGAGAATGGAATTAAAGGTTTGTTATTATAGTTATAATTTAGGTGCCTAAGATAACAGAAATGAAATGTTTGACTTTGAATAAATCTATTAGTAATATTCGAGTTCTTAGTTGCCTCGACAAGTAAATTTGCTTAGATTTCGAGCAGCACTGCAATGAAATTTTTGCCCCATAATAGTGTGTGGGTCACCGTGGTATGTTACGTAAGAACCCACCTTCCGACCAAGAAGTTGGTTCAATTCCAGGCAATATTATCTGAGAATTTTTAACAGCGATATCACTTCACAACATTTCTAGCGACTGGTTATGTGCATTTACGCTGTGAAAAACTTCACTAACTAACATATCTGACGTTCGGAACCGGCGTTTGTGGGTTTGCGGGCTTTCAATGAATCTAGTTGATCATTCTCCATATATAAAATTCAATATTTATTTGCAGAAGATGAGAAGAGGTTATTTTTGCTCTACCTTGGTTTTCACGTTCTTTGTGAGACGTTCAATGTTGTCATATATACAAAAATAATTAAATTTATACAAACAGTTAAGCGATGAGCATGTTTTCTATAAAAAAAATATACAAATTATGCTTATTTATATTAACCGGTTATTCGTGTTAAATTAACCGGTTTATTCGCTATACGAAAAACGAAGATTTTGAAAAAACCGTATTCGACAAAATGAAAAAAAAACGGTTAAAACCGGTCGAATAGTAATAATAACCGTCCGATTTCCCTAATATATACACACATATATGTACATATACATATAAAATGTGTTGGTACCTTTTCTCTATTATCTGCCAAAAAATGCAATTCAATTCAATTATAAAGACATTATTAATAATGTAAATGTATGAGTGCTTGCATTTGTTAATGTGTCTCTGTAGGGCAATTGTTCTAATAATTCGAAAACCATTTAAAAATTATTCTCCAAACAAATACAACCACCCACCCATACTTTGCTGTATTATATTCATTCCTATAGAAAAGTAACAACAAATAACCATTCAAACACATACGCACCCCCACACATATACATACACTTTTCATGTATTTAAAGGCAGTGAATGAATGCAACAAGTCCTACTAATTCTTGGTTTTGTAAACCGAGAGAATAAATATGGGGCCAGAGGATACAGAGCAAGAAAAAAAGAAGACGAAAAAAGAAAAAGAGGGGAAGAGAGAGAAAGAGAGAAATAAAATCTAAAATAACATTTTTGAAATCTCTCGTCACCAAAGGAGGCAACGGCAGGCTGGCTGGGAGGTGCTGTGTAATAACCTTTGCACACATACACACACACACACGCACACACACACAGCAAAAGACTTTCTATTATACAAAGTGTAAACTGCTGCATACAACAACAACAACATTAGTATATGCATGTACGTAACTGACTTGTGTAACAATGCATTGTGCAAATTTTAAGGCTTAAATTACAACACCAACAACACGACATGCAATATTCTTATGCATGAAAGCATGCCTGTGTTTGTGTGTATTGTATGCGGGTGTATGCACGAATACAAGTCTCTCAGAAATGTTAAATAATTCAAACAATGACGGGTGAGTGGTAATGTTACGTTACAACACATGCCAAACACCCCATCACTCTGTTTTCGTTTCTCTGATCTTTAGCGCTATAAAAGGAAAAGCAATGGAAATGATTTTTCTGAAATTCTTTTTTTTTTAAACATTTCCTTTTTTTTTTTTTTTGTTAAAGAGAGTATTCAGTAAAAAAAAAAAACGGCATTCAGTGCAGAATGATTTGGTAACTTTAAGTCTTGTACGAACAATGGAGGGCAACACGAACATTCGACTGTGTAACATTAAAATACACCTGCATACGTACAAATATATACAAGCACACTTATACTTGTACACTGACTGTGTTTACATTTTGATAAACACGATGCGCTTCCATCATCATGAGATTTGGAAATTAAACATTAAAGACGCAACATTTAGTTGTACTGTGGAGCGTTTCGCAAAATGAGTAGTAAAGAACTTTTACTGTCTAAAACTATCACATGGAAAGCGTGGGTTTTAAAAATTGATAAAAATGTCCTTTAATAAGTAAAAAACCTAGTTTATGTGAAAAAAGTATGACTGTATGCAATAATTGCTGAATTTTATCATTTTTACCGGAGCACTAAAAATATATTTATTAGTTTGCAGAATAGAATGTCGGCTTTGCCCAATGAAATAGCGGCATATGGTAATTTATTTGATAACTTTAAGAAACTTAGGAACTTATGTTTGCCAGAGTCATCCTTAAAACGCCGTAAGTTGGCTAGGAATAAAACTAAATGGAATAATGTGACCGTTACATCAAATGGTTTATCACAAAATAGGCCTGCTACAACATCTGAGCTTACTGAAGCTATTAATTACACCAATAATACTATTTTTTTTTTCAATGAGACCAGCACTCAGGGTATAACCCCTACTTATGCAGTGCATTGTGCTAGTTGTAGGAAAATAGGTTATGGGAAGGAGAATAGATAGAGTAGTGTGTGTGGACGTTCGAATTAAATTTGCTAATTGCGCAAGTTGCAGGAAAGACATTCGTAGGAAGATTGTTCTATAAACGAAAAGTGCGACCAAAGAACGAATTCTCCCTATAATGCGTTGTGATGATTTACAGGACAATCAACCACAAAAGGCTGAGCTCTACGAGAAGTACGAGTACTTAGTTCCTTAATTTCGTCAGAACATATTCCGTTATAGTACCGATAGAACAATAAAACACACGCTACATTGTGACGATGAATCGATAGAATTGGCTACCTTACCGTCATTAATAAGAAACTTCGCCCTCTCCTGTACGCGTTCGAGAAGCTCCAAAATAGACTTTGAAATACCGGCCCATAAATGAGAGTTGTATTCCAATTTGGGTCAGATATATGTCTTGTAAATATTAAGGAGATCAGATGGAGTGAAGTAATTCTTATACCGTCTTAAGAAGCCGTGAGAATAAACAATACGAGCACGGAAAACATCATGCTACAGGGTTAGCCAGTCGAGTATATAGATAGCTTCTGCTATTTAGGGAGTACAATGACTACAAACGGAGGAGCAGAAATAGACTTAGATAACAGGCTCAACAAAGCGAGAGCGGCATTTGGACAACTGTAGTCAGTATGGAAAAGCTCACATATATCCAAACGAACTAAGCTCAGAATATTCAACTCTTGTGTTAAATCGGTATTGTTATATGGCAGTGAAACCCGGCTTGTATCGAATAACATCACACAGGAACTCCAGGTATTCATTAACAAGTGCCTCAGAATTATATGCAGAATATTATGGCCCAACACCATAAATAACACAGAACTGTTGAGCATGACTAATGAGGAACCCATACTGAAATAGATAAGGAAAAGTGGGTATGGGTCGGTCACACCATCCGAAAAAGTCCAGTAAGTATCACTGGAAATGTCACTCGACTGGAATCCTCCAGGCTCAGGAAATCGTGGTAGACCAAAAAACACCTGCAGACGTACAATTATCCAAGAACTAAGACAGAACAACATAACGTTTGAAGAGGCAAAATTAACAGCTGTAAACCGTGTTAGATGGAGAAGCTTTGTGGAAGCCATATGTTCCCAAGAGGAGTAACGGAAAAAGAAATACCAGAATGTACGTGGTTTAAAAACTAAATTGTCAAATCGTTAAGTAAATAGTTATGATCTTATGTACGATATTATTATCTTTACCGAGACCTGGCTAAATAATAATGTTTTTAATGCTGAGGTGCTTTGCAATAATTACGAAATATACAGATATTCATACGTCTAATATTGAGTTTGTCGCTGACGTTATAAAATTGAAAAATCAAAAGTTTACTCTGGGCATGTTGACGCGCTAAAATCAGTTGTTGTGCTGGCTGAAATAACATGAAGACAATCATCTGATGTGCCGTATTTAATTCCAGTGAAGAATAGAAATTGCCATGATGAGTTTCTGGATAATATTTCGGGACTGTCTCTATACCAAATTAATACTCTTTGTAATGACTTCGGGAAAATACTGGATTTGATCTTCGTTAATGATGCGAGTGATTGTGCTTTAATACGAACTGAACCCGTTACTTTGCCTGAGGATCGATATCATCGCACAATTGGAATTAGTTTTTCTATTCCATCTGAATTAAAATTGAAGCCTTCCATTGTAAGCAAAGTCTTCTGTTTTCAGCGAACTAATTACAATTTATTTAATGACTTGATGGGTAGTATTTGCTGGTATGATACTCTATCTATTCTCATAAGCAACGATTCGGATATCATACCCATTTTCATTAATTTCTTGAAATTTTTGTTTCCAAAAGATGCTTATGTACTTTAGTGGGCCCATCATGGAACTCAAAGCAACTGTCCCGACTAATAAACCTCGAGGGTAAATATTATAAGAAATATTAAAGATCTGGTTCGATTACTGATTATGGCAAGTATTCCGCTTGTCGGTTAGATTATAATCTGCTTAACTATACTTTAAATAAAAACTGTTTAAATAAAGTAAAAACCAATTTTATACAAAACCTTAAGTTCTTCTATGCACTTATCAATTCGAAGAGAAAATCAAGTGAATATCCATCTGTTATGAAATGTAATAATAAAGAATCCTGTAGTGTTGATGTCATATATGATATGTTTGCCGATTTTTTTGCAAATACTTATTCCGTTGCTGCTTATAATGATGAAAATAAGTACCCTTATCCGCTCACATCATTTGGTTCGATGTATCCTTTCCTAGTTTGAATGAGAGTGACATTTTGGAACACTTAAGAAAGCTGAAGGTATCCTACAGTCCCGAATTGCCTTTTATATCGATGTGCGGAATCATTCGTTACACCGCTTACTTTATTGTTAAATATTTTCTACGTTTTGGAAGTATTCATATATCTTACGGCTTTTTAAGTCTGGCAATAAATCCGACGTAACATATTATAGAGGCATTGCTAAATTAAGTGCTATTTCGAAAATGTTTTAAAAACTAATTGCTGATTTTCTCTGCCATAACACTTCAACAATAGTTTCATCTTATCAACATGATTTCAAAAAAGGTTGCTCAACAACAACTAAGGTTCTACACTTAACATTATTAATTAACGCCACATTTACTCAAGGCAAACAAACTGAAGGTTATTTATACGGATGTAAGTAAAGCTTTTGATAAAGTGAATCATAGACTTCTGCTGACTAAATTGAATTTGTTGGGTGTTTCTATAAACTTCTATATAAGCTTAAGCTGGTTTGAAGTTTACAATAGTATATCCAAATACATTTGTGTTCCTTTGGGTGTTTCCCAGGGCAGTCAACTCGGGCCTCTCTTATTTTCCCTTTTAATTAATTATCTTCCAATGTTATCAACTTTGCCAATATATTGATGTATGCTGAGGACGTAAAAATATTTCTTTCTTTTAACAATTATGTTGATCATGTCTATCTTCAAAATGATCTAAACAACTTTTTTTTATGGTGTAAACACAACAGGTTAGAGCTGAATTTAAAAAAATGTAAATGCATGCGTTTCTCTGGGTGGTCACCAATTGAAGTTAGTGGTTTCATTTGTTGATCTCGGCATTTTACTCGACGCTAAATTAAATTTAATTGATCATATTAATTTGGCTGTGAACAAAGCTAGATGTGTTCTTACGTTTATAAAGCGGTGGGCTAAGGAGATTTCTGTTTCTCACATTACGAAACAGCTCTATGTTTCACTTGTGAGACCTATTTTTTGGAATACGGATTAGTTGTATGGGATTCTTATTATAATATTCATATCACCCGCATTGAATCTGTTCCGAAAAAAATATTATTATTCTGTTTGCGTCATCTGGGTTGGAATTACTTGGAACTGTCTTCTTATACTTGCAGACTATCTTTAACTAAGCTTTCTACACTTAGAAGTCGTCACACCATGTTAAGTGTATCGTTTTTGATGAACCTTCTCAATGGGTATATTTGTTGTGGGTTTCTTTTAGAATCAAAATTCACGCCATTGTAAACCGTTATAAGCTCAAATATGTAGATCTAATAGATCTAATAGTTGATCCATTTATGAGATTATGTCGTCAGTATAATTTTGTTGATTTTTCATTGAATATAAATATTAAAAAGCACAAGATTATTATTTTTAATTTATTTTTTTTCATATTTTCCGTATCTTTTGTAAAATTTTTATAATTTTTATTTTGTACTTCTTTTCATTATACATATTCTGTAATTTGTCTGTAAGGATAACATCTATTGACTAAATTGAATGAATAAATAATTAAATAAATAATGGACAATAAAATGCCAATTACGAAACTCATTTTGGAGGCCTAATAACATAGAACTGCTAACGTAAAAAAGTATTTAAGAAAATTTAAATCTGAAAATTACATATCAAATCAACAATTACGCACGTACAGGGTCCTTTTTACAGTTACACAAGTTTAAATCATTATAAAAATATATATTTATTAAGGTTCCGCCAAATAAATTTCGATTTTTATTTTTTTATTCTTCCGGTTAATAATGGAAAATAATTTCATTCAAATGGCTGCCTCGGCTGGCCATGCAGTAGCCTACACGATCGGCCCAATTTTTAAGCACATTATCGATTCTGTGCAGCTGTATTTCACCAATGGCTTTACGAATATTGCCCTTTAAAGCGTCAATTGTCTCTAACTTGTTGGCGTAACACTTATCTTTGACGGCACCCCACCAATAATAGTCCAACGATGTCAAATCGCAGTTCCGAGGTGGCCAAACGACATCAGCTCTGCGGCTGATAATGCGATCTTCAAAAACAGCGCGCAAAACGTCGAGTGTAGATTCGGCTGTGTGGCTCGTAGCGCCGTCCTGTTGAAACCAAACGTTGCTAATATCCTCCTCTTCAATATTTGTGAACAAAAATTCGTTGAACATGGCCCAATAACGATCACCATTGACTGTAACGGCCACTCCTTGCTCATTTTCGAAGAAAAATGGCCCAATTATGCCTCTGGACCAAAATCCGCACCAAACAGTGACTCGTCTTGGGTGTATCGGCTTTTCAATGTATGCGTGCTGGTTTTTTGTCCCCAAATGCGACAATTTTGCTTGTCTACATACCCGCCAAGAACAAAATGAGCTTCATCTGAAGAGATGATGTTTTTGGCAAAATCGGCATCTTCTGTAAGTCGATCGCAGGCTCACATAGCGAAGCGCAGTTTCAGCCTATACACAATCATATCCGTTCAGCAGAAGGATAAAATCAATTATACTTATCAGTCTATATATTTATTTATTATTCATGAAACCTAGCACAACAGGACCTATATCTTATAAATTATAGTGCCAGTGAGGATTATTGTTAAAAAGTACAGATAATACGATATAATCAATAAAATTAACAAGCTTGGTAGTTACAGATAAAAACAGAAAACAAAAAAGAGATACGAATATTAGAAAATTATGTTATAACATATTTGAAAGGTAAACAAGAAAATATAAATTTACATTATAAATTAATAGTCAAAATATTAAATTAAGATGGATATTCAAACAGTTCAATCTTAAACCTCCTTACGTTGTTTATATTTTGGATAAATTTAGATAAATGATTTCAAAGACTAACGCAATAAATGAAAAGTTGACGCTGAGAAAAGGTTGTTTTAAACTTCTGTTGTATAAGTTTCCTTCCTCGTGCAGTTCTACCAAATTTTATATATCAAAAGAGATAGTTAGGTTGCTGAGCAGTCATAATTCTGTGCAAAAAAAATTGACTTCTCCATTTTAAAAGGTTCTCAAAGGTAAGTTGGTAAATCTGATATGAGAAATAAGAAATAGAGTCGCGGCGTCGCCTATCGGAAATATATCTGTTGTTATATGCAACCTTTAGCTTATTAAAGTCATTGCCTGAGCAAGATCCAAAGATTTCACATACATATAGTAAAACTGGTATCAAGTACACTTTTGCGAGCAGAAGACGTATTTTAAGCGGTATTGAATGTTTGACAGCCCATAAATTTCTGAGCATTCCGTATACACGGCCTACTGGAGTAGATATATGGTTGGACCAGGAAAGTTTACCATTGAATATTATATCCAAATTCTTGCAAGAACTAACAAACTTTATAGTGTCCTTATCTATCTTTATCCGACATTATTATTGAGAATTTTATTATTTCTATTAAGGAAGATACACTTAGACTTCTCAGGGTTGATGTTGTCAACACATGGGTAAACTTCAGTGAACCTACAACTGCTAAAGATTTGCACATCGTCAGCATACATCTGAATGCCGCAGTGATCTATAACTCCCGGTAAATCGTTTATGTACAGACAGAAAAGGAGTGGCCCGAGTATTGATCCCTGAGGGACGCCACGATTCACGTTTATCGCATCTGAATACTTGTTATTATAAAAAACAGTCTGAGACCGTCCACTCAGATATGAATGTACTAGTTTAGAAGCTGTTTCAGGAAAATAAAAAAGTTTTTCAAGTTTTCTTGTCAAAATAGAGTGGTCTACCCTATCGAAAGCCTTGCAATGATCAAGTAGTATTAGAAACGATACCATACTATTGTCAAGACTACCTCTAAGATCTTCGACCACGTTCGTTAAAGCAGTAATACAGCTTTTCCCATTCACAAAACCAGATTAGGACAGAGATGTCCTTCAAAAGGTTAACTATAGACTCAACTGAAATGTCCCTATGAGGTTTATAAACACAGCCCCCTAAGATTTTCCTATTTCGTTTTGTAATCACCTCCAATAGTAGAAATTCAATATCGTCACCAGCCGTCGATTTGAGTTTTACTATACAACTGATACCCTGTCTGACATAAATTGCGACTCCACCCACTCTAGTGCGAGTTTCCCTTCCCTCAATGATAGTTTGTCTGTCCGAACGATACAATCTAAAACCCTGGAATCTATAAGGTGTGTCATTTCAGTCCAAGTGAAACCATGTCTCAGAAACACAAATTATATCAACCCCGGAAGAAGCAAATATATACCTAAACTCATCGATTTTGCAGTGCAAACTTTGGGCATTATTGTGAACTATGTTCAGACCCCTCCTCTGTCTTGAAAGAAATCGAAGCATATTGAAAGCACTGTCTTCGGAACCTTAATTATCAAAATGATCCGACAACATTAATTAACTAATAACTAAAGGTAGCAAAAAAATTTAATTTTAATAAAAGTTTATGTAATAAAAAGTTGAAGAAAATTAATACGAAAATATTGTCATTAGATTGTGAAGAAGTGTAAAGTGTATGAATAATCTTAGTTATCGCTGCAGACAATGTGTTCATCTTGAACAGGAAATAACCGGTGCAGACACTCAATTTCATCGATTAGGATAGGATCATCGTCTATTTTCGGTTTAACATAATCGTAACCCCTTATTGTGAATGCAGTGTGAATGAGTTTTTTTCTTTTTTTCTTTTTGTTTAGACGTGAAGCCGCTCGCAAAATATTAAAATTGGACTGTGTAGGATTTTCGTTAACATAGAATTTCTCGTCTGAATTGAAACCAATGTCCCTTAGGCGGAAAGGATTTTAGGAAATAATTCTTTTCATGTACAGAACAGAACTTAGCATTTATTACATCATCCTTAGAATGTTGTCTATATCTGTTTCTATGAGTTTTTAATCGATATATTGAATTTAAATTTGTAATGGGTGTGCTAATGATACCACATATATTTTCAAAGATGTTAACCAAATTTTCGTTTTCTTTGAAAGGGATTTCATTTATCCTAAGCTCAGTCGATATAGGGTAATTTTCCTGTTGCCTCATCTGTCAAATCAGACATGAGCTAAGTCTTACCATTCATGAAATAAGCACTAGTTGAAGAAAAAACGTTAGATGGCGGACCCTTTATTTTCAATAACAACGAAACGGTTTTTGTTGAATAGGAAAATTATATGGTATTAATGTATGAGTATGATTTCGGCCTTGTGGCCGTCACAGCGAGTCACTGTTTGGTGCAGATTTTGGTCCAGAGGCATAATTGGGCCATTTTTCTTCGAAAATGAGCAAGGAGTGGCCGTTACAGTCAATGGCGATCGTTATCGGGCCATGTTGAACGAATTCTTGTTCACAAAAATTGAGGATGAGGATATTAGCAACATTTGGTTTCAACAGGACCGCGCTACGTGCCACACAGCCGAAGCTACACTCGACGTTTTGCGCCTTGTTTTTAAAAAAATAAAAATTTATTTGGCTGACCCTTTATATGGTATTAAATAAGCTAAAAAATATTTAAAGAAGAAGAAGGCCGCATTGCGTATAATGAATATGTTATCCTGTATTAAATATTAATCATACGCATTATATGGCCTCCATAAGCTTTCATTCTTATAAGACATTCAATGAGTTAATTTCTTGCAAAAAATAAATATTTTTTGTCAATGTGTTACATTTGTTTGATATTCTTAAGAACACCAGCTGACTCATAAGTTGGCTTAAGAAGCCCAACTCCCTTACAATAATGGTAATTGACAAATAATCAATAACAAATCTCTTAAGTTCAGTTAATAAGATTAAATAAAATGTTTGTAAATGTTGTACTGTTTGATATTCATACTTCAATATTATTTTAAGGGAAAGAAAATATTTTTTTTTCTTATAAATTTTATTGTGTGACAAACAAATATTGACAAAATAAAACCACTTTATCTGACAATGGAATACCTCATCATCACAGTCATCATTATTGTGTTTGTTCAAGCACAGTGATACAACACATTAATAGAATATGTATTAAGAACAAGCAAGTACACATAGAGATTTTTGTTTGTATTTATTTATCATGATATTTGTGTATATGTGTAAGGGTGTATTTTATATGTTTTAATGTTTATTTTGCTGTTTTTTTTTATTTTATTCAACATTTTGTTGTCAAATTTCGAAATATTTTTTCCCCCTTACACTTCTGCTTTCTGCTCGTTCGTTGTTTTTTTATTCTACTACAGTTGTCCATCAAATAATAATGGTTTTGGTTTTTTTATAACATTTTCTGCTCTAAAATAATTGGAGCAAATAAAATCTAATTTCGTTAAGAATCTCTCTTTAGTAGTTATTGTGTTGAGAAAGAAAAAATGGAATTACTTTGTTAAAAAACTAATTCTTATAAAAATAAAAGATAAATTCAAATTGATATTGTTTATATTCAAATGCTTTTATACTTTTTGTTGAATTGTTTTCCAATGGCCGAGAGCTTAATTAAAGACATAGAAAAACTGTAATTCTATAGTTTTTGTAAGGCTTTTTTAAGTTCTTAAATGCTTTTATTATTAAAATTTATGCTCAAGTTGAAAGATTATTCTTATAAAAAAAGCAAAAATATTAAATGTATATTAAAAAGCACTGAACAATAAATTTTAAATGATTTATTAAAATCTAATATTTAATAACACTATGCAACTATTGGATAGAAATGTTCTGACCATGTATAACCGCTGTATTTTTTTGATGCGCTATGATCGCCTTACCTCAAAAACTATCAGCTTTTCAGATTCTATACATAAGTTTTCTTTCAGAATTTTTTCTAAAATATGCGATTTTTGATGATAATTGAAATCTTATGATAATTTTGAAATGACTTATTCGATTTCGTTAAGCCATATGTCAAAAAAATTCCGAATTATACAGGCTTTAAGTCATTCTAATATCATTTTTTAATGTTAAGCATATATTTGCAGTTATTGAGACACAAATTATAAAAAAAACAATTAATTATGAAATTTTTCATTTCTAAAAACTCATAAAAATAGAAAGCAGTAAATATTTACCAGTTTCACCTTTTATTCATAGAGTTGCATATAATAGAAATAAAATAAACCATAATTCATGATAATCGATTGGTAAATGCAGATTTTATTCCCAATTAAGTGAAAGTACCTGGTTTTGAAAAAAGAAATTTATTTATTGTAATTGTGTGTAATGGGTGTCGTATAAGCGATATTTATTTTACAAATTCAATTGTTCATAAATATCGCTCATACGCTCAAAGGAATTCCGTAATTACAGCAAAAAATATTTTTATCCATAGATTCTGAAATGCTGAAGATTTTTTAAAACGAGTCGACCATAGCACATCAAAAAAATATATTGAATATCAGAGGTAGTTTTGCTTGTTGCATAGTGTAATTATACACTTTACCACTACAGATAGTAGGGTTGAAAGTAGTGTCATTCAATATTGTGCTAAACTGTGTATTTTTAATTAAGAATCACATATGTTTAAAATTTTTTATACAATTTCATTTAATTATTCTAAATCCATCCGGTCATTAAACCGAATCTTTTGTATGGAGTGGTGATCTGGTGGACTACCCTCGATAAGGATTGCAACGTCAGACTCTTCGACAAGGTTAGGAGATCTACTGCAATCCAGGTCACAGATGCGTAACGCACCACCCCTTTAAAGGCTCTTTGATGGCTTCCTTCAGCGATACTTGTCAGGCAACAGGTCAAACTTGTAGCGCCACATCACGCTGGCATATTATCCTCTCGGGGCACTCCTCTATTCTATCTGATGAGTCCTTGGTACTGGTTGATATCGACCATGTCTTATCTGGACTTGTGCTGCGTAGAGGATTCCGTGTCATTATTCCTAGTAGGGAGGATTTGGTCTCTGGCTCTATTATCCATAGCAATTCATTAGATGTTTAAACGGACGGTTCCAGGCTGGTGAACAGGGCGGGCAACGTAATATTTTCCGAGCGGCTCAATCTTGGCGTTTCTCTTCGACTTCCGGACTACTGCAGTGTATTTCAGTCTGAAGTGGTGGCCATTTTTCATCCTGCAGCATGAATTTGTGGTAATAACGTTTATATCGATGGTATATATAATTGTTCTGATAGCCAGCCGGCGACCAGATATCTTTTGGGTGTGACTTTTAACTTAAAGCTGGTCAGGGACTGCCGTAATTCACTTGTGGCATCATAACGACAGTTTTGTCTAAATCTCATCTGGATTCCTGGTCACAGGGATATACCGGATAACTGTGCTGCTGATAATTTCGCTAGGGCAGGCACTCCTCTTAAGGACATGTATCTTCAGGTAAGAGTGGGGGTGCCCCTTACCACCATTAAACTGGCGATTAAGCGGCAGAATATGTTGGACATTGAAAGAGCTTGAACGAAAAGTGACCTTTGCTTTATCGCCTGGCCTAGCTTGGATTGCAGCGTACAAAACAGCTGTTCAAACTGGACTGTCGGCGCATCTTCTCTATTGTAGTCATCCTCACGGGCCATTGCGTGATGGGTGAATATGCATAAAGGCTGCGCTTACCTGCACATGACTTTTGCCGTGGCGATTGGCTGAGGAGGAAAAGATCATGATCCACTTTATCTACCAGTGCCCGTCTACTGCAAGGCGCAACTTTCTTACACTTGGCTCTCTCAAGTCAATGGCCAGGCTCATTAGACTGTCAGGCTGGTTTCTGCTTAATTACCGTACTTCTGTTTAATTACTAGGACGTTGATGAATAGAACGGGGAAAATACGCTATGTGGTATCACAATTGTTCGATATGCGTGCTCAAGTGTGTCTTGGTTAGCGAGGCTGCCACTCTCACCAATCCTATCCTATTTATTAATTATCAACATTATAGATTTCAAAACCAATATGTTATTGGTCTTTATAATTCAAACTTATATGAATAACCCTAACAGATACACACAACATAAAACTATAGTATACAACATTATGCGCTCTATACTTATTATTTCTTTATTTAGTTCATAATGAAGCCTACAAACTAATTCATACAGACTTTAGTAAAAAGTATAAGAAAATTCATATTTAAATAATTCAAACAAAACAGTTCAGGAAAATTAAAAGATTTCGTTTAATGATGCTTAAACGAATGTTTAAAGAATGCAGTCGAAGGCTTAGGAGGCATAGTTTTAAATTGTAGAATCTGTGGTGATGCTAATCGCAAATTAAGCTTTTACGGTGTTAGGGGTAGCTCCTTCTAACGCTTTTTGGAGAACTTAAAATTGATTATAAACCATATTCAGATCGTATGCAATTAGATATTAAAATTAAATTTCCTACTGCGTGTAAAAATACGTTGAAACCAAATTTATGCCAACAAAAATGACACTGGAATATGAACAATATCACCACATATATCAGCAAACTGACACAAACGATATGTATCTTCTCTTAATGCAGATATACCTGTTAATGACTTGGTACTATCGATTAAAAACAGAGTCATCGAAGCTACCGTTAAAAGGAAGTCTAAATTTTATTTTGAACCAAAACAAAACTAGTTCACTTGGAAGTACGCCCGTTCTCGTAAAAATATGATTAAAAATCTTAAAACATTCAGAAAAATCAGTTGTCAAATGAACTAAAATTTCGGTAACATTGAATAAAACGATCTTCTTTCATACTTTAGTATTTTACAAGTTTAATATTCCAGAAATACGTTTCATTGGTGCTTGTCGTACTACATAGATACCTTTCTTGATTCTCCTTGATCGAAATGTGTGAACTCGTTGCTGTTTTAAAAAATTAAAAGGATAATAAATCACCTGGTAAGGATGGTATCTGCTACGAAATTTATAAATATGGTCCCATTAATTTTTGTAAAGATGTGATATATGTACTCGATGTAATATTTGTTAAAGATCATATTCCTGAAAGTTTCAAATCTGCGATCCTTACTCCCATACTTGAAAAAGGAGATCCAAACTACTCCTTAAATTATCGTGGCCTGTCTCTAATGGATACTCTTTGTAAGATTTTTAACAATATTCCCCTCAATCGTATTACCAATTGGATTAATGGAAAAAATCTCTTGAATGAGCTCCAAACCGAACTTCGAAAGCAATATTCAACTTTTGATAACGTTTTTAATTTAATCAATATGTTTCATTTAAATATAATAAATGGTAAAAACACGTATGCGTTCGTTTTGGACTTTTCCTGCGCTCTTGATTCGATCCGCAGATATTCACTGTTTTATAAGTAGTCAAAATTAGGATTGTCGTCAAAAATAATACGAATAAGGGTTGCTTCAAAATGATAAGGTCACCTTAATATTTGCTAAATGTTAGGTGCTCGTTATACACAAGCTTATTGCTAAAGTTCGTGAAATTGATTTAATTTTTGAAGCGCCAAGACGTAAGCGTATTCCTACAGTGTGAACGCCTCAACTCGTCATCGTTCTTTCTTACGAATTGAACAATTCACGAACCAGTTAACGTCGAGTTTTGCAACAAAAATTTCCAGTATAACGCCTTACAAAGTTTATTACGTTCAAGAGTTGAAGCCGCATGAACATCCGCTTGGTTTTCGCTTCGGTGGATGGGCCAACGAGAAACTGCACGATAATGTCGATTGGTGGGACTGGAAAGGTATTCAATTTTATACAACTATCGTGTGCGCCATCTATCGGTTTAAATTTTAACCAACGATTATTTCAAATCTGGCAATACTTAAGTCTTTATATTCTGTCAAAAAATTCAGTCTATTATCTTCACTGAATGAAATAAATCAATTTACACTTGAGCCACGTTGGGATTTATTTTAAATGTATCATTATTTAAAATCATCTTTTCGGATGAAGCTCATTTACATCTTGGTGGCTACGCTAAATAGCAAAATTGCCATATTTGGGGCTCAGAAAACCCAGACGTGGTCTTACAGAAGCCAATGCACCCATTACGAGTAACTGTTTGGGTTTCGCTCTTCATGATATTGATGCAAACGATGTTTGGTTTCAACGGGATGGTGCAACTTGCCACACATCTCATGCCCTAATCGATTTATTACGTTAAACGTTTGTTGGCCGCCAAGAAGCTGCGATTTGACACCGTTAGACTATTTTCTCTAGGACACCGTTACAGATAAGTGTTGTGCCGACAAACCAGAGAAAATGGAGCATTTGAAGGCCAACATACGTGATGCCATTGCCGAAATACGAACACATGTACTCGAAAAGATTATCGAGAATTACTCGGATCGAATGAGGTACTGTGAGGCCAGCCGCGGCAGCCATATGAATGAAATAATATTTTCTTTCTTACCGGAAAAATTACACATTCACAAAAACAACAAATTTGGCAAAATTTCAAACCTTTTTTTTTGTTGCATTTTTAAATTTAAACAGATAAATGGCCCACCAGATGTATATTATTTAAGTAATAATGCGCACTTAATCACATATAAACCGTACTATTTATGAATTAGTTAAGAAACTACAGTGGCTCACAGCTTACTTCGTGTACATGCAAAATATAAATTTGAACGCCTTCAACATTAAAACTAAGAATGATATCAAAAAGATTTAAAGGCACAATTTACATAAAAATACAAATTTATTTGAATTAAAAGTTTTAAATATTTGCATAAATAATTTTATGAAAACTAAATACATATGGAAGATACAAGTCACAGCTTATTTCGTGTATTGTCAGCAGTCTTAGAAAAAATTTTGGAGGAACATGGTTTAGTATTCGGTATGACCTTTTTTGCTTAACTACATCTTTAACACGATTTTCCGTCGATATAAAGACATTTTGGGTAGTTTCGAGGTAATCTTGCTCCACTCTTCGACCAGTGCAGTTTTTAAATCATTCCGATTAGTAATCTGCTTCTTCGGTATTCCCAAGTCCAAAATTACCCAAAAACTTGTTGTCACATTCAATTAGAGATTATTTAAGAAGCATTCATGCGGTTTGATCAGATTCATATCAACCATGACTTCAAAATCATTGATTTGTGTTTCGGGTCATAATTCTGAAATACTGAAAATGATGTCGCATTGGCACTTTGCACGAAATTTTTTTTTATCATGCTTACAAAATCAACAATGTTGATAGCAACAAAGGCAGCCATACACGGCCAAGTAGCTCGCAAAAAGCAGTTCATATTTAAGAAGAATAGCCAAAATCGACTTAAATTCACTCAGGAACCTGTGACAATGACAATGACTTTTCCCGAAAACGTTGTTTCTGTTGACGAGTCAAAATTCAATCTTTTTAGTTCAGATCATATAAATTAAGGGTGTCGTAAAGCCATAACAGTGCTCCAGAATAAATACTTAAGAACCACTGTCAAGTACTGCAGAATGATGATTTGGGCTTGTAGGTCTGCCTACAAATATTTAACTATGAACAGATAATTTTAATTTCAATAAATAAAAATTTTATTTTTAAATCTTTTTGATATCATCCTAAGCTTTGATATTGCAAACGTTCAAAATTATATTTTGCCTGCACACAAAATAAGCTGTGAGCCACTGTATGTTTAGTTATGAATAAAATAAGTCTTATGTTTTATGAATGGGTTGAAAATTGTGGGAGTTATTAAGCTTTATAACTTAAGATATTGATTGCGTTTCGAATATTTCAAAAACAGATTGTTGCTTCGCTCGATAGCGGCTATCAGAAAATTAGAACCACATGCTAAGCACTGTGTAATAATCAAACAATATTTCTTAAAAATTATAGACCAAAAATAATCCATCACTTTACAGCTTATCTTCTGTTATATTAAATTGTAAAACAGAATACCTATTTCATAAACTCTAACAAATGAAAATAAAAATTTCATGATTTTTTTTTTTTAATAAATTTTGAAAAAACACACGTTTTGAATCAAAATACCTATAAAATATGTGTCTAATATATAAAAAAGTAAAGCATACTTTACAGCATAGTGCTTATATATGGTATATAGTGATTATGTTTGTGTATGTAATGTTTTATTACAAAAGCCAAGCGGTTTTAAGTTTCCTTAAAATAATAAAAATCCATTTTAATTAATTATGTTTACCAGACTTTATTAATTAACAAAAAATAAACAAAAAATATGAAGAAAAAAGAAGAAAGAGAAAGGAAAAATATTGAAAGCAGGACAATGAGCTGCCAAGACTTACTTCGTTTGTGATCTATAACGGAGATGGTGTCAGGCATATTGGTTTATGGTCTATTGCCTCTGGCGCGTAATCGTATCAAAAAACAAATCAACAAAAAAAAAGTATGACGATAATGGAGATGAAAATGTTCAAGTTGATACTGATGTAGTTTTAACAACAACGAACAATGCAATTTGAAGTTTTTTATTTATTTATTTTTATTTCAACTGGTTGGGCATATAATATAGAGAGAGAGGATGAGAGATAAAGATGGTGGCAGTATACAGTGTGAAGTGGGTTTTTTTTGTGTTTTTCGTACAACAACTAATTAGCAACCACTATGTGAAACACTTTTACTTCTTGTGTTCTTTTCTTTTGGTATTTTAAGTTTTGTTTTTTCTTCTTCAATGCAGGTGGCGATGGCAATGCATTCATATATAATACACACACACATACACGCATACAGTAACAGGGTTTGAGGAAGGATGTTATGGTACAAGCTGTTGTAGTTGAATTACTCGGGAATGATTTTAAATTACAGATTTTATGTTTCTTTTTTCTTTTCTTCTTCTTTATTAAATTTTTATAAAATGGATGGATTTAATAATTTTTATTTAATTTTTTATATTCTTTTTTAAGCGGTTGTTGGTCAATTTTTAAATTACTTTTGATTTTAACGTTCTAGCTACGGGGTTGATTTTTTTATTTTATAACAAAATTTAACTAGAGGTGTTTTAAAAATTAAATTTTTTATATTAAAAAAAAAAATAACAACAACATATAACATATAATTTCCTTCGTTTTTCTTAGCACTCAATATTTAAAAATGCACCAACATTTTCAGAGAAAGATTGTGTTTAAAACGTTTGCTTTTTATTAAAAATTTGATTTTTATTTTTTAAACGAATTGTTTTATTTTTATTTTCGTTATCTACACCATATGAAATAAGAAACGAATTTACAGCAGCAACAACAATAACTGAAAGTGATAAGCTTTAAAAAAAAAACGTATATGTACGGATTTTTCTTTTTATTTTCCTTCTTCTCTTCTTGTATTTATTTTTTTATATTTTGTTGCCTCTTTTTGATTTTTGTTCTCTAAAGTCTTATTCGATTTGTTTATTTAATCAAACCGTTCTTATTCAGTTTACAAGTCCAACTGATACTGCATCAACTTAACAACTGAATTCACATTCTGCGTCATATTTACACTCAATTACATACATTCTACATATAACAAACGCACACTCACACACACACACACACACACACACACACACACATACAAATAAACAGTTGAAGAAAACATAATTTTGTTAAAATACACATGTTCCACAAATACACACACACACATTCGACCATGTATACTTTTCAAAAACTCACCAATCTTTATACTCACACACTTACACTAACATCGCTACCTTAATATATATGAAAAAGGATGATATAGAAGAAGCACAATAAAATATTGTCTGTCTACTGTGGAACCTTATTAACCGTGGTTCTGTTTTGTTTCTCCATATCTTTACGCATTTAGATAAATAAATGTTGTAGTTGTTGTAGTTTATTCATATTGTTGCATTACTCTTGTGTTCTCTTCTCTTGTTTTCCTTAAAAGTGTCATAGGCACCAGAATAATGAACTTGCGCACTTTTAATAACATTAACAAATCCAACTAAAATACATTTATGCATACAAATACATACAAACATAATTACTGTTATAGTGTACTTACTCTACACTCTCTTTACCAAAGCTCCCTCTCTCTCTCTCTTTTTTCTTTTAATTAAATAACTTTTAATTTATTAAGAGTTATGAGTTTTTAAACTCTTTATTATTAATATCTATTTTCTCTCTATCTCCCTCTCTCTCTTCTTAATATATGTGTTCTTAAAACTGTTGGACTCCACTCTTTTATTACAAAATGTATTTCCACATTTTGTGTATTTCATAGAAAACATTTTCACCATATTTGAACTCCACCTCAGTCATGATATTTATGCTCCCTTTCATCTGGCGCTGTTGTTGTTCTTTCTCTCTATGTTTGGTATTGTGTTTGGATTTTGTGTTGAGATCTTTCATAGTCTCGGTCTCTCAAATGAGTTTCATGATTTATGTCACATTAACAGATGTTGACATACTTTATATACGTATGACGCATCAAGCGACAACAACAACAGCAACAGCAAAAACAAATTGTTAACATTAATATGCATGTTCCTATAAATCAAAAACACATACATATACACACATATTCACCTTATTCTGGCATCTCTCTTGCATAGACGTGTACGTATACATTGATATTTACACGAGGATATTGCCTTGAAAGCGTCAAAAATGTTAAAGTGACATATAAGGAGTTTTTCTCTTAAGAGTCTGTAAGTTATTCATTTTTTTTTTTTTTAATAATCCAAAAAACATTAAAAGGTTATATTCTTATGCTACAAGAGATAAATATTTCGAATCTTTTCTTCTTTAATTTTATTTTAGTTTTTCTTGTTTTATAATTTATTTTTTTTTTCAATAAAAATTGTTATATATTTCCGTAATGGCTGCTTACTTTTATTAAAATTGTAACGGCACTGTAATCTGAGCTATCAATTTATATTTAAATTGCAAAAACTGTAGTAGATCTGCTATCATAGTCCAGTCAACGCGAGACGATATATTATATAATTCGTTCTTGAGATTAACTGGATACTGTTCTATCGGGTTGGCCTTCTATCGATTAAAATTTGAACCAGCGGTTATTTCGAATCTGGCAATACTTATGTCATTCTATTCTGTTACAAAAATCAGTGTATTATCTCCACTGAACGAAATGAAGTCATTTACACCTGAGCAATGTTAGGATTTATTGGAAATTTATTTACAAAACAAAGACAATTAGTCGGAAATTAAAAAATCATTGAAAATTATCTTTTCGGATGAAGCCCATTTTCATCTTGGTGGGTACGTTAATAAGCAAAATTGCCATATTTGGGGCTCAGAAAACCTAAACGTGATTTTGCAGCAGTCAATGCACCCATTACGAGTGACTGTTTGACGCGCCTTGTGAAGCGGAGGAATCATTAGTCCATATTTTACTTTTAAAATGAGGATGGCACAACCATTATGGTCAATGGAGACACCTATCGCACATGATAATCGAATTTTTTGTGCCCTCTCTTCATGGTAATGATGTTAACGATGTTTAGTTTCAACAGGATAGCGCAACTTGCTACAAATCTCATGCCACAATCGATTTATTGCGTCAAACGTTTGATGGCCGTTTAATTAGCCGCAATGTTGATGTCAGTTCGACGTCAAGAAGTTGCGATTTGACATCGTTGGACTATTTTCTGTGTTATGTCAACAAATCAGAGGAAATTGAGTATTTGAAGGCCAACATTCGTGATGTCTTTGCCGAGATATGACTCCATTCGAATGGGCCAGCCGCGGCAGCCATATGATTGAAATAATATTTCATTTCTAACCGAAACAATTGTACTTCACAACGAACAAAAAAAATTTTGGCGTTTTTGCTTTATAGCATTTTAAATGGCCAGCCCGATACAATCCTTTCCATTTTTTGTAAATGTATTGGTGCAAAGCTCTGAAATTCAAAACAGATGATTAATCATTAACATTTGGGTTGTGTTTTTAAAAACTCATAAGACATTATAAAGACTGAACATCTATCGGGAAGTGAAACTCTACTTATTTACTTATTAAATAAACACTGAAAGACTTGGATTTTTCGCCAAAGCTTATACTGCATCCAATATGCGAGAGATGCTTTGTACTGTTGAGATGGGGTGATGTCGTGCAAGTAACATGATTTATTTAAAAGCAAGAAGATAGGATGACACGCGAGTTGAAGCAGAGACACGTTGTAAGATGATTTTTCATGTTCAAAAAATAAGTAATTTTTGCATTTAATCGTTACTGACGATTAAAAATGAATGTTTTGTGTTATCTCGAAGCGTAAGACAACGTTTATGGAGCCTTGCTAATCACAGAAATTAACGCTAAAACGGAATATCCAGACTGCCATAAAATAAGCTACTGACCTTAGGTTTGTTATGTTCATCAAAACGTTCATGTCATTCCATAAAATAGGTCATACTTTGTCTCCACATTGCGCATGAAAATGCAGGAAATAAGTTGTAGAGATGTTATGTTTCCTTTTTTGCTTGCCACATGTTGGGCGCCAAATATTTCTTATGATATGAATCAAATAGACATTCCACTAAAATGTGTAAAACTGAAAAGATGTTAAGGAATGTCTACAATTTTCTACTCCATTGGCGATTAGTGGTCTGTTTTAGCAAATATGGAACGAACGAGAGCCATTGAAAACCACTAGCGGTCAGTCGGTTGGGTGGGTTCTTGTTCTTCTTATTTTCTCTAGGCATAGACTCTATTTCGAACACAAAATATTATTATTATAGACTCCCTAAGTCGACTAAGTAAACAAATTATGGACCGGAGGTTGATCTTCAAATAAATTGATGGAAAAGGAACCCAAATAGACCAACTAAAGTATCAGAAGCTAATATGAAGGCCAATCGTAAACCGAAATATTCAAAACATATAACAAAACCTATTCTTTCCCAAGTGGATTGGAAGGAAACACGCTTCTTTACCCTCCCAACCATGATTTTAGCGGCGTTTAAAGTTAAGCTAAAATCCCACAACTTCATCTACTCTATGTTACCCTACATCACCATTAAATAGAACACTTTAAACGTTTAATCTTTCATTATAAATGCTTTTATTTAAAACATTATTCATTATTCATAATAAACTAACTATAATAATATAAAATTAACTATTTAAGAAATAATATCGCTTTAAATCAAAACAAATCTTCCCAAATTGATAATCATACTGCACGAAAAAAAAAAGTTTATAACTTCAATAAATATATAATTGATCGATTGATTGAGAAATTTAAAGAATCTTTTAAAAAGAAAATAAAGGGTCCGCCAAATAATTATTTTTTTTTTTTTGAAAATGCTATAAAAAAAGCTACTGAATATTTTCTCAAATTTCTTTTTTTATTTGAAAGTACAATCCTTCCGGTTAATAATGGAAAGTAATTTCACTCAAATGGCTGCCTCGGCTGGCCGTGCAGTAGCCTACACGATCGGTCCAATTTTTAAGCATATTATCGATTCTGTGCAGCGGTATTTTCACCAATGGCTTCACGAATATTGTCCTTTAAAGCATCAATTGTCTCTGGCTTGTTGGTGTAACACTTATCTTTGACGGCACCCCACAAATAATAGCCCATCGGTGTCAAATCGCAGCTCCGAGGCGGCCAAGCGACAACAGCTCTGCGGCTGATA
Source organism: Wohlfahrtia magnifica (assembly GCA_023159175.1). NCBI lineage: Eukaryota > Metazoa > Arthropoda > Insecta > Diptera > Sarcophagidae > Wohlfahrtia > Wohlfahrtia magnifica. The sequence continues at coordinate 370,111 of JAKWBJ010000482.1, read as the reverse complement.
ATGCAATCTTCAAAAACAGGGCGCAAAACATCGAGATGTAGCTTCGGCTGTGTGGCACGTAGCGCCGTCCTGTTGAAACCAAATGTTGCTAATATCCTCCTCTTCAATTTTTGTGAACAAAAATTCGTTCAGCATGGCCCGATAACCATCGACATTAACTGTAACGGCCACTCCTTGCTCATTTTCGAAGAAAAATGGCCCAATTATGCCTCTGGATCAAAATCCACACCAAACAGTGACTCGTCTTGGGTGTATCGGCTTTTCAATGTATGCGTGCGGGTTTTCTGTGCCCCAAATGCGACAATTTTGCTTGTTTACATACCTGCAAAGATCAAAATGAGCTTCATCTGAAAAGACGATTTTTTTTTGGCAAAATCGGAATCTTCTTAGCGAAGCGAAGTTCAAGCGTATACACAACCATATTCGTTCAGCGGAAGTATAAAACTAATTATCTGTCAAATCAGACATGAGCTAAGTGTTACCATTCACGAAATAAGCATTAGTTGAAAAAAAACGTTAGATGGCGGACCCTTTATTATATACCATAAATAAATAGAGGACTTATACCCACAATAGCGCACAAAGAAGCAAAAAATAGAAAACCAAAATAGAAAAAAAAACAAAACAAAACGATACATGAGAGCATAATCATTTACAAACGTATTTTAAGCAACATGTTTATAAACATTTTAATAGAATAATTATATTAAACATTACTTTATTTTTTTGCTTCTTTATACTCTATTTTCTTTTATAAACATAAATTAAAAAAAATGTTTAAAATCACTCACCGAATTATAAAAAAAAAAATTTGCCAGCAGCTGTTGATGATGATGTTTACAACTACATGCAAATCATTTCAAAGCAGTGATGAAAAAAATATATATGGGTATCTCCATAATAATGAGATGCTAATTAAAACTTATAAAATATTTAAAACAATTAGAGACTAAATAGCCAGAAAATAAACTTTATAGTGCCATCTCAACTGTGATAAATAAGTGCAATTTTTGTTTTTAAGATTTTTTTAAAGTTTTTTAAGTTTTTTTTATTTACTTACTTATCTATTTTTTTAATTTAGAGAAATTTTAATTCATTTTAATGCACTAGAAAATTTATTTTAAGATTTAACTTAAGAACTTGTTACTGCGCTTTTACTTGTACAGGACAAATAAAATTTTTTTATCCTCAATATTTATGCTGGTTTTGTTGTTGTTGATGCTCCAATGATTTCGGTTATTCGATGTTTAGGAAATATTTCCTCTTTTTTTTTCTTACATAGAAAATATCACTCTGAATAGGATTTATGACCACTTACTCTTTCCCGGGTTCGGTATTTATCCACCACTTAAACGCTTTTTGATTATTAAGCCAACACTTCTTTTAATTAAATTTAACTTCTGCTTCTTCTTTACTTTTTCCTTCAAAACCTTTAGTCTTTGCCACCACCACTCTATTTAAATTAACTTTTGCATATAATATTGATCGCAGCCTCTTTGAGTTTGTTTTCTTATTCTTCTGTTTATTGAATGCTTGAGCTACTGCTGTTGTTGTAATTTAGCTAGCTAGCTTTATAAATGCCGTTGTTGTTATTGTTTTTTTCCTTTTCTTTTTAATTTTTTTATTTTTGCTTTTACCTGAAGTTTTGTTTAATATTTAATTTCATACAGATTTTTTATTTGCATATTAAATAATAATTAAAATATTCTTTTTGCTTTTGTACAGTGATAGCCAAAAGAATAAGGCCGTCAGGAAAAAATTTTCAATCAAATGTTTAGTTCAACGTAATACAAGGCTATTACGACTCCACTCTTATTTATCCATATTGGAATTAAGTAAAAAGTATAATTACCTTAAAAAATAGGATGTCTAGTCCTTTCCTACACAAATTTAATTTCAGTTTTTCTCTTCCTATTGCCGGAAAGGTTGAGCTTATTGTATTTGAAAATACTTTAATTACAAAAGAAATACTCAAATTATATTAATTTTTCTGTTATGCGAAGTTTTCATATATTCCATATTTACCACAACAATTTCTATGTTACTGGTGCTATTTAGCAAAAAAAAAAAAAATGAAATCACTTTACAATTCACTTAATTTTATTTAAAATTTTTATCAAATTTCAAATTAAGCTTTCACACACTTTTCAGCCAATATGAATTTCAATTTTTTTTTATAACTAAGATGTTAACTTGTTAACGTATAAGATATAATTAATATAGGAGGCAGCAGCAATTGCCCTTTTTTCAGTTTTCCTCTTCCCTAACAGGTACCTTGTTTGCTTGAATTGCATTCAACCAAGCATTGCAAGCATAGCAAACTTGTAAGGAGTTTGTATGCAAATGGTTTTTTTTTTTGTTTTCTTCTATTATATGTTCTGATTACCAACGCATACATAAAACATATTGTTACTAAAATAAGGTTGGGCATTACAGCGTTTATTACATCGCTAAAATAATAAACAAAAGCTGCAAGAACAACAACTATACGTGCTATTTACAAATAACCAAATCTACAACAACAACTATTGGCAGAGACAAAGTAAATAAAAATAACACGGCAACAACAATAATTAAGCAGCAAAGAAAATAAGTAACAGACAATAAACAAGCAACAACAAAAACTAAACGCTGAAAGAGGTAGATATTCACATACGCATGGCTACAAAAGAACTAAAAAGAAATTAAAAGAAAGAAATGGAATCTACCTGAAATATCCAGAGGTTCGATAGCTTTCGATGTGTTGTTTACTCAGCCATATAAAAAGCACATCAATGCGAACAGCAATCAGTTTATGTGTCGTAAACTCAGCGAGTGCAGTTTAAGTAAAGTTGACTCAGCGAGTGTGTTATTGGTGTGAAGAGAGTTTATAAGGAATCGTGAAGTTAGTAGTGAAGTCAAAAACAGTTTAGTTAGAGCTAACCCAGTAAAGAGAGTTAAGTGTGGATAACCTCTGGTTGAAAAGTTTGTAATCCTTAGGAAGAAAGATCTGTCTAGTAATTGTTGTTGTTTACAAAGTTGTAAACAGACAGAGTAATTAAGAATAAAAATTGTTATTGTCTGTAAAAAGATTACAAGCAGTGGTGCACATAACTGTGTTGAATAAAGGATTTTTTATTAAAACCAAACACAGAATTTATTTTATTTTAACTACAATCTACGATCTTATAAAAACACGTTTTTAAAAAGGTAAAAACGTAACAATATAAAAACTAAACAAGGCTCTAGTATTCGCTTTAAATTATACGACTGTTAAATTTTAAAATTATTAATACCGAAAAAAAAAACTAATTGAAATCAACAAAATCATTAAAATAATTTCTAACTATAAGAAAACAAAAGGAAGTTAAAACACTAACACATTGAATATCGATTTCCTATTCTGTGTTCTCCATGCTATTTTATATCCTTTTTTTCTGTTTTTTTAATATCAGCAACAAATACTGTAGACATCAACCAAATCCATTGAGCAAACGTTCGTATATAAACAAATGTTCTCGCATGCTATAATTTTTTCTCTACATAACATTGCTTATAAGCAATGTTAACGCAGTTAATAAATAGAAAAACCAATGTAAACAGCACGAAATTGATGTTTTTAAAGTAAACATATTTTTATTAACAAAGATGTAAATAAAATAGAAATTTTTATTAAAAAAAAAATAATAATAATAAATCATTAACAAAAGAACAAAATGTTAACATGAAAGAATGAAAAAAATATAAAAATTAATAGAAAACAAAGAATGTGTCATAATCTTGCACTATTGAGTACCTGTATTCAATACAATTAATTCGCTTAAAACGAGCATTAGTTATACACACAGCATTAAATGTATTTTACAAAAGCAATTAAGGGCAATTTTTTATTTTAACTTAAGCAAGCTCTTAAAAATTATTCTTAACCTCATAGAATTCATTTAAGATACAAAATGTAAAAAAATTCAACTCCTTTTTAACATTCTTTGATACAATTTTCAGGGAAGTCCTTTAACAAAATCTAATTTAGACAAATTAAAACAATATTTTAAAATTATACATAATTTTGAAAACTACACTTTAAACAAAAATGTTTTGTTTTTCTTTCATTTAAACTTAATTGAAAAAAAAAGTATAAAATGAAAGAGAAACTCCAGATTCATTTATTTTTTTAAGGCAGATAGCAACTACTTATTCATATGAGTCTTCAAACGACAAACTAAACACAATGATCTAAAGCAACGTCAACACTTTGATGTCTCGCACAGCACATCCTTTATCCTTTTTTATCTGAGCCAACTTATTAAATATTTACGCACAATGCCCCTAAACAGTATAACGTAAAACTGGAGAGACCAACAAGACATATGTGTTACTGGCTGTACAACACAAATTTCTGGTTCTTAGTACAGTATAAATGTGTTCAAAGAACGGATTCCTGGCCAAAATAATTGCTCATTCCTGAAATCGTGAAAAAATTAAGCCAATTTGGCTTATTTTCTTACGAATTCTAATGCAAGTGTTCTGCATTGATCGAGAGAAATAATATTCGGACGAATCAAGGTGTGGACTAGAAGATGCGTGAGGCAACTTGCAATAAATTCATTTTTTTTTTTTTATTTCTTTCAAGCAGTCAACTTTCAATATCTGTCTTAGGTATCCAATTTCCTTCCGTTGGAATTAATAGTATTACTTGTAAACGTTTTCGAAAATTTTGCTTGCGCGGTTGTCAATGCCTTTCTTTGCGAGCTTAATGGCAATCTTCATAGATTAATTCCTTCTCTTCACTATCTTCGCATAGTTTTAGCTGATCTGGGCGGTATTTTTTTTTCATTTCAAAATCGTTACTTCTAAACTGCCATTTCTTTCACGTTAAAATCGATGTAATAATGGGTGACTTTTTAAGAGGTTTCGGATTCGATTTAAAAAAACATTAAATTTCTAGGAAACGTAACTTGTTCTAGGAGACTTAATTTGCTTAAATGATATCACAACTGGTAGTGTCATGATAGAAAAACCACTATCCTGCCAATGTCAGCCTTCTAAAAAGGAAAAACGTACCATCAATTGTTTGGTAGGCCATACTCTGGGGGCGGCGTTTCAATGTGCGACCCTGAGAAAGTGTTCCCATCCGTCTACGCTCGATCTGACCTTTGCCCACTTAATTCCACAAAATGAAATTGGAAAAATGGAATGGGCCCAGAGCTTAAAGTCTCCTGTGGATTTGCCCTTGCCAGTCCGGCAGCAGTTTTATCCCCAGCGATTCCGGAAAAACCCGAGATCCAGGATAACATGACCGTGCTTGCCGCATTGAGTTGTTGAGGACCGTCAAAGCTGTCACAATTTTATTGAACAATAAGCCAGTGCCCCCAGTGCTGCCTGACTGTCTAAAAATATAGCTATGCACGCACCTCAGTTATCCCTCTGTAGGCTTACCTTAGTGCGTAAGCCACTTCAGACTTCTGGGATCATAACAAAGCCCCGAAAGCTAATCATCAGGGAACAGAATTGCATGTAAAAGAGGATTTTTCACTAAAGTAATTTAGTATAGCGTGAGTTTTTAAGAACTTTCGCTATTTGATTAATAAAAAAAAAATAAAAAAATAAAATTTAGAGAAATATATGAAATCTTTATTTGAGTCGATAAAACGGTCTAAATAATTTAATATTTAAAGATGATTTCTTGTAAATGTTGACCACAGCTACGCCCCGAATGGTTTATACGCTGGGTCCAATTTTGGCATACTCTCTCCAACATGTCGACTGGCATTTCACGAATAAATTCTTCAATATTGTCTTCCAACACGTCAACCGTTGCGAGATTTTTTATACAGACATGAGCCTTGACATAGCCCCACAAAAAATTATCTAAAAGCGTTAAATCGCACGATTTAGGCGGCCAATTGGCTCTCCCTAAGCGTGAAATAAGCTGTTCACCAAACTCGCCTCTCCATTAGGCAATTGCTTATTCAAAGTAATGTCCATCATTAGTTTCTACTTTTTCCTATCTTTCTAGTAGCATATGGATTCCACGCCAAAAGAATTGCTCCGGTTTCGAGGTAAAGACTGAATCAAGCAAATTTTTAATACTACTGAGGGGAATCGTATTTCAGTAAGGGCGTTCTGCATCGATTGAAATAGAAAACGCAAGGTCTGGGCTATAAGACCGATGAGCCAAATATATTTGACCGGTTTTGCGACATGCGGCCGAGAGTTGTCATGGTGGAAGATTAAGGCCTCGTGTCGTTTTTCGTTGATTGCTCTCTTCAATCGAATCAATTGTGTTTGATACATATCCCCAGTGCTCGTCTGACCCGATTTCAACAAATCATAATATAAAACTCGCTTTTGATCCCACCAAAAACATAGCATTACCTTGGCGTCATGGATATTTGGCTCCGGCGTTGATTTGTCTGGTTGGCCCGGCTTTACATATGACTTTTTGCGCTTGTGGTTATCGTCATGTATCCAATTTTTATCATCAGTAGCAATGCGATGCAAAAATGACTACTTTTTGTCTTTCGGCTTCAATTCATATTGGACACAATTTTCTTGCTTTTGAATGAATCCTAATGCTTTTAAACGTACTGAAATGGCTTGTTGTGTGACTCCCAATGATAATGCAAGTTCTTCCTGCGTTTGACAATAATCTTCGTCGAGTAATGCTTTCAATTCCTCATCTTCAAGCTTTTTCAGATGACCAGGCCTCTCCTTGTCTTCTGTGTCGAAATCACCACTTTTTAATCACGCAAACCATCGTTCACAAGTTCTTTAATTGCTGTCTGTTGACCGTAAGCTTCTGCCAACAATCAATAACTTTCAGCAGCCGTTTTCTTCAAACGAAAGAAGGTTTGCAAGGTTCGCAAAACATCTTTTTTAAGCACAAAGTTCGACATTATTATAGCGATTGAAAAAAATGTGTGTTAACACTTTGTCTTTATCGTATACTGAATTATAATGACCGATGTTTATCGATATGGTATTTTACCAAATCCGTTATTACTGACACAAACCATATGTGAATATTATGCCATATGTTATCCAAATCGACATTATTCACTTGTCTACCCAATACTAGGTGCTGGAGCGTCTCCATTTCCCGCTTGTCCTCACACAGTATACAAAAATCGGTTTCGCTATTCTACCATTTACAAGTCAATGAACATATGCCTCAATGGATCCTAATAAAGCCCGCAGCCAGCCTCAGCTCTGATTTGCACATGAAGAGAAAAGAGATATTTTTTAATTAGAGATAAACGGCCAGATGGACTTTGAAACCCTACATGTTGGCTTATTGTACCAGAGTATGGCAACCCTCCTAGCGAACAACACTTCGTGTTCGCCAAAATAGTGGCACAACGGCGGCAGAACGGAGTCCTGAGTTCAAAGATCCGGTTCATGTCAGGCCAATTCATCAGCCATCTTGTTTCTCTTATTACTACAGTGACCCGGTACCCAACGAAGTTTAGCGGCCCAATGAAGTCTTTCCAAAGCCAATCTACAGTCTAGGATAATCTAAAAGCTGGTCTGGCATGATTTGAGTGCCCTGAGAGCAACCTGACTACCCAAGAGGATATTCACTGACCCTCTTATGCTCCCTATCATACTCCGGATCACTTCCACTGGTCTCACTCTGCAAACATTTTGGTAAGAAAAACGTCAACTTCTGATTAAGATTAAAATCTTTTTTAAGGCCTAGAAAATGTTAGCAAATAATTGGTTTAATTTTCAAAATATTGTGTTAATTCTCCAGGGATTACTTGCCTTATCTTAATCGAATTTCTTTTCTCGTCACATCTCACTCATGCTTTTATTTTTTTTATAGCCTTTTATTACCAACTGGAATAATTCGTTCAGTTGGTCACATTTTCTTGTTAAAACCCTCATAAATTCTGTTACTAGTTTAATGTAACAGTCTGGAAGACTAGTGTTTTATATAGATTTTTTTGATATCTCTTTCTATCTATTTTATATAAATATTCACTTGTTTTCTTCGGTTTTCCTCCTTTTTTTGTATATAATTTTTCTATTTTTCTTTCTTTTTTCCTTTTAAATCTATTTTTTATATTTGTTTGTTTGTGGTTAGATGGCATGAAAAAAAAAAAAATAATAACAAAACGGATGTGAATTTATTATCCCTGCCCTCCTTAGGAAAACGCCCTTAAACATTTTATTAAGAAAGATAATGAATATAAATAATGATGATGTGAAGGAAGATGATAATGATGATGTTAAAGTTCGGATTGCTTTTTTAGTAATGAAGTTGTATAATTTGTTGTTGGTTTTGATAATGATGCAACACGAATAGAAACATAATTATAATCATTTATCGGTAAGTATCAAAAGACACGTACATACATCGACTAAATTAGCTGTAATGCAAAACTAAAAATAATGTTTTTTATTACCTGTGTACACTTACAAGTAGTAGTAGAATAAGATTGCCTGCAAACACTGTGTGCTTATATGTGGCCAGTGTCACATTACTTTGTGGCTTATTTAATAGTGTTTTCACACTGAGTGGATTTAAAGAAAACCATAATTAAAACCTGGGTTTACAATACAAAATTATTATGTTAAAACCATTTTTGAATTTGTGTTAAGTAGGTTTTATAAAATACAATCCTGTTTTCGATGTACTAAGAACAGTGCTATCAAGCTAAAAATGCTAAACCAGCTGATAATTAAAACGGCGCTCAATAAAAATAAAACCAAAAAAAATGTTTACTATTTTGTTGCTCTTATCCATTGTTAACGTAAGCAAAAGTAATTATTTTCTTCTAGAATCTTCGAATGCTCTTTTATACATAACGACTCGATATTAAAGTTCTTGTTCATTTTGTATTAATTTTCTTTTACAAACTGTAAAATACGTATTTTGGATACTTTTTCTATTCAAAAAGTTTTCTTAAATTTAAAAAAAAACAGCTGAGGCAGCTGCAGACCAAATAGAACCTAAAACCAGTTTTACGAAGACTTATAGTGTGAAAGCAATGGTTTTTGCTTTATGATTTTACGAGTGCGGATTGACATTAAAGCTACCTAGCGGTCGATGGCAGCACAAACACAAAAACTTTTTCTTTCTTAGAAGATTACGATCTGTCAAACGTTATCTGTTAAAATATTAGCCAAATTTAGCCAACTTTTGTGTTTCTTGGAAAATGGAAGAAAGTGAATTTCCGGCGAAAGAGACAAAAGAAAGCTTAATAAACATTACGGAGAATCTGCTCCGTCAGATTATATGGTAAAATATTGGATTGCTGAATTTAAACGGGGCCGAACAAGCACTGCAACAATACTATCAACAGGAAGGCCAAAAGAGGTGGTTACTGAAGAAAATATCAAGAAAATCCTCGATATCGTTATTAATGATCGCCGGGTCGAAATCCGTGAATATTGCTGAAATGGTAAACATGTCATATGAACGTGTGTTCAACATTTTGCATGAACATTTGCATATAAAAAGCTATCGGTAAGATGGGTGCCGCGTTTGCTCAGTTTTGAACAAAAACGAGTTCGACAGATCACTTCACAGCGGTGTTTGGCATAACTCTGATGATATTTGGCGTAGATTAATAACTGTTGATGAAACGTGGGTCCACCACTACACACCTGGAACCAAAAATCAATCGAAGCAATGGATGGAATCTGGGGGAAGTGCTCCGAAGAAAGCGAAGGCAGAGAAATCGGCTGGCAAAATTATGGCCACTGTGTTTTGGAATGCACACAGAATATTGCTCATCGATTATCTTGAAAAGGAACCACAATCACTGGAGAGTATTATCATGCATTATTGGATCAATTGGTTGATGCAATCAAGGAAAAACGACCACATTCAAACAAGAAAAAAATGTTCTTTCTTCAAGACAACGCACCGGTTCACACAGCATTAGATACGATGCTAAAACTACGAGAAATCCACTTCAAATTGGTTTATCATCCACCTTATAGTCCAGATTTAGCCCCCAGTGACTTTTGTCCTGTTTCCAAACTTTAAAAAATGGCTCGCAGGAAAAATATTCATCTCTAACGAAGAAGTGATTACCGAAACTAATGCGTATTTTGAGGAGTTCCCAAAATCGTATTATTCAGATGGTATAAAAAAGTTGGAAAATCGTCTTACTAAGCGTATTGAGCTAAAAGGAGACTATGTTGAGAAATTAATGGTTATTGAAAAAAAAATGTTTTTTCCCTACTTAGGTAGCTTCAATATCAATCCGCCCTCGTAATGTTTAAACCAGGTTTTAACTTTTTGTGTTTTTGGTAGTTTCACTATCACACTAAGGAAATGGTGGGCAAATTTGAGGTTAGAAAGAAAATTGGCTTAAAAAAACTTTTTTGACAAATTCGGTTTCATCCATACCAATATAAAATATAAATATTGGAATTAATAATAATATATATCTGGTTTGAAAGAGTTGGTACAATTGTACTTTTTTCAGTACAACCTCAGAATCAAAAGTACAATGGTACACCAATTATTCAATTGGTACAATTTACGAACTTTCTCAATTGTTTTATTTTTTTAATGTATCTTCTCTAGTTTAGCATTTAAGTAATTTATTAAAACGAAAGTAGGACGTAGGCTTCATGTGCCTACAGCTTCCGGTCTATTCAGACAAAAGAGTTGTTAAGGTCATAAAATTGGTGCTCCTTTGGTTCTAAAATACCAAATAATTTGTTAATGAAAACAATTTGATCTCATGAATGTGTACATACATATGTATATCGATAGATTTTTTTGTACATTATTTTACGTTTAAACATGTACTTTTACTTTAGTGTAGTTTTTTTAACCCTCTGCAACCGTCGTACACGAATTGTAATAATTGTATTGACGTGGAGTCTAATAGATATCACTTTTAAACTCACATATTTTTTGTTGACATTACCGAATATCACTTTATTTGCCTTATTTATTTATAACAGTAAATAGTTTTCAAGCTAACATGAGGTTTAAATTTGAAATAAAAGACATTATTCTTGAAAATATTGTTACGTTTTTACCTTTTTAAGAACGTGTTTTTATGAATTCGTAGATTGTAGTTAAAATAAAATAAATTTTGTGTTTGGTTTTTATTAAAATCCTTTATTCAACACAGTTATGTGCACCACTGCTTGTAATCTTTTTACAGACAATAACAATTTTTATTATTAATTACTCTGTCTGTTTACAATCTAGTAAACAACAACAATTACTCGACAGATCTTTCTACTTAAAGATCTTCCAACCCGATCGTAGTTATAATTTAGGTTCGATCACAACCTTTTCAACCAGAGGTTATCCACACTTAACTCTCTTTACTGAGTTAGCTAAACTGGTTTTTTACTTCACGACTCACTTCACGACTCACTTCACGAGTTTACTCCTTACGAGCTCTCTTTACTTTACTTAAACTCCACTCGCTGAGTTTAAGACACATAAACTGATTGCTGTTCGTATCGATGTGCCTTTTATATGACTGAGTAAACAACACATCGAGAGCTCTCGAACCTCTCGATATTTCAGGTAGATTCTATTTCTTTCTTTTAATTTCTTTTTAGTTCTTTTGTAGCCATGCGTAAGTAAACACCTACCTCTTTCAGATCTTAGTGTTTGTTGTTGCTTGTTTATTTTCTATTATTTTTATTTACTTTGTCTCTGTTAATGGTTGTTGTTGTAGATTTGGTTATTTGTAAACAGCACGTATAGTTGTTCTTGCGGCTTTTATTTATTTATTTTAGCGATGTAATAAACACTGTGGTGCGCAACCTTATTGTCATAAAAATATAATTGATTTTATTAATTCAAATTGCACGTTACGCAAGTTTGTGGTGTCTGTCAGACTACACGTCAGTGACAGATCGCTAAAGATATACCATACTTTTAAAGCGTAAATGAACTTTTATATACAAATTTTAATTTTATTATTATTAAAATGAGTTTTTATGAAAAAAAAAATTATAATAAAAAAAAATTTTGTGTAAAAGTGGTGTTGGAAGAGTACAATATTATTAATTAATTCCTTTAGGCTCTTAAGGCAAACACGGAACCAATATAAGATTAGATGCACTTGTTCAAAAGCTACAGTTAGGCTGTACCTACTAGGCACTTCCCGACTGGCGACCATATATAACAGATGGAAATACAATAGCTGTGGTGATACGGGGGAGGAAGAAATATTTGAACACTTCCTACGTAGGTACCCAGGGTTCCTTAGCCGCAGCCATAGTGCCTTCCGTGGTTGGCTTATGATTGACATCGCGGTGATAGCACGCATCGATCCGAATGACAGATTATTGTTGTTCTCTATTTTATTCTGTTTATGGCATCCGTTCTTTGTGATTCATTTTACCTTTTTCTCTAATAGGCCTTATATATAAATATCTTTAACAAATCAATATTATTACAGTATTTTAAAGGTCTCTAAGCACAAATATTCTTATAATACTTTAAAACTACATACATACATACATAATATATAATGTTTATTTAAAAAATAATGTTTATTTAATAAATTCTTATTTAAATTTCTTAAAATTTCAACGATCCTATCATTAGTCCCAAAGTAGGCAGCATTGGCTATAGAGAATATTAAAATACAGACACAAAGCAAAACAATAGCCCATCTTACCACAAACACATACAATTTCATTTTATTTGTGAGACATTTGTAAATATTCACATACAGTTTGTTTTCTCCCATACAGCACACTTATATACATACATATGTGTGTACATATATTAATAACAAAAACATATCTGAGTTTATTTAAGTATAAGAGAAGAAGGAGAGTAACAGTTCAAGAGTAAGAAGTTAAATGCCGTTTGTATATGTATTCGAGTATTATAAGTTTAACACACAGGCAAATGTGAAATTCTATTCTATTGTTCCATGTGTGTTTTAGAATAAACGATTCTGTGACTATAAGCATATGTGACCATAGTAACACTGAAGTGTACGAGCTTAATAGTCTCCGTATATGCAAATACCTGAACGAAAACGAAAATATCAACACAGAATAACAAATGAACAACAATTTCATTTTGTTGAATGATAACTTTTGATGAAAGCACATGTTGTCGCTTTGCATACATATTAAAATTATTTATTTGTTTTGTTTTTTACTTTTTTAATTTTCCTCTTCAACACACACTACAAAAAATGTCTACTTTTAGTACTACAACAGCAGTTTTCTCTTTGCCCGCTTGATCACGACATTCGATAATAATATCACCACCAAGCGCTTGGCAAACACTTCTCTTATAAAACATTCAAAACCGGCTATTGGAAGCAAAACTAAAAATAACTCATAGAGTTAACTGGCCGTTCAGTTAGTGGCAGCTAACCTTTCGATTCCGAAGTTTCGTCTGTGATATCAACAGCAAACCTATAGCGATATATGAACCGAAAAGCTCATCACGCAATAGTTCGAAAACGAAGCTTGTGCTCTTTTCTGTAGTTACTTTTGCTTTTGCATATTTTTACCTCTCCATGCTGTTCAAAATCAAAAATATATTTCTGTTAGTGTGAAGATGAGAATTGTTCTCTGAGAGTTGAATACTATTAGTATCTGTAGGAAATAATTTTTTATTAAAAATATAAAAATCCTAATGCTTTATGTAAGAATTAAAGTACCATCGAAAAATATAAATAAATATTCCAGTTAAAAAATAAAAAAAATCGGCATTTTTCCGCTATGCATGTGCATTCGTCGCTGTTTCAGAGACGACTAAAAGCAGGAGTATAAAAATACATGTCAATTGAGAAGTGACTAAAGTCCAATGAAATGAACAGAATTGTTCTATGCTCTGTTAAAGGCCCAACTAACCATATGTATGTATTCTCCATTTAGCTATCGTATCGCGTCTACGTTACTTCTAGACTAATTTGGCCTTAATTTTTAAATTTTTGTTCGCCAAAAACAAGAGTTTAATATAGTTTATGAATATTTGGCTAGAAGTTAGCGAAGAAAATGTTGATTTATTGGGCCATCCAAAATTACTTTTGAGACTTCCTTGCTAATAGTTTACTATTGCACACATTCGTTTTTTAAATTTATGATTATTTAGCAAATATTTTTGTTTCATAAATTCTTTACTGATAGCGAACCATCACTTATTGCAAGTCTCAGGTGAAGCGGGTGGCCAGAGATCAGCTATGAATTGCTTTTTTTTCTACTCATACTCACTCGTGAATTTATAGGTATAAGTGAGTATACATCATTCAAGTTCAATTAATCATACTTACTCATACTCAAAATAAGTATCAGTAGAAATGAGTATTAATTAAAAGTCGTATGCATACCCATAGCATTAATTAACTTCTCAAAAAATGCTCATAATACTCATAAATGTTTCGCATCATGAAAACATCCAAATACATAATCTTCAAGTGAGTACATAAATGTTCATATTCGAATCACACTCATTTTGCATTGTCTACGCACAATAAATATAGATGAGTATGAGACGAGATGAAATGAGATGAGATGAGTATGAGTAAATGTTGATAAGTGTGAATATGATGAGTACTTCAAGCCTAAGAGTGTGAATGCCTATCAGTAGCCATTGCAATTAGTATGAATGAGTATAAGTATAAAAAATTATGAATCATGATTAGAGATACTCATGTTATCAGTATTCATTGCTGATTTCTGGCGGCCACCATTGGTATAACCATGTGTGTGTATGTGTGTGTATGTGAGGTTAGTCTTTTGTTCTGCTTAGTCGTGATGGCATATGAGAATATCATTGTCAAATCGTTTGTATTTGTTGTTCGCTTAATATTTAGGTTTCATTTCAATTGCTTTTACTCATTTATTGTATTTTTATTGTTATTGTTGTGTCTGTACAGTATAAAGTGGTTGATATCTTTATCGTTTATCTCTTTTGATTTGATTATTTTTTATTTACTTATTTTAAATGATCATATTTTTGTTGTTGTTATTTCTGTCAGTGGCCTTTAATATGACTTTTTATTGTTGAGTAAAGTGATATCTGTTTTTCTTTCTTCTTCTTTTTAATATTTATTTATTTATTAATTTTTTTTTTTTTTTTTTTTGCTCTCTCTCCCACTAAAAACTTTTTTCTATTGTTATACCTTAAGTTGCTCACGTTTATTTTGTTGTTCTGTTTGCATTTGTAAACATTAACTAGCGAAAGCAGGTAAAAGTTGTGATTTCTTTTTTCTTTCTTAATCGTGTTTCAAGTTTAAAGTTTCAAAAAGTTTAAGTGAAATTTTTGGCAACACCAAAAATGGCAAAAGAACTCGTTGAAAACCACTTTTGTAACAACAATTAAAGTGAAGTTATGCAGTAGCATCGCACCTCAGCTCATTTTTTTTAAATTAAATTTTAATCGTGATTAGCATTTAAAAAGTTTAGCTGATAAATGTTGGATTTTTAAAGCACGAAAATTGAATATGTTTGTAAAATTTAACTAAATATCAAAATGTTTATTAAAACATCTCAGTATCATTTCTAAAGTTTAATATGAAGCCTGTGTATTACTAATCAGGTTCATATTTAACGAGATCTGGAGAGTTTTGTGCTTGGCGAATCAGCTTGTAGTTGTTTAGAACTCCTAACCAGACTTCACTGCGTATCTCTCATATACAGTTCGCTGGATTTAATGAGCAAAACAGATCATTTATGAGCTCATTTAAAGAGCACAGTCTGTTTCTTTATGAGTAAAATGCAACGTTGTTTTTCAAAACCCTTATGAAATTAACTGAGTTTTTAAACATTTTATTAAAGTGCATAAAAATATAAAAAAATTTTATAAAATAAATTTGTTATGAATACACTCTTTTACATGTGCCATCAATGAATATTAGTCATCCGGACCCCTTATAGTTATTGTGAATCCTTATGACATCATTATGATGAGCGTAGTCATGTCTAGTCGCATATTTTTAGCCAATGCTTGTTTCACACAAATTAATTGTGACTGTCGTTGAATCGGCTGGTTGGTTGGCTCCTTCCGTTGGCATCTAAACAGTACTTCGCACATGAGAAATCGTATTTAAACATCTCTTAGCTATGCTACCCTACTGTACGGCACTACTTACTACACCTGATTAAGGATTGCCAGATGCTTAGAGCACTGGAACGCTCAAAGGAGACTTAGGCACGCTAAGGTGGCGATCAAACCAAAACTTCTTATCTATTTTAACAATAAATTTATTTTCCAAATTTTTAACTTTCTTTAGTCTGGAAAAGTTCGTTTCCAAATAAAAATTCGTAAAGTTCTTCGTCGTCAAAAGGTTAAGCAAAGAAAAAAATATTCATGAAATTCAAATTCAAATAAGTGAATAATAAGCCGGTTTTACTCGTTTGATAATGTCAGTGGTTAATAAGCAATTAATCTAATCAGAAGGTATCACAATTGTTATTATTTTTTTTTTTTTTTGAATAATTTATAATCTAAATAATATCTGCGAGGTATGGGTCGCAGGAAACCTTTGTCACCTTATGAACAAGGACAAATTGTAACACTTTATGAGCAGGTATTGAGTACGCCTGGAATGGTGAAAAAAACTGGGACGATCTTTGTGTGTTGTGCAAAATATTCTCAAAAACAGAGAAAATTATGGAAAATTAAAAGCACGGGTCCAAAGGTCCTGACTTGGCTAATTTCACTAAAGGCCTCGAAAAGGCCCCATGAAAAGTGCGGTAACAATAAAAGAGGAATTGAAATTACAAGCTTCAAATAGCACAATTCTAAGAGCTATCAACGCCCATGTAAAGCTTATTCGATCAAAATTAAAAAAAATTTCCTGTCTGACTAAGCAGGATAAGATTAAGCGTAAGGAGTTTGCGGAAAACAACATGGCAACTAATGGCCAAACATTTTTTTAAAAAGGTTATAAGATATTCCATACATTTTTGGGTTTGTAGGTAGTTTTTTCTGATGAGAAAAAATTTAATCTGGATGGACCAGATGGTTTAAATTGACGAGATTTAAGGAAGGAGCAGCGGTTTTTTTCAAAACGGATTTCGGCGGTGGTGGTACCCTGGAACTCTACTTTCCTTCCACTCGAATGGATTGTTTAGAGTACCAAGGCATTCTTTCTGAATGTTTGCTGCCTTATTTGGCCAAAAATGCTGATAAAATGTCAGCAAGTCGACCAGACAAAGGTTTGATGGACAATATTAAAGTACTTGATTCGCAGGCACGTTTCCTCGACTTAAACCCCATGGAAAATTTGTGGGGAATGCTTGTGCGTGATGTTTATGCTGACAACAAACAGAATAGACAATGACAATAGAAGGAAATGGGAACTGCATAAATCAAAAATAATTGATTAATGCTTAGTTTAAATAAAACTTTTGATGCATTGAATTTTACACTTATGTACATAAATGTAAATAAACATAATATAACGGAACATCTCTAGGAGCAAAACCGGCTTATTATTCACTTATTTGAACGTAGAATTTTTTTAATAAGGTGACCATACATAAGATTTTATAGTTTGAATGAATTGAGCAAATATTAAGGTGACCTTATCATATTGAAACACAGCTTATTACAGGTTTTTACTACATATTTAATGCGCTTAAAACACATTTTTAAGAGTAAATTTCTGGTTTATCTGGTTATCAAACTTTTCACCTTGTTTTTTGGTTTCCCTTTTGTTATTCCTTTAAAAATATATATTTTTTTTAAATTCTGTTTGCTTATCAAAAATAGTTTTTTCTGATATTCTTTGTATTCCGCTTCGAACGTTATTTTTTTTTAATTTTTTAATTTTTTGTCTTTAGATTTGTATTAATAATAGGTTTTTCATTGAAAGTACTTACTAATTCGCTTCACTGTATATAATTGTTAGCATGAAATTTTTATAAAAAGTAATTATTAAATAAATAAAAAAATCCCAAGCATATGTATCTACTGGTTATTTACATTTCATGATACGTTCCCTATAGTCATCATCTCTAACTTTAACAGCAGCTAGGGGTTGAATGCTCTAAAAAAATAATACAAATTTAACAAAAAACAAATTTCCCTTTACACGGAAAGACTCTTACCAAACTCGACATAAGATCTATGTCTTTGGCACAAGCACTTAAAATAGCACTTTCTTCAGAAATTTGCTAAAATTTTATTCCTTGGCAAACAAAATTTATCAGCGCGCCTGCTGCGTACAACACTGCTCAACTAGTTTTTGTTTAATATCTAATGCGGTTGTTTATTGCTGCAAATAGTCGTTTTGGTCTTCTTCTTCTCTTTTTGCATTTGTCATACAAATTAAGTGTCAGCTATCCTAAGCAAAAAAAAAATTAAAGAAAAGTTAAAGCGAATTTGTTTGCCTTATGTGAGACTGTTTGTGTAAATTTTAAAGTCAAGACGTGTGCTTTATATTGCAAAAATGCCGACTTATTTGCACATTCCATACACTAAAAACAAACCTGGTTGGGTGTCTTCAAAAGTACAAGAAAAGGAAGATGAAAACTATTTGTTTTATAAAATTACAAAAAAAAAAAGAAAACTGTCAGGTGTTAGAAAATACTTTAAGTTGTTGCCGTTCTAAACTTAGAAAAGACAAACAAGAAGTTTATGTTTAAAAATGCATGTGAATTTTTAATAATTTCTTGTCTTTTTGTCTTCCATTTTTAATAAAAAAGTTTGGGGTTTTTTTTATAAAATAAGAAAAAAAATTTTTTCAAATAAAAATCGTTTATCTAGTGTAGCTATTTTTTTACTTAAAAAATTAAAAAAAAAAACTTTATATAACAATGACCTTTAGGCCAGCTGTTATATGGTTTCAGTTTATTGACATTGTGTGAAAAAGATATGATAAATGTTGCATGTCTCTTGTGTTTTTGAAGTCCTTTGAAAAATAATGCCTCGTTGTAGTAATAGTTCTTGTACATCAGCGCGTATGAGTGTTTTTCGATTATAGAAAGCGAAAATAAAAATAAATCATACGACCAGATGCACTGCACTGTTTGTATGTAATGCAGCTTGTGATGAAGTATTGCTTGTATGTTATTAAATTGAATCACAGTGTGAATGTAAAATATTGTTACAAAAACTAGCAATTTATCCTACGTTTTTTTACGGTTTAAATTATAATAAAAGAACGAATTATATTTGTAATATTAACGAAATAGGCTTTGTTGGATAGAAATTTTTTTTTTTTTTTTGGTAATGTGGCCGCCACGTCTACCGCGTACAAGGCGCAATCTGTAACACCAATTTTCACAATCTTTTCGCAGTATTTACGTCCGTATTTCTAAAATAACTCTACGAATGTTCAATTGTCTCTGATTTATCGACGATTTTACATAATCGATTGGACCATTAAGTGAAATTACTCTTATATCAATCAAGCGCTCTGTGTCATATCGCTCCATCCTGTAGAAACCACAAGTCAGCAAGGTTAATGTCAACTAATTGAGGTACGGAAAAATTTCTAATTATGTTCCTATACTATTCACTCTCGACAGTAACATTCTGACCATCATCGTTTTTAAAGACATATGTACCAATGACTCCGCCAGCCCATAAAACGCTCCGTACAGTCATGCAACAATTCCGCTTATTTAAAAATATTCAAAAATTTGTAAGCGTGGTTCTGGTGTAACTATTGCATCGGTTATCAAAAAAGCAGTGTTACCAGCTCAAAGTTATAAAATTTTGAAAAAACACCCGATATATTAAGTTCAATTTCATTTTCTAAATAAGCTGTCAATCAAGGCGCTAACATCTACATTCGAAGAATTTGATTTAAAAAATTGTTCCTTCTTTTTTAGAATTTGTTCAAGCAAATTTTCGTCGGTTTCTGAAGAAACTAGATATTGATTTAGGGTTACCAGATTCAACTTTAGAAAGTTCTTGAGATTTGTAGAAAAAAATTTTGGAAAAAAACTTGCCCGTCGAAAAAATTGGTGTTTGAACAACTTCGACTAAAAATTGTGTGTAGATGACTCTAAAATATTGGTTGGGCCATCTATCAGTTTAAATTTTAACCAGCGGTTATTTCGAATCTGTCAATACTTATATCATACGATTTAATCGATTTACGCTTGAGCAACGTTGGGATTTATTGGAAATTTATTTCCAAAACAAGCAAAATTGTTTGGAAATTGCAAAAAAGAAATCAAAAAAACTGCAAAAATCATCTTTTCGGATGAAGCTAATTTTCATCTTGGTGGGTACGTTAATAAGCAAAATTGCCGCGTTTTGGGGCTCAGAAAATTCAAACGTGGTTTTATGGAAGCCAATGCACTCATTTCGAAAAACTATTTGTTGCGACTTTTGGAGCGGAGGCAACATTGCCTCATATTTCTTTGAAAATGAGGACGGCGCAACCATTACGGTCAATAGAGACACCTATCACACCACGATAATTGACTTTTTTGTGCCCCCTCTTCATGGTATTGATGTAAACGATGTTTGGTTTCAATGGGATGGTGCAACCTGCCGCACATCTCATGCATCAATAGGTTAATTGCGTCAAACGTTTGACGACCGTTTAATTAATTGAAATGGTAATATCAGTTGGCTGCCAAGAAGCTGCGATTTGACACCTTTGGACTATTTTCTCTAAGGCGCCGTCAAAGACAAGTGTTATGCCGACAAGCCAGAAGCAATGGAGCATTTTAAGGCCAACATTCGGGATGCCATTGTCGAAAATTGGTCCGATCCAATTGGGTGCTGTAAGGCCAGCTACGGCAGCCATATTAATGAAATAATATACCATTTCTAACCGTAAAAATTTTGCTTCACAACGCAAGAATAAATTTGGTAAAATTGCAATCCCTGTTTATTTTATTGCATTTTTAAATTTAAACTTTTAAATAGCCCACCCGATATATATGTATACACATACATTACATAACTTTGTGAATAAATACTAAATATTTTTAATTCTTATTAAAATCTTATAAATTATTTGCGAAAAATTTATTAAAACAAAAATAGTTTGTTAATTACAAAAATATTCACAAAAACTTATATTTCTAAGTTTATAACCAATTTTCTTTCATAGTAATCAAATTTTAATTGACGTATTTTATGCTAAAGAAAAACCAATACTGTTTTCACTGTCACTAACATAGGCTTTCATTATTTAATTCACTTTATTGCATGAGATTTTCGGAATTCTGCTTAGAAGCTGCATCCATAGCATCCTTGCCGCGCATAAAATATGTTAGCAAATCAATGGGCAGAGGGAATACAATTGTTGAGTTCTTTTCAGCCGATATAGTATTGAGTGTCTGTTAAGAAAGTAAAATAAAATTAAAATAAAAATGTTTATGTCGCCAATTTGCTGGAAAACTACCTGTAGATAACGTAACTGTAAAGCAGCTGGTGAATCACCAATTACTTCGGATGCCTCACGTAAAGCACGTGAAGCCTTTTGTTCGCCCTCAGCGGCTATGACTTTAGCACGAGCCTCTCTAGCTGCCTCAGCTTCAGCTGCCATGGCTCTTTGTAATTGTACGGGTAGGCGTACATCTTTGCTATAAAAAAATAAATGTTAATAAAAACAAAATTAATTATTTTTTAATGAAATTAAAAAAGAAAAACCAAAACAAGCCACTAACATTTCAACACGTTCAACTTTAATACCCCACGCATCAGTGGCCTCATCCAATTGTACCTGAAAAATTTTGTAAAAAATTTATTTAAAATTAATATTAAATAAAATGCAAATTAAGACTCAATTAAGGTTGTACTAAATTTAAATAAAAAAAATATAAAATTATAAATAATTTAATAATATGCAAACTATGATAATATAGTTGATTTATTTCGACTTTTAAATATCTATGCGAAGTTTTAAAATTACATTTTCAAAAAGAAAAATAAAAGAAACAAACAGCGGTGGGCAATATTTTAAAATTTACATTGGCCCGAATTAAAAAATAATAATATGATTACGTTTCAACATTTTTAAAACGTTAGAGTTCTTTTAAATTGCGTAAAATAAAATAAACACAACGTTGTTGTTGTTTTACAGGCTTTATTTCCTCACTTTATATTTATGCTGTTTAAAACAGCAACTTTATTTATCTTGCACTTAGTATTCGTTTAAACAACACTTTTATTTACGCCTAAACACGACTTTACTTTATGACTACAAAACGATAACTAATAAATAGCCTATAGTTTGAAAAGTTCTGAAAATGTCTCAAACGCTCTAATATTCTCTATTTTATATCCGTTAATTTTAAAGATGTAAAATTGTGTTACCCAAAGATGGTCGAATTGGCAATGGCGTCAAATACACAAATCTGTACGGCAATACCAGGATAACACATTATCAACTTTGACACAAGCCAATAGACAAAAATCACACAACACAGTCCCAAAGGCATTAATGTAGTGTATTTTCTTTTTAGGCATTTTTATTTTCGTAACAATAATCAAACCAGGAGTTTCAATTCGCTTGATCACGGCAGTTTTATTATTTGTCCGCAACTTCTTTCGGGGGCATATGACTTCTACATTTTAATAAATGGGATTATGATTTCCACACGACAACTTTGCCTTGTATCAGTTTCTTTATAATAATTATCGGTCTATTGTAGCAGGTGTCTATGACAAATGTTGTCGTTGCCGAGAAACGACAGGTTCTGAAACTTTTGGTATAGTAGTGGTTCGAGACCTTGCTGCGACTGCTTATTAGAGACTCCTACCTTTTTCTGTTTTCTTATATCCCCAAGAGACGGCGTTGTCGAATATTTTTTTCAGTTGATGTTCCTTTTTCCTTTCAGATGGAGGGGGTCAGGGAGGTAATTGGATAGATCATCAGAGAGGGGTTAAAGCCTATGAACTATTTAAAATTTGAAGTCACGTTGAAAATCTGTTCTTGTCTGCACTGAGATTTGAAACTGCTTTGATTTTTTTTCTTTTCATAAAAGTACAGCTCAAATACATAAAAATTATCAAACTCAAGGTCTGAAGAAGGTTTCCCTAGCAAGTGATATTAATACAATGCATTAATTAAAGGCCATTAGACCTCTGTTGTAAGAAAATCCGAATTTCCTAAATACAGCAACACTGTGCGGATACAGTATGATCTCTTTTTTAAGGTCGATTTTAATTTCGTTTACAATTTTATCAGTATTGCTCCAAATCTACTCAATAGTCTCCCTCTACGAATTACGGGTCAGAAACCAGTAACCGGAATGATTAGTGCTTGTGGTAGGTAACAAAAAAACTTTGCTGATCACACATTTTCTTTCCATTCTGTTGCCAATCTACCCAGGGCTAGGTAGAAGGCTCAATTCTATAGTGTAATAGGACGCCTTTGAGTCTTTCAAACATGTGCTTTACACATTAACTGAAAATTATGGTGCCTGTGATAACGAAATTAGGTCGCAAATCATACTTTTGTCTAAGCTATAAGAGAGGTGGTTAGAGCGCACGTATAACAACAAAAACGACCCAGGTTCGAGCCCCAGCGAAGGACATGACGAAGAAAAATTTTATTGTGGTTTCGAATCCTTAATCGGGAGGCTTCAACCTTCCTCCAAACAACTCCATCCAGAAAGGAAAGAAGAAGCCCTCCTCACCTTCCCACAAACCTCTGGCGATGATGACAAACATTAAACGAATGATCCTGAAAACACGCCACTTACTGGCAAAAAATTACAATTCTAAAGTAAAGATCACCAGCAATTAGCAAGGATCCTCACCACTGGGCAAAATCATATCGAAAAAGCTAGAATGGATTAATCATCTACTTACCTTGAAACATCAAATTGATTAAAGAAACTGAAACAAAGCAATGGATGCTTTGTGGAAAGCCAATATGTTCCCTAAAGGAGTTTTCGAAGAAAAAAAGGCGGGAGCGTGGTTAGTGGTTAAAGTGCTTGCATAGAGAACAAGTAGCGTTGCTTTATATCTCAGCGAAGACAAGAAAGATTGCCATCGCATATGTATGTAAATATGTAAAAGGCTTCCAATTAAGAAACTTTTTGACCCCACCCTCTTCTTCCGGTTGGAAGTGAAAAGGAACATAACATGCAAAAAAAACATCATCGAAAGGGTCAAGTAACGCTACCTCTTGGGAAAATCAGAAAAAAAGAAGCCTTTGATGAGTAGCAGCAGCCAGGCACCGAACTTCCACTACATTAAATATCAGGGGTCAGCAAAAGATGGCGTACCAATATCTATCGTAGACAGCTGCTACATTAGAAGGATTACCTGACAAATATGATTTCAAAAACTGAATCAAGGTAAAGATTCCTTATGGAAGCCATATGCTTAAGATTGGAGTTACGAAAAAAAAATACAACGATTAAAATGTATTCGTGCCACCAAGCCTATATCTACAAAAATTTGAAATCCACTATCCCTTTATCCTTTTTGAAATAAACGAGCGCTTAAGATAAAATTCTAAAGTCATATGTGGGTAATAAACCAATTTTAAAAAGACAGAGATAGGTTTCAAGCTCTCATCAAATTTTATTTAAAAATAATATATGACCTGAGCTTTGAATAAGACTAACACAGAGACACAGACATCCTTCATTTGAAGGGAGCATTAATGTCCTCAAAGCACTTAATACATTGGTGTGTACAATTACATATATTTCTTTTTTTCGACTAAATATATACCACCTTAATGTTATAAAAAACTTGCCATTATGCCTTTTTTTAATCTTTTTTCACACATGGTTTTAATATTTGAAAATTTATTGAGAAATTTGTTTAAAGTTTTTTGTTTTTATTTCATTTAAAATTACCTGCATTGTACCCGATATGGTCATACGTTCACTTAGTATTTCATGCAAATGGCGTGTTCCCATTGTATTGCGTAGAGTGGTCTGCGCCAATAAACGTGTCGAATGGTGAGCATTTTCAACATTGGCAACAGATACAGTAGCATTCGATACACGATAATAGACAACAGCATCGACAGAGACCGTAACACTGTCCTTGGTTAAGACCTATAAAGCAGGCGATAAAAATTATTTTTAAACAAATTGTGACTCTTTTTTATTTTTTGTGGCTTGTGTTTCATTTTATTTTGTCTTTCTTCGTTTTGGATAATAAAATTGAATGTTTCAGCTTTTTTTTTTTTTTGTTTTTGTTTTTGCTTTACCTCTTGCGGTGGTACATCGTAAGTTCGAGTACGTAAATCTACTCTAGCATAGGCATCAATACAGGGTAAAATAAAAAATATTCCTAGAATTTAATATAAAAAAAGTTATTTAAAATGTGTATCCTTTTGGTTTTTGTTTTAGTTTTTTCTTTTTTTAACTTGAATAATAAAAATGTCCATAATCCTGAAATAATACTTTTTCATCCATAAAATTTTTTTCTTTGGTTTTCATTTTATGCAAATTAAATTCGTTACTTAATGGCTGTTAGGATAAGAAATTAAGTCAAAAAGGATGACAAAAAGAAGTCGATTGACAGTAGACTTTTTAATGTAAAACTAGCTAAGCCCCGGCGTGCTTCGCTACCCTTATCTTAGTCATTATCTTAACTATTATTTTTAGTTATAAATTTGTATCCTCTCTCTCAATTTATCACCTGTCGTTCCTTTAACAAAGGCTAATTAAAAATATTAAGACAATAGGTGCTGCTTTTATATAGACTGTATATAGTCTTTAGACAAACAAACATTCACTTTTATACATATATAGGTTAGATAACTTTTACCCGGTGTGCTATGTGCAATACGCACTGAACCAATTTCTCTCGCATTTTAGCTAATGTGGATAGATAACTAAGCTTTAACTGTTGCCGTTTTCCACACATGCACAATTTCATATTTAGTATAAATGGAAAGTACCACGCCTACTTATTTAATATCGCCTTGTTATTGACTGACCATGTGTATTGTCCACAAAGTTGTTTCAGTCAAATTTAGGAACTTGTACTCTAATACTTATTATGTTTTAGAGTTAACACGCCTACTTGTCTAATTCTGCCTTTTTTTTAACAGATGATTTGTATTAACTAAGATGTTATTTAAAACAAATTTAGAAACTTCCACTTTAACCATTTTTAAAATAAAAGGGTGGGCAAATTTGAGGTAAGGAAGTAAATTGGCTTTAAAACAATTTTTCTTTTTTGACAAATTCAGTTTTATTCATACCAATATAAAATATAAGTATGGAAATTAATAATGTAATATGCTATCGGGCAAATGTCCACCTCTAGCACGTTGGCAGACCTCCGCTCTTTTTACAAAGTTTTGAACCATATTTTGAAGCAAAACTTCTTTTATCTCGTCAATGTAGCGCCGAATATCATCTTTCAGAGTGTCAGTTGTTTTTGATTTGTTGTTCACTTAATCACAAAAACAAGGCGACCAACTGACATCGCCAAATTGAGAAATTTCGCAACCGGAAAATTTCTCATGCAATAGCTGAATTGTTTGGCTGGCTGTGTAGCTTATGGCGCCATCCTGCTGAAACCAAAGGTCACTGATGTCAATATTAGCCAATTGTGGCCACAAAATATTGGATATCATGGTTTGGTAGCGCAGAGAATTCACGGTGATGGCGTTTCGTTGCTAATTTTCGAAAAAATACGGGCCGATGATGCCACCTAAGCACAAACCGCACCACACGGTCACTTTTTTGGGATTTATTTTCTATAACTGTTTGTGGATTTTGTGAGCCCCATATGCGACAATTTTGTTTGTTCACATAACCGCCTAATTTAAAATGGACCTCATCACTAAAGATGAATTAAAATTCTTTGTTCAAGAGTGTAGCATTTCGTAGTTAAAATTTCCGAATTTTTTACTAAACAAGTGTTAGAGGTTAACAGCTCAATTTGTGACATTTCATCATTTGACAGCCAATTTACTTCCTAAACTCAAATTTGGCTACCCTGTAGAAACATTTACTTTGTATGGGAGGTACCATGCCAACTTACTAATTCCGCCCACTTTTTAACTGATAATTTCTTAATTCCCATATTTCTATTCTATGTTGGTACGAATAAAACCGAATTTGTCAAAAAAAAATGTGATTTTAAGCTAATTTACTTTCTAACAAATTTGTCCACCCGTTACTTAGAAGTGAACTATTATACTACGCACATGCTAATGGGTCAAGGATATTTTCGAAAGTACCTGTACAGAATGAGTAAGAGTGACTCCCTATATTGCGTTTACGAGGAG
The DNA here is from genome assembly GCA_023159175.1 of Wohlfahrtia magnifica. Lineage (NCBI taxonomy): Eukaryota > Metazoa > Arthropoda > Insecta > Diptera > Sarcophagidae > Wohlfahrtia > Wohlfahrtia magnifica. The sequence continues at coordinate 343,046 of JAKWBJ010000482.1, read as the reverse complement.
GTGGATTTAGTTGACGAGGCAGTGCACACCATATTCGACTGTCCGCGCTGACGTTTCTACAGCTCCGAGAACTGTACCGCTGTAGCGAAGTATGTGGAAAGCACCATGAAGCGGAAAAGGAAGTCCGCAGAAAGTTCGGAGCCTAGACGTAGGCAAACATAGACGGAATTGGTATCCGTGCCAATAAATAGGGTTCATCTCGAAGTAATGCTAACGTGGAATAGTTTGATTGTGAGGATGCAGAGGGGGGTTTTCGGTCGGAATATCTGATGGTGAGTCCGACATATCATGCACGGTGACGACCTCATTAAAGCATAAAGCTTTTTCCCTCCTGAATGGGTTATGTATCAGAGAGATAATGCTCGGTTGTATTACATAGTTATCACCTAAGATATGGCACCTGAATGTAACACATTTATTTCATATATTTAAGTTACATATGGACTAGTTCTACTCTCTTTGCGTGTGTGTGTAATGAATCGCATTTTCTGCAGAGCATAAGCAAAACCGTTTTAACACTCAAAACGCTTTGGAAAAATTCCGTGTGATAAGATATTTAAAACAGACTATAAGATCATCATTCAAACAAATGCTCATTTTAAGGACCTTGAATAATATATTGTGTTCGCCGGGAAGGTATACTACGCTATTTTGGTAAACATTAAAATTTGACAAATTTATTATGGAAAAATATTCAGTAAACCAACCTGTTTTAATCGTTAAAACATTTTATCAAAATCAATCATCGACTTTCATGAAAAAATCATTATGAGTTACAAGGCACATTTTCATTTAAACGGTTATGTGAATAAACAGAATAGTCGGTTCTGGGCAATGGAAAATCTTCAAATTATTCATCAGTCACCTTTGCATGTATTAAAAGCGGCAGTCTGGTGTGCAATTTGGTCATTCAATCATTGGACCTTATTCTTTGAAACTGAAAACGGCGTAACGATAACTGTCAATGGGGAGCGATATCGTGACATGATTGAAAACTTTTTAACGCCACAACTGCATGCTTTGGGCTTGACTAATATGTGGTTTCAACAAGACGGTGCCACATCGCAAATAGCCAGGATTACAATGGAATTACTGCGAGACCTATTTCCACAACAAATTATTTTAAGGAACGGTCGCTTGATTTGACTGCTCCGGACTTTTTTCTTGTAGGGATATCTGTAAAGCAAGGTTTATGCAAACAAACCAGAAACGCTGGAGCAACCCAAACAAAATATTCGTAATGAAATTAATGAAATACCGCGTGAAATGTGTGAGAATATAATGAAAAATTTACTCTAAAAGACTCGCATTTGTGAGGCTAACAGAGGCGGCCATTTATCTGATATTGTATTCCATACATAATTGCCGATATTAAATAAAACATTTATCAATAGGAGCTATTCTCTTGCATATAATCAAAAATTATAAACAAACAAAGTAGTATACCTTCCTGGCGGACACCCTGTATTAATATTTGGAGACGCAAAATACATCAAACTGTTCTCCCAGTTTTAATAAAGTTTACCCTTTTTTGAAAGCTGACAATTTAAAAGCTTTTTAGTTAAACTCATTTAAAGGCAATGAAAAGATCTTTACAACCTGATCGAAAATTCAAGCTTAATAGAATCTCTCAAGCTCAATGTGAAGAACTGAGCTTGGAGCTCAAATATGTTCTGTTATATTGGTAATCAAAAGATTAACAAAATGTATTAGAGTATTAGGACGGGTCGATTTAAAAATCGCCCAAGTGACAAGGACTATGTATGTATGTACTATATATATGTATGTACAGTCAAAGTCCAAAAATAGTATACGGCTTCCTTAAGTGCTTTTTAAAATAGGGGCTTTAACTCCATGAATTTTCAACCGAATTTTAAAAATGAAGAATCGTTTTAGTCATAACTAAACGTAATATTTAAAGAATTCAAAACATAATACGGTTCCCATATAAAATAGCATGTAAAAACTCTTCTAAGCTTGGAAATTTGAGAATGCATTCTATAAATATATGCTTGCTTTGTAAATATACACAGACTACTTAAGTTTTCTTTCTTCCAAAGAATCCTAAAATCGGTTAATACTTAGCTAAGTTATTAACTTCTAAGTGCTTGAATATACAAAACCCAGTTTTTTCATACCTGTAACTACATATATATAGATTACCATTACATTCCATGAAGGAACAATGGGACTTCTCTAACTCAATGAGCTGCACTCGATTATATTTTTAGACTAATTGAAAGGGACCTACAGTTTAACGCCGGCTCCGAGCGACAAATGCATTAGAGAAGTTTTCAATAGTAGTAATACTCATAAACAGTTACTAGCTAAGGTTATGAGCTGATACCGCTGTTTAAAAAACTTTTTATTTTTTCAGATGGCCTGGTATTGAACCGAGTACCTTCTGATGGGTGGGTGGTTAACTTGTAACTATATATCTTGAAGGTATTTTGAAAATTTCAATAGATTCATTTTGTACCATCTAGCACCTACCAGAAAACTGGTATCAGTTCCAGGTAATTTCTACTACATTCTTCCTTATCGCATAGGTATTTATCTTGTATACTTCTTTTTGACGCTTAAAAAATAGAGTTTTTTTCCTTTTTGTTGTATAACTTTAATTATGTTGTTGTTTTTTATGGATTTTGTGAAGCATTTAATACTGTTTTAAATAAACATTTTTTTTCTCCGGCACTCCTCTAGGGAGCATATTGGCTTTCCACAAAGCATCTATTGCTTTGTTTCAGTTTCTTTAATCATTTTGATATTTCAAGTTAAGTAGATGATTAATCCGCTGTAGCTTCCTCCATATGATTTTTTTTTGTGTAGTGGTGAAGATTCCTGCTAATTGGTGGTGATCTTTACTTTAGAATTGTAATTTTTTCCCAGTAGTAATTGTAATTTTTTCCCAGTAGTGTGTTTCCTATCATTCGTCTGATGTTTGCCATCATCACCAGAGGTATGCGAGAAGGGTCGGGGAGCGCGGAGCTTTTTTATTAAACATTCGAAACCACAATTAAAATTTTTCTGCGTCATGTCCTCTGCTGTGGATCGAATCTGGATCGTTTGTGTTGTTATACGTGCGCTCTAACCACTACACCACGCCACCCCATGGAGGTTCTACCGAGATTAAATAAACATAAAATGTTTAAATTTATCAAATTCTAAACGACTTGAAAAAACTTTAACTCCAATCAATGTCGCTGTATACTATTCTTTGACGCTGACTGTATGTACTTTGAATTGAAATTCCTTGAAAATATTTTATATAAAATTCAATGCCATTTTTACCACAAATAAGCAAATTAAAAGCAGCATATTCTCATTAAAATTTTTGTTTATCAAAGTTAATTAATCTCTGCTATTTATTAAAAATCAAGATTTAATCGACTGTAACTTACCGGGACCTTTGGCGCCACCTTGTAATAAACGACCCAAACGAAAAATAACTGCGCGTTCGTATTCCTGTACAACCTATTATTACAAAAAGAGAGAAAAGAAAAAATAACAACAATAAGTATAAAAATAAAATGTTTCTTTTTTCTACAAAAATAAACAAAATGACACATTTTAACCATTAAATTTTACAACAAAAAAGAAAAATAGAAAATAAAAAATAAAAAAATTCAACACATATGTAGTAAAAGCACATTGATGGTTACTAACCTTGAAACATACAAACAAACTGAAAGGAGCCGTAAGGATAACCAATATAACGGATAAATATTGTAATACTTTGCCAAATGTTGAAGCCTTATCGCTGGCATCAGCTTCGGCTAAAGTAAAAAGTAAATTTAAAAAAAATAAAAAATGTTTTGTATTAATAAAATATAGAAAATAAATGTCAATTAAATAAAAAGAAAAATCAAATTAAAAAATCATTTTCATACCAACAATTGGTTTTATACTCGAAGCACTACCAACACTCATTTTATAGCAAAAATCATTAAATCACTGGCAAACACTTTCAAACAAATTGCATGAAGACAAAGCGTTTTGTTTCTAACAACACCAACGTATGATGATATGATGATGAGCCTTAATTCGAATCAATAATTGCTATTATTTCACACTGAGCTACACAGACACACTCTTTAAATTGTTTTTTTTTTACAATTAGTTTCATAAAACAATTACTAAACACTGTGTTTTAATCCTTTAATATTAAAAGCATTTTTTTCTATTGTTATGGCCGACCACTACGAATGGAACACGTTGACCAATTGATTTGAACTGGTTAACTTAAAATGTCCAGTAGACATTAGAGAGTCGGGTAGAATAATCATTAAAAAAACTTCATAAAATATCATAAATTGTAGTTAAATTGTTTATGTATTAGTGCATGCGTGCATGTGTGTGCCTTAGTTTAATACCATTAGTAAAGAAATGGTAATGAAGGAGTATAATTGTATGCTTGTAAGTGCCATTGTGTTTGTATTCGTAGAAGTTGTTAAAAATAGACAGCCACTAAATCTCACAGGCACTGTGAGAAATTTTATAACTTTATTAATAATTAAAATTTTTAAAACGTAATACCGTATTTAATATTGGGTTGGAGAAAAAATTTGTAGTTCACTCAAAGCTCGTTTGAAGAAGAAAGGTTGCAAAACAAGTATTAGATATAAAGGGTCCGCCATCTAACGTTGTTTTTTTAACGAGTACTTATTTCGTGAATGGTAACACTTAGCTCATGTCTGATTTGGCAGATAATTAGTTTTATCCTTCCGCTGAACGAATATGGTTGTGTATACGTTTGAACAACGCTGGGAATCTGGGCCTGCGATCGACTTACAGAAGATGCCGATTTTGCCAAAAAAAAAAAAAAAATCATCTTTTCAGATGAAGCTCATTTTGATCTTGGCGGGTATGTAAACAAGCAGAATTGTCGCATTTGGGGCACAGAAAACCCGACAGCATACATTGAAAAGCCGATACACCCAAGACGCGTCATTGTTTGGAGCAGATTTTAGTTCAGAGGCATAATTGGGCCATTTTTCTTCGAAAATGAGCAAGGAGTGGCCGTTACAATCAATGGCGATCGTTATCGGGCCATGTTGAATGAAGTTTTGTTCACAAAAATTGAAGAGGAGGATATTAACAACATTTGGTTTCAACAGGACGGCACTACGTGCCACACAGCCGAGGCTACACTCGATGTTTTGCGCCCTGTTTTTGAAGATCGCATTACCAGCCGCAGAGCTGATGTCGTTTGGCCACCTCGAAGCTGCGATTTGACACCGTTGGACTATTATCTGTGGGACGCCATCAAAGATAAGTGTTACGCCAACAAGCCAGAAACAATTGACGCTTTAAAGGATAATATTCGTGAAACCATAGGTGAAATACAGCTGCACACAATCGATAATGTGCTTAAAAATTGGACCGATCGTGTAGGCTACTGCATGACCAGCCGAGGCAGCCATTTGAATGAAATTGTTTCCCATTCTTAACCGAAAAGTTTGTACTTTTAAATAAAAAAAGAAATTTGAGGAAATATTCAGTAGTTTTTTTTATAGCATTTTCAAAAAAGAAAAAAATGTATATGGCGGACCCTTTAAAACGAATCTTAATCTGCCAAAAAAGTTATAAGACTGGACGTCTCATAAACTTAATGAAAACAACAGAGAAAATTGCCTTTAAATTGCTTATCAACATCTCTTTTTGTACTGCTTTATAACGAAAGATGAGAAATGATTCCTACATCAAGGAAGGGTGGTTCCGAAAGACAAGCCTAACCCTCATTCAAAGAAGTTCGTGCTATGTGTTTGATAGGACTGTCAGGGTATGGTACACTGAAAACAACACGATTAACAGGAGCTCTATATAGTTCAGCTAAACCACCTGAAAAACCTATTTGACGGACAATACCCCATCGAAAAAAGGCCAAACTACACTCGTTTACGCAATACAGGATTTCGAATAGGAAGACCTTCAGCGTTCCCCATATTGTTTGGACCTTGTACCCATGATTTATCATCTTTTCTGCCCACCTTTGAACCATATAAGAGGCGTTACCTACGATTATAAAAGGGACCTTAAAAACTGGCTCAGTAATAAGCAAATTGTTTGTGAGATAAGGTAAGGTTAACGATGAGTATATAATCGATTGAATAATGGTTATAAATATTACCTTTCGCTCAAATAAAAGTCTTAATATGCTAAAAACGAACTTATTCTCCAACCCAATACACTATTTAACTTTTGGGTCAAATTTTAATATTTATTGTTTATTTGTATTTATTTAATAATGCCCTACACTAATACAATTGACGGTATCATACTTATAATTTGTTGATATTCATATTTCTACCACTTAGAATATTCAAAAATAATTCTGGACTTGGATCAAAAAAAAATGTTCCATGGATCGTGGGGTGGCGTGGTGTAGTGGTTAGAGCGTACGCAACATAAACATCAGAGGTTAGAATCCCCAGCAAAGGACATAATGAAAAATACCATACAAATCTACTTCCCTGACCTTCTAGCTTATGAAGACAAACATCAGACGAATGATCAGGAAGAAACGTCACCTACTGGGAAAAATATCCAATGCTAAGTAAGAAGTAAGGTTCGTGGCTTTACAAATACGGCGGGAATAAGTAAAACGCCGCTTATCATTGGAGCCGACGCCAATGCATACCATACTGCTTGGGAAGCTCGGACACGAAGGCAATGGTTGAGCCTTTTTTATATTTTACCTTTTGTAGTAGTTTAGATATAATGAATACTGGCAGGGAACCTACCTTTGTGGTTTCTGATGTGACACTGGCCAGTTCCAGGCACTCAGATTTCGTTAGAGAGTGAAGGGTTTCTTGGGAATGCTTGCTCTATGACCATCTGTACATTGACCTTAAGTTTGTAGCCAGACCGCCTGGGACTAGGATATTTCAAAATAGGAGAAGGACAGACGGGGTGGAGCACTTATAGATCCTCATGGAATAGATTTAAGAACCAGATTAGGAACGCAAAACGCAAAACGCAAATCTTAGAGATACTTCTGTGTGGAGGGACACTCCGAGACGAGCCGGCTGCGGAAAATTTTGGCATCATTACCAGCGGACCATGGTTTCATTCAGAAGCCATGTGTAAGCTGGACCAAAAGCGAACAGAAGACTTTTAATGTCTTGCTGGATGTGCTCTTCCCGGGCAGCCTTTCTATAGGGGAGCGTCAAGCGGACAACTCATACGCTAATACCGAGTCCTACGTTCCAATCACGGAAAGGGGGGCTGAGATGAGCATTGAGTAGCTTTGCCCCGTATTAATGCCCTCGACCAGATGGCATTATTCCTGCCGATCTGCAGAATAATGCTGACTTACTGATTCCTTGTCTGATAGTCTTATATTGCTGAGTCGTGGACCGTATGCGGAGGTGTATTTATTCCGAAAGGTAGTAAAATCTCCCATACAGGTCCAAAGGACTTCAGAACCATCAGCCTGTCTTTTTTTCTTCTAAAAACTTTGGAAAGGTTGGTCGACGGGTATCTTTGCAGTACGATAGAACCTGACCTGTTATATGTGTCCCAACATGCCTACACTAGGGGCGAATCTGTTGAGACCGCGCTTCACTCGCTTGTGGGGTATATTTAAAATGCCCTCGAGCGCAAGTAGTATACTCTAGTAGCATTCCTGGATATAAAGGGGGTCTTTAACAATGTTTCACCGGATGCCATTAGGTCGGCTATGGTGGCGCTGAATGTTTATGACCGTGATCAGTATCATATGGATTCTCTTGACCAACAGGTTCATCAGTAAGTTTTGCATACTCGATATAATAAATTTCGAAAAGGGCACATCTATTTCATTTAAAATACATAAGCAAACATATACAGTCAATATCTATAGTCAATATCCAAATATTTCTGTAATTTTTGTTACAAATCAGCAACAAAATATATTCCATATACAAACTTAAAATATTCGTACCTTCGAAATTGCATATTCAAATAATGTTTTAAATTTTATATGATTTGCCCACTTACGCTCTAATTTATAAGATTTGAATGTTGTTGTGTTAGATTTCAAATAAATTAATGAATAAATCAAAAGAAATAAACAATTCTAGTTAGAGTTCATCTAACTTGTTTCGTGCTTATACATTTCGATTCAATATATATAACAATTTTTTAATGTAAAAAGTTGCCAACAATACATAATTTAAAATCGTCTACTGAATATAGAAAATCGTATTATTTCAAAAAAATCCGCGTAAGAAACTTCTTTTTTCGTGTTACTTCAAACTCGTGTACAAAAAATTCGCGTAAAAAAAGTATTAGATGTAATAGGAAAAACCAACAAGAAATAGAAGGAGAAATATTAGAAGCGATTACAAAGGTGCCATGTAAACAGGGTTATTTATATAAATAATTCAAAAGGCGAAAAAAGTATCTGGTGTTTTTTAGAGGTTCATAACTGTGAGTTGGCAACAGTACCTTCTTTGACAACCGAATTAACAGCTAATAGTTGCTTTTTGCTTAGCATGGTTTGAATTTCATTATAGATTAGCTTACATCAGAGCAACGCTGGCAAATTGTTGAAATTCTTGAATTGAATATCCATGCAAAACTTTTTTTTCGATGAAGCCCATTTTGTATTAAATGGGTACGTTAATGAGTCGAATTGTCACATTTGAAGTGAGACTAATCCACAAGCTTTTGTCGAAATACCATTACATCCACTGAAAATTACTCTTTGGTGCGTTTTATAGGCTGGCGATATTATTGGTCCTTATATCTTCAAAAACGATTAGAAATTTTTTCGTACCTCAATTTTCTGGCATTAATCTTGCTGACAAGTAGTTCCAACAGCGCGAAACAACATGCCACGCAGCGCGTGATTAATTTACCCAAAGAAACGTAAATGAATGAATCATTTCACGTTATGGTAGAATTAATTGGCCATCAGGATCATGTGATTTAACCCCATTGGATTATTTTAATTCCGGTTATATAAAGTCACTATTCTACGTCGATAAACTAGAAACGATGGAACACCTGGAAATCAGCATTCTGCTGTTAAAATTTTGTGAAATTGTTGTTCCAGATTGCGCATTGTACGCACCAGCCGTGGTATCACAGCACGTTTTGTTACTGTTAAAAATATATTTCTTAGTTTATTATGATTTAAACTTATGTTACTGTAAACAAAAAACACCCGATACAAAGAGGCATCGTGGTGTTGTGGTTAGAGCGCTCACACAACCAACCAAGATGCACATCTCAGAGAGGACGAAAATTTTTTTTTTTTTTTTTTTGAGACGACTTTGGATTATAAATAATTAAGCTGCTCCATTCGGAGGGATCATCAATTACAAAACATCATCGGACTTACCAGGCAACGACATCTCATGGGAAAAAAGAAAAATGCAACAGATCAGAGTCTATGATAAGCAGCAGTAGAACGTCTCCGAACTACAGGGTGTCCGCCGGAAAGGTATACTACTTTGTTTGCTTATAATTTTTGATGATATGAAAGAGAATGGATCTTATATTGACAAATGTTTTATTTAATGTCGGCAATTATGTATGAAATACAATATCAGATAAATGCCCGCCTGTGTTAGCCTTAAAAATGCGAGCCCTTTTGAACACATTTTTCATTACATTCCCACACATTTCACGCAGTATTTCATTAGTTTCATCATGAATATTTTGTTTGAGTTCCTCAAGCGTTTCTCGTTTGTTTGCATTAGCCTTGCTTTTCAAATATCCCCACAAAAAGTTGTCCGGAGCAGTCAAATCAGGCGACTGTGGAGGCCAATCAACATCACCATGCCTTGAAATAATTTGTTGCGGAAAGAGGTATCGCAGTAATTCCATTGTAATCCTGGTTGTTTGCGATGTGGCACCATCTTGTTGAAACCACATGTTAGTTAAGCACAAAGCATGCAGTTGTGGCGTTAAAAAGTTTTCAATCATATCACGAAATTGCTCCCCATTGGCAGTTACCGTTACACCGTTTTCAGTTTCAAAGAAGTAAGGTCCAATGATTCTTCCTGACCAAATTGCACGCCAGACTGTCACTTTTAATGACCATCCAAGTGAAAATATGCCTCGTCATTCATTATGATTTTATAATGAAAATCGATGATTGATTTTGATAAAATGTTTTAACGATTAAAACACGTTAGTTTACTGAATATTTGCCACGTCTCTTCTTCGACTGCCAAAAATGAACTGTGAAAACTAATGTTTACCAAAATGGCGGCAAACAAAATAGTAGTGTACCACTACATCAAATATACAAAAGGCGTTGTTTCTACACAACGTCAACACTTCTTCTAAACACAGTAGGATTACCTGATTAGTTGGAAGACAAAAACTGACCCCAACCAAGCATAGTTGCCTTGTGGAAGCCATATGTGCTTTTAGGAGTAATGCACGTCAAGTTTTTTGCCCAACTTGATTTGATAATTTTTTGTTTCAGTGTTTGACAAATTTAATTCATAAGAGGTACACAATTGAGCAGCGATGCATTTCGTGCACTTCGCGGTTATTTTGGTCAGCATGATCGACCAAATATATCCACAATCGAGAGAATTTTGAGCAAATTCCAGTAAACTGGGTCTGTGGAAAATGTGGAAACATCTGTGCATGCTTGCCCAGTTCATTCTTTCGTTCTGTTGTTCTCGACAGAGTAGCTAAAGAGCCGTCAATACGCCGAGTGGTTAGTTTACCATACAGAAGTGAATGGTGACTTTACAAAGAAAATCATCTTCAGCGACGAGGAACACTTTCTCCTCGGTGGTTTCGTTAACAAGCAGAATTGCCGCATTTGGGCAAATGAGAATCCTCGAGTGATTGTTGAAAAGCGGATGCATCCACAAAGAATGACTGTTTGGTGCGGTTTATGCGTTAGCGGCTTCATCGGGCCGTAATTTTGCGACGGCCCAAGCAGTTACCATGAATGGTGTACCCTATCGCAAGATGATAGCGGACTTGTTGTGGCCAAAAATTGAGGATATGGACCTGGATGATAAGCGGTTTCAACAGAATGTTGCCACTTGCTACACAGCCAACGAAATAATGACTCTTTTGCACGAGAAATTCAATGACCGTGTTATCTCATGTCATGGCGATGATTATTGGCCACCACATTCATATGATTTGACAGCGTTGGACTTATTTCTTTAGGGGTATTTAAAAGAAAAAGTGTACGTCAATAAGCCAAGAACAATTCAAGAGCTAAAGGATGAGGTAATTCGCTACATTAACGTCATTAAACCTCCATTATGTGTCAGAGACATTGAAAATATGGACCGACGGATAGGGGTATGCTACCAAGCACATGGCGAACATTTGGCTGATATTTTGTTTAACACATAACTGTCTTAGATCCTTCTATTATAGTTAAAAAGGTTCAGATATTCTCTGAAAACTTTTTGTTTTATTTACAATTAACATTGTGCGTTTTGGTTGGACTGCCCTTTATAAAATCTATAATCCAGGTTCTTATGTTTGGGAGATACTTAACGGACCAATTTTATCAAAAATTAAGGGATGTCGTTCATCAAAAAGTGATTTAATTATTACGTTTTATAGTTTTATTTAAGGAGTAACACGCTTTCAAAATTGTATAAATGATAGAGTAGAGGAGTATGCTGCCTCTGTGTCGATTAGTACAATAAGTACTTTGGTATCTATAAAATTTGTTTAAAACACGCCTCCCCTAAACAAAACGAAACCAATTAGTTTAAGGTCACACATAAAAAATGTGCAATATTTTAACTATCAATTTAGTTGTTGCTTTTTCTCAGTGTATTATAGTATTATATTCCGTTTGCTATTTGCATGTCGTATTTTATTGTTATTACAAGTCATGTACATACACTAATATATATTCATAGGTTTTATTTATACAATTTCCTGTTATTATTTTAGCTGTCATTATAGCTGTTGCTTTATTTTTCTTAATAAATATATATGACAAACTAATGTATTTGATTAGGACTTGAAAGCAATTACTTAAATACTGCATATGCATGTATATTCATATGTATTTAAGGAAAAAACCCTATGTGGGTTTTACTAAATATTAGAGAAGAAGCAAAATCACAGTTGCAAATTTCGTAAACAAAATTGGTTATAAGCAAATAATAATAGACTATTTAAAAATGTTAACGGAAATATCCAGTTGGACTGGCTATGCCATATTTAAATAAATTTGATCGCACATGTCATTAGTTTTAGGTGAACAACAAATAAAAACCCTTAATTATATATTTTAAGCATATTTGTTTGGCTTTGTACCATTTCTTTAAACAATATAATTTAAATATAATTATTTATTTAAAATAAAAATCGAATATCTTGATAAATATTATATTCAATTGTTTTTAGTAATTAGATGTTTCCAAATGGGCACAATATTTTAACATGGGTTAAACAAAATTAGGTCGATATATAAAAAATTTACTCAATTCAATATGAATCGGTATTGATTTTTTGTTTTTCTATTAATTTTTTAATAAATCGTCTTCTTATTAATTATATTTATATAGAAGCATAAGGTATTTTGTATTTTAGCAAGAAAATTATTACAATTATTTGTTCTGTTTAAAAAAAAAATTGTAAATAATTAATTTGTTAATTGTTTCTATAAAAAAATTAACATTTAAAATGTCTGACAAGTTAACATGTTAGTTACGTTATTAAAATTACAACCAATTATGCAGTAAGTTAATATTGTCCTAATATGTACAAAATGCGAATTACCCTACTAAAGTTGAACGTAAAAATATCCAACAGTCAGCGCTCATTTAAGTTTTGCCCAATCAAGTGAACTAGTTTATTACGGGGTATTCTATTCCACTTTAATATCATAAGTTGTGCTTCAAAATATTTGCTCAATTCATCCAAACTATAAAATGTTATGTATGGTCATCTTATTAAAAAAAATTCTACGTCCAAATAAGTTTATAATTAGCGGGTTTTGCTTTTATAGATGTACCGTTATATTATGTTTATTTGAATTTATGTAAATAAGTGCAAAATTCAATGCGTCAAAATAATAAGGTCAGTGATTAATAAGCAATTAATCTAATCAGAAGGCATCACAATTGTTATTTTTTCTATTTTTTTATTTTTTTTTTATTATAATTTATAATTTGAATAATATCTGAGAAGTAAGGGCTGCGGGAAACCTTTGTCACCTTATGAACAAGGACAAATTATGGCACTTCTTGAGCACGGATTGAGTATGCGCGGAATGGTGAAAACACTGGGACGATCTGTGTGTGTTGTGCAAAATTTTCTCAAAAACAGAGAAAATTATGGAAAATTAAAAAGCACGGGTCGTCCAAAGATCCTGACTGCCCGTGAAACCCGGCTAATTTCACCAAAGGCCTCGAATTTCATGAAAAGTGAGGTAACAATAAAAGAGAAATTGAAATTACAAGCTTCAAAAAGCACAATTCTAAGAGCTATTAGCGTTCAGCTAAACCTTATTCGAGCAAAATTAAAAAAAATTCCCTGTCTGACTAAGCAGCGTAAGAATAAGCGTAAGGAGTTTGCGAAAAACAACAATTGGCATCAGGTAAACATTTTTTTTTAAAAGGTTATAAGATATTCCATGCATACCAGATGGTTTCAATTGTTATTGGCGAGTTTTAAGAAAGGAGCCCTTGTTTTTTACCAAACGAAATTTCGGTGGTGGCAGTTTGATGGTTTGGGCTGGCTTTAGCTCACATGGTACCCTTAAACTCTACTTTCCTTCCACTCAAATAGATAGTTTAGACTAACAGCGTATTCTGTCTGAACGTTTGCCGCCTTATTTTGCCCAAACTGCTGACAAAACTTTCACCTTTTAGCAAGATAACGCAGCAATTCATGTCAGCAAGTTGACCAGACACTAGTTTGAGAAGCACAATATTAAGGTACTTGATTGGCCAGCACGTTCGCCCGACCTAAACCCCATGGAAAAATTGCGGGGACCGCTTGTGCGTAATGTTTATGCATACAACAAACAGTACCGGACAAAAGATGAATTAAGAGTGGCAATCTGCAACAGCTGGCGCGACATCCGCTTCAACGTTCTGGATAATTTTGAAAGTGCGACGCCATCCCTTATTTTTAAGACAATAGAAGGAAATGTGAACTGCATAAATTAAAAATAATTGATTAATGCTTAGTTTAAATAAAAGTTTGGAAAAATGATTAAATGCACTTATTTCCATAAATTTAAATTTAAAAAAATGCTAAATGTTTCAGACAAAGAAGCAAAGGCGATTATTTCAATGCTCACACACTGTCTTTTCAAGCAATTACAGGCATTCTTCTTAAAAATTTGTATGACTGCCTCAAACACTTATGAATCGATAAACAAATCATTTAACCACACAACCAAAGTAAGTAGAGGTAGGACTGTTAAGCACAATAATTAACACAATATCTATCTATCTATGGCAATGTGGGGTAAAAAAAAAACACTGAAAAAAAAATAGAATATTTCCTAAGACAAGAAAATTATACAAAAAGTGCTCTGAAAAAACTGAAAAAAACTGAATAATTTTTTACAAATTTATTACAAACACTGGCCTATTAATTAGTGTAACACTAAAAGAAAAATGTAAAAAGAATGTTAATTTATACAATATAAATAAAATGTTCTTTTTTTATACTTTTATCTCTATATAACACTTTCTAGAAACTACCTCTATACTTACGTTCTTAAAAATATTTGCATTTATATTAACATTTACTTACTTAATCTTCGTACTGCATTTAATTATCCAAATTACAAGAGAAAACGTAATGAAAATTAAAAAAAATAAATAAAATTTAAGTGTTACAGGTATAAAATAGGAAAATTCAAAGAAATATATTTCATTTGTATGAGCATTTTAATGAAATTTTATAAGCAATTAACTCACTTCTTAACATACGCTCCCGGTACTCATCATCACGTTGTACAGACACTACACCATTACCACCACCACCTGGCACTCCACGACCACTACCACCAGCACTAGCACTGCCATTACCACCATTTGAAATGGTGGTAATATGTTGATGCAGTTGTGTATCCATCATAGAACGCTAAAGCTGTAGCTATTAACTGTACAAAAACAAACAAAAATTCATATAATTTAGTAAAAAAGTAAAATAAAATGAATGAAATAGAAATAGAGAAACAAATTATTTTTTTATTAAACAAGCCAAACCAAATAAAACAACAAATAGAATAACAAAATTATAAAAACAAGAAGAAATCAACCAACATTAGCGTTGCAAGAGACATATACCGGCAATGATAATCACCACTTTTTGGTAGAGAGTGTCCTAATTACGTAGTGTGTAGTAATAGCAATAAGGCGATGAGTAGGTAGGGTGCATGCATTAACTAATTAGTACTATTTGGTTGGAGCAACGCATGCCCGACGATTGGCGTCTCAGTGTGCAATGCCATGTACATAGAAAGAGACGTAAGGGGTATCTCCTCCCCATCGCATACAAAATTCTGTAGAGCGTTCTGTTTGAAAGATTAAAACCTACGATAAAAGACATAACTGGTACATACCAGTGTGATTTTCGAACTGGTAAGTCGGGTGGCATGGTGTAGTGGTTAGAGCGCACGCATAGCAACACAAACGAACAGGTTCGAGCCCCAGCAGAGGACATGACGACGAAAAAATTTAATTGTGGTTTCGAATGTTTAATAATAAAAAAAGGCTTCAACTTCTTTCCTCCAGTCAACTCCATTAAAAAAAAAATAAAATAAAGAAAAAAGTACCCTTGAGCCTTCTCGCATACCTCTGGCGATGATGACAAACATCAGACGAATGATCAGGAAAAACACGCCACCTACTGGAAAAAAATTACAATGCTAAAGTAAAGATCACCACCAATTAGCAAGGATCTTCACCACTACACAAAACAAAAATCATATGGAGGAAGCTACAGCAGATTAATCATCTACTTACCTTGATATATCAAATTGATTAAAGAAACTGAAACAAAGAAATAGATGCTTTGTGGAAAGCCAATATGCTCCCTAGAGGAGTGACGGAAAAAAAGTCTAGATAAGATCTTGCGCGATGCGTCAGTTAACAGAACGGGCAAAATTAATTGGGTTACGCAGTGGGTTGCCAACCCTGTAGCTTAATGCAATAGTTATTGCTAAAGATACCACCTTGATCAAAAAAGTCCCGGAATAACCACCCTGTGGCAGTCCCATCATTCCGATTTGATTTTTTGTTTTTTGTTTTTTTTTTTTTTTTGTTAGGTTGGTACATCAGATGTACCAACTTAGCACAAAAGAACCGCCACATGGAGGTTATTCAGAAAACCAGAAGTCTCTAATTGGAAATCCGAAGTCAAACGCTCTGTCAATAATATTATGATGGACCATATTGACGACCCAAATTTGCTTATGGTCCTCAAAGATAGAATATATCATAGGCAATCAGAGTAGTAAAACGGAAAGAATTAATTACTTGCACCATTGAAAAACACAAACTTGCATGTTTCCGTCCCTGTGCTGGTTGAAACAAAAGTATTTTTTCACATAACTTTGAATTAGTAGCATTCACTAATTAGGATTCTGTCCCACAAACAGCCTGAATAGAGCGACACATACTCAGCAAATAACACATGAAAGTGCACCCCAAAAATGCAAAAGGAAACACACGTATAAACATCGATTTAACATGCCACTAAATGCTTAAGTTATAAATAAAACATTTAGTGAGAAACGTGAAATTTGCAAATAACAGTCAGTAGCAAATGTTGCAAATTTTCTATGTTTAAAGATGTTTAGAAATAGAAAGGAAATTATTATTTTTTTTATGACTACCAGCGTTTTCATCCTCCACTGTTTGCTTGCACTTATACTTATAAGTTTGTTTTTTATCTGTCTGTCGATTTTGCACTTTCAACAAAATGTTGCAATATTATCTGGTATAACTTAAGCATAGCACATCGTTATACAAAAAAATTTTTATAGAAAAAAAAAACATCTTATAAATTATTTAAATCGTTGAGAGCGTAAGATGAAGAGATACTATTGACTAGAAATTGCAACATTAGGGTGGTACTATAAGCATAGAAAAAAAACTTGAAAATTTATTAAAATTATTTGAATTAGAATTTAAAGGAGTTAATGGTCAATTTCTTCTCATTTATTTGCTTTTTTTCTATACTAAATATATACGTGCATATGTTCTTACCACCCTAACTTTACTGTATGTATACATTTATGCAGATGCTCTCATTTGCATAAGTAAAAAGCAAACTCTTATGAACTTTAACAAAATCAATGTCTGAATGATTTTTCTTTCGTATGGGTTGTTTGTCAGTTTTACATAAAAATAAGAAAATAAAATTATTTTAAAAAAAACTTTAATAAAATGTAGTTTTTAACGAGATAAATATTTCGCAAATAAAAATGTAAATTTTTTCTTTGTATTTGTTTCTTTCCCCCAAAAGTTGGTTGATAACATTTCGCCATCATATATGTACTTCTTTTATAAGTATCTCGCTAGAACGACATTGAATGCCCTAAAGTGATTTGAATTTATTTTATTCTTCCTTTCATACTTTCGTGAGTTCGAAACTTAACTTTTTCATATGCAACCGCTTAATAAAATTAAGGAAATAGTTAAAGTCAACTTAAAAAGAAATAATTGTGGAAAAAAATTAAAATTTTTGCAAGAATTTATAAAGTGGGAGTTTTCTGATTAATAGTACGATATACAGCGATTACAGCAAAGATTCAAGTCTGATATTCAAGATTTTTATTCAGATCGACATAATAGATTGATCGGTAACAATTTAACTAAATTAAAAGTCAGTTTTCTACCTCCCTTGTCCTTATAAAGCTGCAAGGTTAGCTTTGACCTTAAATATCTTAGACTTATGATTTTTAAATCTCATTAACAATTTTAATAATTTATATCTTATAAAAACATAATATAGTTTCGTATGGTTTTTAAAATGTTATCCGATAATAGTTGGCATTTAGAGTTTTTTTTTCTTCCTCTGCTCTAGGGAGCATATTGGCATTTCACAAAGCATCCATTGTTTTGTTTCAGTAATCAAGTTGATTTTCAAGTTAAGTAGATGGTTAATGCACCTCGCCACCATGTGGTTGTGAGTAGTGGTGCAAATCCTTGCTAAGTTGTGGTGATCCTTACTTAGCATTGTAATTTTCTCCTGATCAACGAACTGATGTTTGTCACCATCGCCAGAGGTAAGCTCAAAGGTCTCTAAATGAAATGGTCTGGAGGGAGGTTGAAGTCACTCGATAGCGTAATAAAATTGTTTTTTCTCATGTTCTCTGCTAAGATTCGAACCTGGCTCGTTTCTGTTGTATGCCATTGCTTTAAACACTACACCACGATCAAAAAGTTCCCGGAATGGCGATCCCATCTTTTTTTTTTTGTTAATTTGGTAAATTTTTTGCTGATATTCCCGCTTAGTTATCGCTAAATCATAGGTTGATATTTGCTAAAGCCACGTTGTCAAGAGAGTGTTGGCGGTTTTTTTAAATTTTAGAAATGGATTTAAGTTTGCAACAACGAACTTGTAATAAATTTTGCGTAAGAAACGGACTTAATGGTGTGTGGACGTTAAAAATATTGGGAAAGTACTTCGACAACGGTTCTCTAAAGAAAACGGTTGCTTACCAGTAGCACGAGTGATTCAAAAGTGGCAGTGAGTCAATCGAAGATGATGAACGCAGTGGCTGACCATCGACATCGAAAACCGACGAAAACATTGATTAATTAAAAGAAATGTTGGTCAATAACCGCAAATTAACCATCAGAGAGATAGCGGAGGACTTGAACATTGCATATGGATCCGTCCAAGACTATTGATTATTGATTTTGATTTCTGTCGTTTAACAGCAAAGTTGGTGCCAAAAGGTCTTAATTTCATGCAAAAAAGAGACCGTGTTGAGGTCGCAGAGGCATGATTTGCGAGGCTGAATCCGATCCAACATTCATCAAAAGGGTCATTACTGGAAACAATCCAGACATCAGGCAAGTAAATGGCGTTCATCAAATGAGTCGAGACCATTTTCAGTCAAAAAAGAAGGCAATGCTCACGGTTTTCATGGATTACAACGGTGTAGTGCATCATGAATTTTTTCCATAAGGCCAGACAGTAAACAAAGAGTATTATTTGGGCATTATTAGACGTTTGCGTAAAGCAATTCGCCGAAAGAGACCAAAATTGTCGACAGAAAGCTCATAGATTTTGAGCCATGATATTGCATCGTCACCATCATTATTCGAAATTTTTTGACGAAAAATGCAACAAATACCATCCAACAGCCACCGAATTCACCCGATTTGGCTTCTTGTGAAATCTTTCTGTTCAATCAAGTTGAAAAACTATTACGGTAAACGCGTTTCAGCAGCTATGAGGAAATAATGGAAAAATCAAAGGAATCGCTGATGAACATACCGAAAACCGAATATAAAAATGTTTCGAGGATTGGATCAAGCACTGGCATAAGTATGTTGCAGTCGATGGAGATTACTTTGAAGAGGACAATCTAGATTTAGATAAATAAACTTGTATTTTTAATTTTCTGAATAAATTCCTGGGACTTTTTGGTCAAGGTTTAATTGCAATCTAAAATAATATTAAAATGATTACATTTTCGCTCAGTTAGTTTCTCTTGGGTCCATATGGTGATAACATACATGTCCGCCAGAAGCCAAGCGAACCAACGAGACATATGCATAAAATAAAATAACCTGTTGACATCCATACCAGCCAAGAAATCAGTAGGGATATCCGAAAGATTTGGGCTCCGACACAGAAAATATTCCAGCGGTTCCTTCACTATGCTGAGAACTTCATTAAAATTCAGACTAATAGCCAACAAAATACGTAGCCGATATCGCAGTATTCCTATAATAGACTCTGATCGGGCAAAATCGTATAGTCACCATATTTGCCTAACAGTCGCTGTACGCTGCTCGACAAGTACCACAGAATCAGCAGTCTGCACAATAAAAGTGGCATCTCAACCAGTTGGTCAATCTCACTTTCACTCAAAAAAAAGCCATCCCTAGCCAGTCCATCCGACTCACACTCCCCTAATATTCAGGTTTGAATGTCTTGCTTTTTCGTTAAGACATGTCCGGCATTGACATGCCAACAACTATGTCGAGTAGACACCGGAGAGTGTTAGTACACATCCGGATTTTTACATTAAATACCCTCCAGTATATAGCCTACTGTTCTCTTTACCGCCGAGACGTCCATCTATAGAGCTCTGAAGCTTTCCGGAATTTAATTTCTTATATGCGGGATTACATAATCTTACCCTCAACTTCCCCCAAGCATTTTTATCCGTCTGTGTACATCTCAACAGACACAGGCATAATAAATTGTTCTGCTAAGATGCTAGAACGTCTATTTTCACGAAGGGCTTGTGTATACAATAATCCAGCACGTCAGGGACTATATCCATATCATACAGATTGGCTGAATGCCAACTGAACGTCACCAAACATGACACTGTTCATCAGATTCGCCCCTCAGTCGGGCCACTGTTTGGCATGCTGTGTGACATGTGGCACCGTCTTGTTGAAACCACATGTCAGCCAAGTCCAGCTCGCACGGTAGCGCCCGCCATTCACAGTAACGTTAATGTCTACGCCGTCTTTGAAAAAGTACAGTTCATTTTTCAAGATGCATTGACAGTTTTTACAATGCTTTTGGCTGCTCTTCACACCGAATACGGTATTTTTGCTTACTCACGTATTTATTCAACCAGAAATGAACTTCGTCGTTGAACAGAATTTTCCGATAAAAAAGCATGAATTTTGAGCATGAATTTTGAGCATGAATTTTGATAATAAAATTCAATAATCTGCAAGCATTGATCGTTTGTAAGTCGATTCATGAACATTTTTGACAGTAATATTTTATGCTATAAACACATTCAAGGCTACTGACCATCGACTACAAGCAGTCAAAAATATAATACATGTGTGCATATGAGAATAGTTATTTTAGCGGCAGCACGGCTACCGATTACACAATTACCGTTGTAGCCCGTAGCCAACTTAGGCTAATTTTATTTTTTTTTTTTTTTGGCGGCAGCAAACAGCTTAGTGCTGTCAATACAATAAGATGAATGAAATGGGCGTTTTAAAAACGAAATACATGAAATATGTACTTTAAAAACGCGAAAAAATGTATGTGGCACCATTGAAAAAGAATAATTATATAGAGCGTTGTCACACAATAAATTGATTGCCTACCAAAAATTTTCCAAAATTTTCACAAACCATTTCGCAGCCTACCAAAAAATTAATTAAAAAATTTTAAAATAAATTTTTTCATTAAAATCCAAAATGTCTTAAGTTACCTTTCAGCCACACGAAAGTACTTTCGTAAAAGTTGCAATATACTCATTTACTACATACTTTATACTAAAGTTGTGTTGAGCTATGAATATTAAGTATGTTGGTTATGGCCAAAATGCACCACATTAGATTGAGGCTGCGAATAAATCCTGTAATCTTATTTGATGAAAGAAGAAATATGTACATCTCCCGAAATCAGCACAGCATTCCCCAGGAACCTCATTCTCTGAGCCGAGATGGCTGAACACTCTTATAGTATATGTCCATATGTTTAGGCATAACTGGTGCAGAACCTATACCGATAATTCTCAGCATTTCCCAAAATACAGTGAAGGTGTCTGAGATTACAGTGCCACAGAGCGATGAAATTAAGCATATTATACAATATTTCTTTGTGACCAAAAAACAAAATGTTTGGCTATAAAACTAGGACTTGCGACATAAAAACTTGATGCATGGATGTAGGCAGTTCCATTGTGGCTTAGCAATGCATATCGGCACCTAAGGTTGCCATTAAGTTTTTATTGATAGAGCTAAGGATCGCTTCATATATTGGAACCTACTTAAAGATAATTTGGACAATCTATGGAAGCTGATATATGTGCAAAGGTAGGGGTAAGCAGTCTCTGAGAAAAAGTACGTAGATTTATAAAATTAAATTATAAATTTTTTTACAGTGTTAATTATAGTGAAAATTATTATTTATTCAAATCAAAGGTAAGAAACCTACCAAAAATTTAAGAAAATTGCAATAAACGAACCAAACTACCAAATTGTTATTAAACAACGAAAAACTATCAAATTTGGTCCGATCGGACCAAAATGGCAACGCTGATCATTTGTCATTTGATTACATTTATTTTGTAGCTGTAGGCGTTAAAATAATTAAGTAGCTGGTTACTTGGCTACTTTTGTAGCAGAGTTTGCAGACAGACAGACAGATAGACAGACATATAAAGTTTACCTTTTGCATGACAACGCTCGGTCTCTCGTGGCAAAGTTGCCAAACAATTTTTAGAAACGATCAAAGTCGCCAAACATAGTCTATTCTGATTATTGGCTTTCGATGGATGCAACATCTATATCACTGAATCACATCTTTTGAAGAAATATAAAATCGGCTTCAAAGTGGAGCGCCTCAAAGCTGGGGGAAAATATGTCTGCCAGTGATTTGATAACTTTTTATTTTGATAAAATTGTTAATTCATTATAACTTTATGGCTAAAAATTAGAACTACATGTCCATTGGATTAAAGCCGGCTTCGATAGCCAATCGAGTGACACAACCCATAGGGAGTACAGCAGTAAATCAGCGTCAAAGTGACTTTTCAGGGTCCTTAACTTCAACTTTAATAAAGGCAGACGTTCCAAAAGCAATGGTCGCATTTGCCACCTGCTCTGCACAGCAATAACAGCACTTTAACGGTAATCTACTATACTCAAAATGAATTGTATGACTAGTCATTGCCTAGAGGGTACATATGTCTACCACTAGGGGTGCTAACAATTACAATTTAAGGAATGCGAAAGCTAATCGTAAGATCATATTTTTACGAATTCGAAAAACGATACTTACAACACACTTTAAAGTTATAAAAAAAATTTTAGTTTTATTTTTATGGTATTGAAGTAACGGGTGATTTTTTAACCTTTTAGATTATGAAAATTTGTAAAAATGCAGAGAATTTGCAAAAGTGAATAAAATCTTTTTTTTTCAGTGATAAACGAATGCCTGCTATTTTTTTTTTTTTTTTTTTTTTTTGTATCTAAATATTGCCCGCTGTTATGCCATGGGTGGTCCATCCGAATGCTGCAATTTGGGCATCCTCTTTCCAGCATTTCAGCCGGTGTTTCACCAATGGCATCCTAAATGTTGT
Source organism: Wohlfahrtia magnifica (assembly GCA_023159175.1). Classification (NCBI taxonomy): domain Eukaryota; kingdom Metazoa; phylum Arthropoda; class Insecta; order Diptera; family Sarcophagidae; genus Wohlfahrtia; species Wohlfahrtia magnifica. The sequence continues at coordinate 319,846 of JAKWBJ010000482.1, read as the reverse complement.
CTTCCAAGATTTGAATTAAGGCTGGCTGGCTGGCTTTTCCTGTCTACGAAAGACAGGCAGCTACAGACCTGTCTATGAGTGCTCTCTACACCGAATTCGTCAATTTTGTTTGTTGACGTACCCATTGAGCCAGATATCATATCTTTCTTGGGGGAAGGATGTAAGCCAATGATTTGATAGTTTTTTTTTTGGATAAAATTGTTAATTCATTCGTATTTTTGAGCTAAAAAAGGAACCGAATTAATTTGTACTCCCAATATTTAAATTTTAAAATTTTTTTGTTGTAAATAAACAACAAAAATTTTTAAATAAAAAAAACCCACCCGGGTGGGTTTAATTGGGTTATTCGGTGTAGCCAGCGATGGTCGGTAGCCTTGTATGTGTTTATAGCATTACACGAAAGCAACTGAGCTGCCAAAAAAAAAAATGTTGCCAAAAAGAAAATTGCTAAAAAATCACCCGATAAAACCTATGCTAACAATCTAACATAATAAATGTCATCAATGAAATAACACCTGAAATTTTTGCAAATGTTAGCAATTAGTTGTGATGGCTATAGAATTATTTAATTTATTAATTTTTTATTGTCTCATTACGAATTAAAGTTCGTCAGCTCATTTTGAAAAATTCTTTGTATTTTAGTGTTGTTTTAAAAATTGCCTTAATATTTTCTAATCAAATTCGATTAATAAACACTTCACAGTGAAGTACATTTATTTTATAAAACTTCGAAAATTTTTTTATATATTTAATCACTTAATTTGATTTTCAGTTCAAATACAATTACATATTTAAACTAATTTTATAAAAATTGCAATTAGTTTAGCAAAATTCACTAAATTTCATTAAAGCATTGAATACAAACACAATGTTCAGGCAACATAATTAAACCCACAGCTCAAGCACATGAATTCGTTTAGCAGAACAAACAAACAACATTGAATTGCATTTTTAATTTTAACACACACACATACACACAAACACACAACCACAGAACACTTTTATATTCGAATCAATTATATTTTGTATTTCAATGAGACTGTTTGTCGGACTGTCTGTTTCTCTATTGACGATTATAAACGCGCTTTACAATCACTTACAATTGTTTAGCTGTTGTGCTTGACAGGACAATAGAATGGCAACTGAAATTTCAACTAAAATCTAACCGTTAATCTATTAAACACTATTAAAATAAACAATAAAAATAACAATTCACCAACACTAACTACACCAACAACAGTTTCAGTTAATTTTCTGTAGTAAAGCATTTACGAAAACACGTACCTCTGGTCTAAAAAGTGGACACCAAAGTAACAAAGAAAACAAATATTTATTTAACCCCACTACAGGTAAATTATTAAATATGAAATTCTAACAAACTCACTGTCGTACTTTCATGTGAGATTGTATTCCTGTGGCACATGTTCGTCAGATAGTTTCCCTTGCGGATAGTGTATAATTATACAAATATTTTTTTTTTACTTTTGTTATTATTAAAATAAAATACTCGTCACCAACAAATAGACAAATTATTTAAAACAGTTGTCCCCCGTAGAATATGACCAGAGGAAGAAAAAGCTGATTTTTTATTTGAAAGGCCTATTTTTCTATATTGTTACGTTTTAACCATTTTAAAACGTTTGAAATTGTTTAAATTGCGTTAAAATAAAATGAACTCAATGTTTTAGTTGTTTTACAGTTTTCATTTATTCCTCTATAACTTTTATACACTTTGTCTTTATACAGCAAATTGATATTCACTCATACAACATTTTTATTTTTGCTTTAACACAACTTTATTTATTGACAGCCAAATGATAACTAACTCAGATTGGAGGTAAAGCAGCCCCGTCATATACCTAATTGTCTACGGTTTAGAAGGTTCCGGAAATATCGACCATCTTCTATTTTTATATTCGTTAATTCAAATGTAACGTAAGGATGGGCGATCTAGAAATGCTGCCAAATACGCAAATAAATACGGCATTGACAGGGTGACACATAACTACCAAATATACAAAATTTAGGTATTTTTATATTCGTGACAATATGAAGTAACTATAATGATAATTTAAAACCTTAGAACCTTTTCAGGTCTGAATAAAAATACATTGGCACATATTGTTTTCACAACTGAAATATTTTTAAGTTCGCCAATATTTAGATACCCTATGCAAATAAAATTAAATCTTGGTTCAATCAAACATGAAAAACTTACTAATTCGCTACGGAAAGAGACGAGATCTACGTGTGCCACAGTACTTAGGCATAAAAAGCTCTTTACGATCAGCGCCTTCGTGCTAAAGTTATTACTTTTCTTAAGGAAAAAAACTGAGAAATGGCGCCAGTTCGATTCCAGTTCTTTTAAGGAATGACCAAGCATTCACGAACCCGGTTGAAAAACAAACCTTTTGGCTGAATTATTTGCAAGTAATTCCCGTTTGCCGGAGAGCCTACAACCACTACCCGCACTAGAAAGTGTATCACTGACTCTGCCTATATATTTTCGAGCCCGAGCTGTAAAAACGGTTCTTGCAAATCTCAACTTCAACAAGTCTTCTTGGCTGAATGGCGTACCAGCATTAGTCCTGAAGCAATGCTCTTCCACGCTTGCTCATTCATTAGACAACCTTTTTAGTTCGTCATATCGCGCCTGCGCTTTTCCATCTTGCTGGAAGTTCGCAAAGGTGAGGTTACCAACCCTGAAAACTACCGCCCAATAGCAGTCTGTTCGGCAATCTCCAAGGTTATGAAGAGTATGGTGCATTGGAAAATATTTGGAATCCAATCAATACGATCGTCGACTGACGGAATTCTCCGAGAGAAGGAACAAATCCATTCATGGTATTGGTAAGAGCAAAGTTGTGGTTCTAGATATTTCCAAGGCGTTTGATAGGGTTTGGCATGACACGATAGTATCGAAACTTACTGCCTTTGGTGTCGGTAGTCACTTCTCTGAATTTATATCGAGGTTTTTTAGAGATCGCTATAGATGGAATCTCATCTGACGAGTTCAGGATAAATACAGCGGTACTGCAAGGCTCTGTTTATTCTAAAACTCTATGCGTAATATTTCTTAATGACTTTCTTCTTCTAACTTCCAATCATATCTATACTTTTACAGACGACAGCAACATTTGTCAATCATATTCTTTTGATCATAGGCCGAGCTTTTTGGAGATTGAGGCGAAATGGCGAAATATGAATGACATACTCACGAGCGACTTGGCGAAAATCTCGGAGTGGGGTCGTGCAAATCGGGTCGATCTTAATGCGTACAAGACCCATTGTTGTTTTCTGTTACACAGACATGGTGGTGTGGTGTCATCTGTGACTATGGGTAATGCAGATATTGAGGGGTCAGATGTTCTTGATGTTCTAGGCATGAGGATGCCGTGTGATGTACGTTGGAATAATCACATTTTTGATATGTCGAAAAAAGCATTCAAGTGCCTCAGTTTTTGAAGACGGTGCAAGTAATACATCACTCCATCAGACCTTCTCATTATTTATATGACCCATATCCGACCTAAAATGGAATACAACTCTCATGTATGGGACGGTGCCTTAAAGTCTATTTTGGGGCTTCTCGATCGCGTACAGAAGAGGATGAAGGTGCTTATTAATGACGGTAGTGTAGCCAACTCTATCGATTAGCTAGAGCATCGTCGCAATGTGGCATGAGTTTCATTGTTCTATCGGTACTATTACAGCATATGTTCTAACGAAATAAAAGAATTGATTTCGCATAACCATATATTTTCACGCAGTACTTTTTTTCCCGCAGAGCACACCTCTTTGTAGTTGATTGTCCGACGAATCGCACAATGCATTAGAGAATTCTTTCTTTAGCTACACCGTTCGTTTGTGTAACGATCTTACCGAGAAAGTTTTTCCTGTCACTTACAATATGGATGGGTTCAAATCATACGTCCACAAACACTACTCCCTCTATCCTCCTTCCCACAAACTATTTTCCTAGCACCAGCACAATACACTGCATGAGTAGGCGTCATTCACTAAGAACTTTTTTATAACTTTTTAAAAATAAAAATAAAAAAATGTCCACTAATTATGCAAGAAAAAATTCGTTCGCAAATTTTGGTCAAAGTTAGGTACCTGCACTTAATTTTGAATAAAAACAGCAATAGCCAACCGATTTTCATGATTTATAGCTCATTGCATTCTCAACATTTTAGGCTTTAATTTAAATGCTTAAGATGTAAAATTTTCGCTCAGAAAAACTTTTTATTATTTTTTGAAAACAAAAAAATTGCTCTAATTTAGGGCGAAATTTATTTTTCGAACTAAGTTATGAATAACTCCAAAACTCTTGAAAATACAAAAAAATATTGTTCAGGTGATTTGCAGGAAACTTTAAAGTCTTCGTTCTGAAAAATTGTTTATGACTTTCTGAAAAAAAAGACAAATTCTCTAATTTTGCGCAAAAAAAAAAAATGTTTTCGCAACTAAGTTATGAATAACTCCGAAACTGTTCAAAATACAAAAAAAAAAGAAAATAAAATAAAAATTTATTCAGGTAATTAATAGGAAATTGTATTCCTAAGCATTTTCTGGTACTCGCATTGAAATTGGTCAAGTCGTTTTCAAATTATGATGAGATATATATTGTGGCGAAAAATTAGCCACTCCGAGTGATTTTTTACAAACTTACTTTTAGGCAACACTTTTTTTGGCAGCTCAGCTGTTTTCGTCTTACATGTTCAGTTTGGTCTATAATTTAACCATGAATCGACTTACAAGCGAACAACGCTAGTAGATTATTGACTTTTATAATCAAAATTTTGTTGGACAAAGATCCACTTTTTTATCGGAAAATTGTGCTCAGCGAAGAAGCTCATTTCTGGTTGAAAGGATACGTGGACAAGCAAAACTGCCGTATTTGGTGCATCCCAAAAATGCATTCTTTGGTGTGGATAATGGCCGGTGGCATCATTGGACCGCAGGAACGTTACTTTGAATAATGTACACTACCGTGCGATGATTTAAAGTTCAAAATGGGTGAGCAGGACTTGGCTGACATGTGGTTTCACATGTCACACAGCACGTGAAACAATGGCCCAATTGAAAGGCGAGTTCGGTGAACAGTTTTTTTCACGTTTGGAGCCGGTCGATTGGCCGCCCAGATCAAGCCATTTAACGCCATTAGACTATTTTCTATGGGGCTATATTAAAGCTTATATCTATACGAACAAGCCCACAACGGTTAACTCACTGGAAGCCAATATTTAATCGTAAGATACCAGCCGATATGTGGGTCACAGCGCATTTATTACAAGATTCTACAGAAGCGGGAATAACGTCTCCCTGCGAGGTACACCTTCCTATACTCCTAGTGATAAATAAACTCCCTAGCGTCGGGTGGATTATCCTTCCGTGAAGAAATTTCACTATCCAAGGCTGTTCTGTATTCCCAGTCTGGTTAGTGCGCCTGTTATGGCACCTAGTTCTAGATTATTGAAGGCCCTCCATATATCCAAGAAGGCGGGCGGGGTGTATTCCCCTTGTGCACCACAGTGTGTAAGGCGATCTCTACTGACCTTCCTTCCATGGATACTTACGGCTTCAGAAAACTTATTTTGATTAAAATTCATTGCCTAAAGCCTTGCTTTCAAGGGATTTTATCAATTATTGTCAATCTTGTATAAAAAATAAAGCAAAACTTTTTTATTTGCTTTTGTGTATTATATACTAAAACAAGTGGTGAAAATATCTCTTTATTTATTTACTGTTATTTACATTTGTATTTCAAATTTGTCATTGTATTACTATTTATGGCTGAAATACTAAAGGTTTGCCTCTAATGTCATGAAAAAATAAAACTTTTATTGGTGTTATGACTCTCTTGCCACACTACGGTTTACAAGTCTGCGAATTTTATCTGACTATTTGGCTCGTTATGGTCTAAAACTTGTGACCTTCAAATCACATGTCAACGATTTACTTGGTCTACACGTTTATTTATTCAATAAAAAATAGAAAAAATAAAACTAAAAAACTAAAAAACTGATTGTGAGGGTTGGTGGTTTTCACAGAATAATTTTATTTGTCATTGTGAAGGTGTTGGTTGCACTTGGTTTTATTTTGATATTTTTTTTCCTCACATTAACATACAAATTAATTAGTCATTTTATTATGCAAAAATTTTTAATGATGATCAGTGTTGCCACCTTGTGTGTAATTACATATTGCGTGTAATATTTCATTGTGTGTGTAGCCTGTGTGTAATTTTACTCTTTGTTCACCCTATTCTTTAATCGCTATATTTGACATACGAAATTTCCTCTTTTGCAAACAAACCGAATTTAATCATAAAAATACAAAAACTATCTCTAAGCTTGGAGAATAGTTTGGGACTGTATATTGAATGCTGATGAGGACAAATCACATTTTTTTTATGATTAAGTGGACAAATTTCTTTATCTCAATATTTAAAAATAAAATATAAAGCAAACTGAAAATAAAGAGAATATCGCAAGCAATTTCCCATTCTACCCAGACCACGATCCCAAGCCGTATCTGACTCAAACGTACAGAAAAATTTGCGCAGAGTGTATCTGAAAAAGTTTAAAACCCTAGTTAAGCTTAAGATGACATTATTAAATGTGCCGCTGTGGTAGGGTAGATAAGACACCCGCCTACCAACTAAGATATCCTCGGTTCAATACCAGACCAGACCACCAGATAATTTTCAACAGCGTTATCACATCATAGCACTGCTAGTGACTATCAAAAAAGGCGTTAAGTTCTAGGTCTCTTTCAATGAGTCTAAAAATAGAACCGAGTGCAGCTTATTGATTAAGAGAAGTCCTCCTTGTCCCTTTTGGGATGTCGCGAGAATTATGTGTGTATGTACTCCGGAAGAATGCTAATTAAAGGTTGTTAAAATGAATTCCAAGGTGTTTACTGACTGTTCCGGATAACAAAGGATAAACTATTACTAATTGTTCGATTATTACATTTTAAGCATTCATACATTGCTTTCATCCATTTTGCGCTGAGCTCAAAACAATTATTTATTTTTGTGTTATCATTGGATAAAATGCTGGTTTCCTTATTATTTACAAAGGATCATATTTGATGTATAATCATGACCCCGAAAAATTTATATTTACTGCATTTTTATATTTAGAGGGCTTTTCTTTAATAAGAGCTCTTGCCCGATTATATCTTGGCAATAATATTCGTAAAAACAGAACTTTGTGTGTAATTTTTAGTCATATGTGTAATTTTGATGAAGGCTGTGTGTATTTCATAATGCTGTTTGTTGGTGGCAACACTGATGATAATTTAAAAATTAAAGAAATTATTAGTTGTGCTAGCCTGTATTAAGTTATGGCCTGACTTATTTTTACCCTACATTGGACATGGTCAAAATATACATAATCGTTAACTTCAAACCGAAAGAGAAAGTTAACTTATATGTACATCCGGTCTAAATATGTTTAATATATGGTGATTTTGTTTACAGTTAAACAAGTGTTTTTCCAGGCGAAGGTCATGGCCATACTGAAGACCGTTCAATACTTGTTAAATGAGGGGTTTTTCCCTGAGGATCTTCTGACGAACTGTTGAGGGTATGCACTGAGCCCGATATTTTCGTGTGAGGGCCTATCATTGTTGTCCTGATTGCCTCGGTTAAGCTGGATATTTGTCGGTCAGTGTATGGTGATGCTCAATCTCGTTGACGGCATGAGGTCACTTGCGGTATCGGCCGTCTCTGCTGGACCGACCATGATGAAAGGAGGACTAAATTTCTCCTCTCCCTAAGTCGCATGGCCATCAATTGCAGTCCTTACGGGTCACTGCCTGATTGGGAGGCATGGCGATGGTCTTGGCATTTCCTGGAATAATGTTTGCAGAAGTTATGGTTACGAGGAGGAAGAGGAGACCTTGCTACCAGACGACGAAAGTTTTTGGCCTCAAATTTTGTGTATTCTTTGACTAAACTCCCCAGAAGGTCAAAATGGTTAATTTTGCACACGATATAAAAATTTTAATTTCTGTATTAGAAGATATAACTAACAGGTCATTCAATAAATTCATAGGATGGCACATAGATGACGTTACTAGAATTTTTTCCATATGATTTTTATTTAGTACTAATCTTCAAACGATACGTGTATAAATTCGACAGCAATACCTCCTTTTATCGGGAGTTATAGCATTTTGTGTGAAGCAACTTTTGTTATTGAAAAAAAAGGAAAATAGAAATTTCGAGTTTTGATAAAGTAAGCATTGCTTTTTGATGAAAAAAAATATAGTGGAAACCAAACAATGCCTTGATAAACATTATTCGAACTCTGCTCCATAGAGACAAATGTTAGAGAAGTGTTAGAAGTACAAATGAAGAGCGAAGTGAACACCCAAATGAAACCCACTAATTGCTTATGAACGATAGCAAATTGAAGTTGCACGAGCTAGCTGATATTGTAAAGTGTTTTTACCATTTTACACGAAAGCGAAAGTATGCGAAAGCTCTTTATAAAGTGGTTGCCGCGTGAGCTCACAGTTGACCAAAAACAACAACGAATTGATGATTTTGAGTAGTGTTTAGCGCTGTTAAGCAGCAATAAAATGGAATTATATCGTCGATATGTTTGGATAAGCCATGGCTTTTCACACCAGATTCCAAAAGACAGTCAGCTATTTGGACACCAATCAGCGAACCGCATCCAAAGCAAGCAAAGACGCAATAGTCGGCCGGTAAGGTAATGGCGTCTGCATTTTGGGATGCGAACGTAATAATATTCATCGACTATCTCTAAAAAGGAACCACCATCAACAGCGACTATTACTGTGCACTTTTGGATATATTGAAGGCTGATATTGCAAAGAAACGGCCATATTTGCAAAACAAAAGAGTGTTGTTTCACCAATACAATGCATCGTGGCAAAATAGAAGGTATTTGGCTCCGAATTGCTGACCCACCCACCGTTTTCTGCAGACTTAGCCCCCAGCGACTTTTTCCTGTTTTTTGAATCTCAAGAGAATACTCGCCAGAATGAAATTTAAGTCATATGATTACTGAAACTGAGGCCTATTTTGACAAGATAGAGAAATTGTACTATAAAAAGTATAAAGTTGTATCGAAAAGTTGGCAAATCGCTCTATACTCGTTGTATCGCCCTCAAAGGCAACTATGTTGAATAAAATAATCAAGTTTTGTTGAAATTTTGTTTTTTTCTTACTTATCATATGGATTTATTGAATGACCTATTATGTCTACTTATAGTGTTCTAAAATATTCATTGCTTAAGTCTACTTCATTTTAGATATCAGGACTGGATCCCTCTCTAATTTTTGTTCCTAATTCGAAGGCCTATATTAGTACTTCAAACGTTTATTTGCATAATTTTCGTTTTGTTGATGTTTACTTTCCATAATGTCAGTATCCAATTTGGCCTGCTTATCTTAATGTTGTGTGTGAGTTGGAAGAGAGATATCGTTGGTGTAGTCAAGGTCTTCTATTCCTGTATAAAATTCCCCGATTATACCCCTTCGCGTAAGTAAGGTTCGTTGTAAATCACAGTTAATAAGTTTATTATATTTTAGTGTCTCATAGCGTGGTTGGAGATTTTCAAATTTTTTTTCTTATTGTTGCAATGGAAGAGCCGGGCTATAGTGGTTAAAGTGCACGCACACAACATAAGCGGCCCAGTTTCGAGTCCCAGCATAAGGATATAACGAAAAAATGTAATTACGATTTTGAGTGTTTAATAAAGAGACAGACAAATCCATCTAAAAGAAACTCCTCTAACCTTCCAGCTTACTTCTGGCAATGATGAAAAACAGAAGAAAACTGGTCTGGAGAAAACGCCACCTACTGAGAAAAAACTTCAATAATAAGTAAGTATCACCACCACCACTTAGCAACGATGTTTGTGAAGTTATGGTATATCACCACTAATCAATACAGTGTTGGTTTGTTACGTTGTAGCTATTGCGCTACAATAATTCACTTCTTACTGAAACTTTGGTTAATTATGCTCAAGCAACACAACTAGTTAGAGAAGACAGATATGCAAACGAAATTTTTGTGGACGTTCGAGATTTTATCTGTGAAATGATTTTTGCCAAAAAGCGATTTTGATAAATTTTGAGCTGTAACTGTTCATGATTTAAGTGCCAACCATAATATCCGTAGGCTAGCTTAAACAACTGTGCGAAAACACACAATTAAATGTGTATAACTATAATGTACTTAACAAACTTTTCATCAAGTTTTGCTCAGTTCGCACTGTACCTACGTAAGAGCTGTTTGTGTGTTATATGCCAAACAATAGCAAAAGAAACACGTTGTGCAATGTATGCTCTTGATTTTAGTCGTCACTGAAACAGCGACAACTGAACATGTCTAGCGGGTGTATGCAAATTTTCTGAATTTTTATTTAAACTGTATTATTAATATTTAAATTTTTACACAAAATATTAAAATTTTTATATTTTTGATAAAAAGAATAAATTCAACCATACTAATAATGCTAATTGCCTATTATAGATATGCATGAATACCAATAAGAAGCAAAATTGTGCATTCATTCTCAAATGAGTTAGTGTTGTGATCTAATTTAAATACGTTAAAATGTGTATATATCTTTGATAAGCTGTTAATACTTCTGTACTCCTTACTCTGGTTTTATTGAAATGTTGCGAAGAAAAGTATGAGCATACTAAATAAAAACATCAGTGAATGACTCACACTACACAGTAAATCATTCAATGTATTATTTTTTTAGTTTTAACATATTATATTTTACAGCAGTCTTAAGTTTGCTGATGAAAGGAGAAAGAGAAATAAAGAGAAGTGAAAACTTATCTCCGCTCAAAAGATTAATGTACTCTTCGTTTGTAAAAGTAGAAAACACAAACAACAATATATTTGTATGCATTTGTATTTGAATTTGTACAAAAGGCAAAGAAACGAAATATGATTCATTAAATAAATCCAGGGTTTTATTAGTGGATGCACGTTTTTTTTAGTGAATGAGTCACTTCGACTTGCTGTACCTATTTTATTTCTTACTGATGTGCTGTGTAGTAAATGAAATGAATGCAGTAATGCAAGTCTCTATTACATATTAAAGTCAACTCTCAGATAGTAATTTTTATGTTTTCACTAACAAAACTATATTTTTATTTTCGAACAACACTGATTTAAATCCAAAAACACATTATAGCCACCAAAAAGTTGATTATGTATTTGACAGACTTTTCGTTGAGTTTTTGACAGCAGCTTAAGTAAGCAAAAGCGCATTATAGTTGGGCCTTTAGTGTACGATACGAGGGCGGATTGACATTGAAGCTACCTAGCGCTAGATGGCAGCGCAAACACAAAAACTTTTTCTTTCTTAGAAATTACGATCTGTCAAACGTTAGCTGTTACAATTTTAGCCAAATTCATCGATTAGTTTATTTGTTGTAGTCGTTTGAAGTAAGCAACTTTTGTGTTTCTTGCAAAATGGAAAAAAGTGGACTTCGTGCAGTGATTAAATACTATTATTTGAAAGGCACAACGGCGAAAGAAACAAAAGAAAAGCTTGATAAACTTTACGGCGAATCTGCTCCGTCAGATTATATGGTAAAATATTGGATTGCTGAATTTAAACGGGGCCGAACAAGCACTGCAACAATACCATCAACAGGAAGGCTAAAAGAGGTGGTTACTGAAGAAAATATCAAGAAAATCCTCGATATCGTTATGATTGATCGCCGAATCAAAATACGTGAGATTGCTGAAATGGTAAACATATCATATGAACGTGTGTTAAACATTTTACATGAACATTTGCATATGAAAAAGCTATCAGTGTTGAACAAAAACGAGTTCGACAGATCACTTCACAGCGGTATTTGGACATCATAAAGTATAATCCTGCTGATTTTTGGCGTAGATTAATAACTGTTGATGAAACGTGGGTCCACCACTACATACCTGAAACCAAAAATCAATCGAAGCAATGTATGTAAGCTGGTGGAAGTGCTCCGAAAAAGACGAAGACAGGGAAATCGGCTGGCAAGGTTATGGCCACTGTATTTTGGGATGCATACAGAATATTGCTCATCGATCTTGAAAAGGGATCCACAATCACAGGAGAGTATTATCGTGCATTATTGGATCAATTGGTTGATGCAATCAAGGAAAAACGACCACATTTAAACAAGAAAAAAGTGCTCTTTCTTCAAGACAACGCACCGGTTCACACAGCATTAGATGCTAAAACTACGAGAAATCTACTTCGAATTGGTTAATCATCCTCCTTATAGTCCAGATTTAGCCCCCAGTGACTTTTTTCTGTTTCCAAACTTGAAAAATGGCTCGCAGGAAAAAGATTCATCTCAAACGAAAAAGTGATTACCGAAACTTATGCGTATTTTGAGTAGTTCCCAAAATCGTATTATTCAGATGGTATAAAAAAGTTGGAAAATCGTCTTACTAAGTGTATTGAGCTAAAAGGAGACTATGTTGAGAAATTAATAGTTTTTGAAAAAAAATGTTTTTTTCCTACTTAGGTAGCTTCAATATCAATCCGCCCTCGTACTTAGCTTGAAAATCAACATAATCAATGCAACTTAAACAAGGCAATGGTGCTTTGTCGAAAGACAATATCCTACCTAGAGGACTAAATTATTGCAGTACAAACAACAACTTTTCAAAAAATGTTTATTTATTAATAATTTCACTTTATTTTCTTTATAAATTAAACATAATCAATAGTTTAGAAGATAGTAAATAGTTTAGCAGCTCAATAGATAAATAGCATAGATAAGATAGATTATAAGTACAGTTGGATAACAAGTTTCACTACATAACTACTTAAGAGTTATAAACAGAAGAAGAGTTCAAATATTTCAGATGGAAAATATTGTCTTAACTATGGATTTGAAACAAAACTATTAAAGATCTCAACATTATTAAGGTATAGTGGCTTAAGTATGGCTTAGATTTTAACAGATAACAATAGAATTTTGTATTTCTACAGCACTAAGCTAAAGGCAGAGGCTTAAGAGTGTTTTTTAATAGGATCTAAAGCATTATTATAACAATTTTGGTCTACCCCTAAGAGGGTTACGTATAAATATATTTTTTAATTTTTTATTCTTTAATTGGTATAAATATATATAATTTTAGCTATTTTTCTATATTATAAATTATGTTTTTTGTTTGTCTAGGAAGATTTCTCTAATGAGGTTGATGTTTCATTATCCTGTTTTGCTGCCATTTTATCCATGGCAGCAACAGCTGCTTCGGCTAATTGTTGGGTGGCAGCATCATTTGATTTTAGGAAATATGTTATTAAATCTATTGGCAAAGGAAACACAATAGTGGAATTTTTTTCCGCTGATATTTGGCTTAGAGTCTGTAAAGAAAATGAATAAAAAACATTCAATTAAAAGGAAAAACTAATTATTATATCACTGCTATATGCATACTTGTAAATATCTTAATTGCAGGGCTGCTGGTGAACCACCTATAACTTCCGATGCTTCGCGCAAAGCACGCGATGCTTTTTGTTCACCTTCAGCCGCGATAACTTTTGCTCTGGCTTCTCTGGCTGCTTCCGCCTCTGCTGCCATGGCTCGTTGTAATTGCACTGGCAGTCGTACATCTTTGCTAAAAAGTGTACGAAAAAAAATTAAAAAAATAAAGATTTACTGCAAATTAACACGATTTCTTTCCCCTTTTTATTTGTAAGACAACAATTTGTAATAGGATACATTAACTTACATTTCAACACGCTCAACTTTAATACCCCACGAGTCAGTGGCTTCATCTAATTGCAGCTACAGAAAAAACAGGCAAAAACAAAAAAGGAAAATAATTTAGAAAAATTACCATGATTTTTTTTCGCTTGAAATTTAAAATTGGAAAATGTTAAATCACAATTAAGGGGCAAAAAAAGAGGTACAGTCTGAGATATTCAATCAGGGTAAGTAAAATGGACATATGAGTCGTTTGAAATCATCTCTTAAAATAATAATCGGGTAAGCTCGTCGAAAAGATAAAGATGAAAAGGAAGAGAAAAGAAAGTAAAAAACGAGAAAGAAGATTCCATGAAATCCAGGCGTCACCTAGTAAGCCAGCTGATGCCCAATATATAACCCGTCAGGTCACAGATCCTGGCTAAAGTAACCTAACCTAGACCACTAAAGAAACCCTAGTCTAGCAACCTGAGCCTGCACATTTGCAGAGCCAAGCAAAGACAAAGAATATGTTCCACGCACTCTGGCTGCACCTCATTGTTACATATGGATGTCCGCTTCTCATAGCCCAGTCCTTGCCATAAGAGTCCCTACAGTCTCCTCTGCCTCTCCATAACTCTTTCATTCTACAACGGGCTCAGTTATCCCCTAAGCTCAAAAAGAAATCAAGCGGGGGTCTGACAGACACATCCGCCAGCACAGTACACTTGGCCGCACACTCTTTCCAGCTTATTGACAGTCTCATTCTCCAACATGCCAGAAACCCATCCGGGAGTGAAGGTCCTTATGCATAGTTAAAACAGCTTTGAGCTGACGCAGCGCCCAGTCGCGAATTACCTCCGCTATTCTAAGAACAACAAAAATCTTAGCCTGGAAGACTATAGGATATTCTCATGTCACTCTCCACGAGGTAGACCCCCGTACACATATCTTTCTCGGTTTAGAGCCATCCGTGAAGATATGGCCACTCAGCAACCTATCAGTGATGCCTGAGGAGTACTCCTGAATAAGATCAACAGATCTATGCGCACTATTCAGAAGCATCCTCCGACTAGCATTCTTCAAAGCTCTCCACCATACGATACAGCCATAAGTAAAAATAGGGTCATAGACCCATTTAACCATCTTTGGGCGAAGACTCTATCTTTTACTTATAGCACCTCTAACCGCATAGTACGCGTTGAATCCCTTACTCATCCTTAAAAGTGTATTATTCTTACAGTTTAGTTTCCTATCCAAAAAAAAAACTTTTAAATACCTGGCCTTAATTCAACCTCGTTCAATCTGGGTAGTTGAGACCTTTCCAATTTATATTTCCTGAAAAGGACAACTAACTCCGTCTTAGAGGGATTATTATTAAGACCCCTGGAGGATGCTTATTAAGAAAGTATGCCAAGCACAATACAACGTACGTCTGATAAGACTCATTTCATTCTCAACATGAAAAATGCCCAACCCACCACTTAACACCTCACCGGCAGAAGCTTTTTGGAAGTCACTCCTGATAAATAAAAGTGAACCGGCTAAATCCAAAGCGAACCAAACTATTTCCTTTAATTGTACCAAGCGAGACCCGCTGTGCTGGACAGGTTATATCGACGGATCCTACCTTATGGACAGCAAAGTTCCAGAGTTAAACAACATTCAACCATAGCTACTTGAAGTAGAACCAGAAGCTAATCGAATCAAATATATATGGTGAACTGAAAGCAGCAGTCATTATTAACTTGCTGAAAAAGGGTGCAAAAATTAGAGCTTCACCAGTAAATCAAATTATAAATAGACATCTCTCTGAAACTTATAATCCTTAGCGATCTACGAATCTGTCTTGAGCAGTCCGCTTTTATAGACTCTGGCTCACTTATTTCGAACACATTAGCAAGCAGAAGGTGTCCCGGAAATATTATCGCCTTAATTCATCGCTATATACAAATACAAGCTCTCTTATCTAATGTAATAGTAGCACCATTCATTGCCTATTAAAGCTTGTGTTAGGCTACCCACTACTCCTTACTTACTTATCCACGCTAAGACGCATAATCGGGAGATTTATTGCAAGACTGAAAGCGGAATTGTAAAATTTTGAAAATTTTTTTCTTTTTGCTATCTGAACAGCATTCTTACGGTGTACGGCGTCGATTAAATCCCTTTCGGGTGTGGATGTTCACACTCATAATTAGTTAAAGACTGTCGATACTCCCTAGATTTACTTTCGCAGCGGCTTTGTGTACTCATCATATGGGCCATCCTCCTGATCATAGGGATATACCGAACAATTTTGTCGCCGATGAACGTGCAAAAGCGGGCAGACGTGTTGTGTACCCATTTGTGGATATTGGTATTTCTTATCTCGGTCAAACTGACTATTAGGCAATGGTATTTATTGGACGCTGACAGATCTTGGGCTCAGAGGAATTTTACTTCACTGCTAAACTAAGCTGGCCTAAATTGGATAGTAAGCGTACCACTTAACAACTGAAACTTGATCTTAGAGACGCCTAATACTAATGCTGTATCTATTCTCCCAAGTCAGTGCGTTATGGATAGACATGGAAAAAGGCTCTGCTTAGTTACAACCGATTTATGTCAAGATTTCAAATTAATGAGGTAGAAGAGAGTGTGTCCGATCATCCTCTATGCTTACGTCCCTCTCTGGCTCAATGTAGACGTCTTTCATTTGGTTCGCTCTTTCTGAGAAGTTTAACGGAGCTATCGTTTTATAGCATCGGTACTATTTTTAGATTTATTAAGCTTTCGAGTTGGTTTTCAGTATAACCTAGCAGAGTTATGATTTTAAGCGTGTCTTCTAACTTATTGTAAGGCCGGTGAATGCGGTTTTGCTGGGCATATCTGAGGCTTCGTCTCATGCGGCATCACACTCAAATGAGCTTTTACCTGTCAAAGGTCCTAGTCCTTCTTATCCTATACCTTATGGCCTAGAAGTTGCAATAAAAAAGAAATAATGTGAAGGCAAATAAGATAACTAACAAAAGTGGCAATAGATTTGATAGCTGCAGGAAAGGCTGGAATTGGATGTTTTTTTTATAGGTTTTAAACTTTGAGTCGGCAACACTGTTTTATTTGACAACAGATTTAACAGCTGATGGTTGCTTTTTCAGCTTGGTTTGGCATATCATTATGGATAGACTTACACCAGAAGAACGCTTGCAAATTGCTGACATTTTCTTTTCAAAATAATGGCTCTGTTCGTCAATCAAAATTCTCCAATGAAGCCCATTTTTAGTTGAATGGATACATAAATAAGCAGTATTACCGTATTTGGAGTGAGCTTTTGTTGAAACATCATTACATCCACAGCAACTTACTGTTTGGTGCGCTTTATAGGCTGGCGGAGTCCTTGGTTCATATGTCTTCAAAAACGATGATGGTCAGAATGTTACAGTCGGTGGTGAACGGCATAGGCATTAACCTTGATGACATGTGGTTTCAACAAGTTGGAGGCACAATTGATTTAATTGAAGATATTTTTAATAAAAAAAATTAATTTCACGTCATGATCCAATTAAATGGTCACTAAGATCGTGTGATTTAAGCTCAGTATGTAAAGTCACTTGTCTAGTCGATAAAGCAGTGACAATTGAACGCCTGGAAATCAACATTCGAAAAGTTATTGGCGAAATACGGCCGCATATGCAGCGAGAAGTTTGTAAAAATGGTGTTCCAGATTCTGCCTTGTACGCGTCAGCCGTAGAGGTCACATGGCAGAAATCATATTTAAACATTAATGTCATAAAGTCTTCTATCCAACAAAGCCCGTTTCATTGATATTAAAAATAAACTTCTTTGTTTTATTATGATTTAAACTTGTGTTACTGTAAAAAAACGGTCGTTACTTTGAGAGGACAAAAAGGAAAGAAGGTGATGCTTTTAAGAAAACCTCGAGCTTGAGAAAGCATTAGCAGAAATGAATTTGTTATGGCCCTATGATCCACTGTGCATTGTTAACAGAATCAATATGTACGAATATATCCTCCTTAACAGTTTATCACAAAATATTTAAAAAAAAAAATCAAAACAAGACAAAAACTATATTCAATACGAAACCCGTCACCCCCATCTACCCCCCACCGTCAACCCATTTTGTATATAATAAATTACATTTCTTCGAACGCATTCCTGAAAAAAGAGAGAGAAGACGAAAACACTTAAAGACGGGTATAAAAAAGCGTTCAACTTAAATTTGTCAAAATCAAAATCTAAAATAAAATGAAAAGAAAGAAAACTTCTTCTATTCAGGTTTTCATTTTTGAAACAGCATTACTTACCTGCATTGAACCAGATATAGATACTCGTTCACTTAGGATCTCATGTAAATGTCTCGTACCCATTGTATTGCGAAGGGTGGTTTGTGCCAGTAAACGTGTTGAATGATGAGCATTTTCAACATTCGCTATAGAAACGGTAGCATTTGAAACGCGATAATAAACAACGGCATCCACAGATACTGTAACACTGTCTTTGGTAAGAACCTGCAACAAAAGCAACAAAAAGAAAATATTTTTTTAAAATAGAACTGCCATCAACATCATTTATTTTTTGCAATGCGAGTACACTGTGTCATGATGAAAGGTAAGACCTTTACTTAAAGCTGTAGAGAAATGAAAATAAAAATGAATTTTTAAATGGATTTTTTGTTTTTTGTCTATGAAAAAAAGCGAAATTCATCGTTAAATATAAATATTTAATACAGTATATGAACAACAACAATAAAAAAATGTTTTTGTGTAAACGTTTAATAAAAAAAGAAGAAAAACGAGCCACTGTGTTGCTGCAATGCATAATACGAAATATTTTTATCGCTTGTTTTTGCGTCCTAATGTTCATGAAATCGGTAAAGGAAACCGATACAATTTATTATTTTTGTAACATTTTCTTTATATTCCATGTTTATGTAAATACGAGTACTTCAGATCATTAAGGCAGACCAGTATGACTGCAATTTGTGCCAACTGCAGGGGTATAAGTCTTCTCCCTATCACATACAAGGTCCTTACGAGCGTATTGTGTGAACGACTGAAGCCATTCGCCAACTCAGTGATTGCAGCTTATCAGTGCGACTTCAGACCTGGTAAGTCCACCATCGATCAGATATTTACATTGCGCCAAATATTGGAAAAGACCCATGAGAATCAAGTCGATACGCACCATCTTTTTATAGACTTCAAAGCAGCCTTCGATAGTCCGATAAGAGATCGTGTGTATGCCGCAATGTCAGAGCTTGGTGTTCCTACAAAACTGATAAGACTGTGCAGAATGACATTGAGAAACTTGCAATGTCAGAGCTTGGTATTTCTACAAAACTGGTAAGACTGTGCAAAATAACGTTGAGAAACTCCTGAAGCTCCGTCAAGATAAGAAAGCAACTCCCAGAACCTTTTGAGACCGTGCGAGGTTTTAGACAAGGCGACCATTTATCGCACGACCTCTTCAATTTCGTCATAGACAGCGTGCTGCGGAAGGCGGGTGTACATCGCAGTGGTACCATATTTTACAAAGGTATCCTAGCATGCGCTGACGTTATTGACATCATTGGGCGTACCAATCAAAATGTCACTGCTGCTTTCAATGCCATCGAAAGAAAGTCTACCAAAATGGATTTAACGGTAAATGAGGCCAAGACTAAGTATATGTTGTCGACAAGTAGGGATGTGCGGCATATTGACTCCCAGAATGCGATCGACAACTATACATTCGATGTGGTGAATGAAATCATCTATCTAGGCACTGCTATTTCCGGCAATAAAGATATCAGTCTTGAGGTCAAGCATAGAATCACTCTTGCAAACAGCTGTTATTACGGTCTCAATCAGCAATTGTTTAGTAGAGCCCTCTCTCGCGCAACGAAATTGATACTTTACAAATCGCTCATCCTCCCTGTTCTTCTTTATGGGTCAGAAACATTGACATTGTTACGAACCGATGTAGCTGCCTTGGGTGTGTTTGAGAGAAAAGTTCTACGGAAGATCTTTGGTCCTTTGCGGTTTGGTGATTAACTTCGTATTCGAACTTGCCATGAGCTGTATCAGCTATATAACGACATGGACGTTGTTTAGCGAATTAACTTTCAGTGGCTACGCTGGCTAGAACATGTCATTCGAATGGATGAAGATGCTCCAGCAAGAAGAGTGTTCGATATGAAAGTCAGTGGGCGTAGGCGTAGAGGACGCCCTTGTCTACGATGGAGAGATCCTGGAGGGAGGTGCTGCAGTAGGCCGAAGTCCGGTAGACGGGTTGTAAGGGCCATTTATTTATGTAGTATGACTGTAAATAATGTCACTGATGAATAAATAAAAAAAATATTTCTTTTGTTTTAAATTCTTATATTTATTTAAATATGTTCTCTTATTAGAAGTACATATCTTGTACAAACTACATAATTCATTTATATGTAAATAGCAAAGTTAATATAATTACGAAACTTTGCATTTAATCCAATACTATCTTGGTTTTTTATTATTAGCAAAGGATGAGATTTTTGGAGATCTAAAATGGGCACCCTTTTTTGGCACAAACGTGTGAATGAGTGGCAAAGCCACTTCTGTTGAAATTTGAACACAAAAAGTAGGCACAAATGGCAAAAGTTAAAAAGTATGCTGAAGAGAAGGAAGTCCGTGGAGCAGTACGTAGTTGTACCTTAGTGATCATGATATAAGAAAATAGAAGGTAGAGCCACTCAAAATTGTTTGACAATAAACGAGATTTTTGAAGTTTGTCTCATATATAAACATTAAAAAAGCGTTGCCATATGCAAAAAAAAGACAAATATTCCCAGAAATTGGCAGTAATTTTTTGTAATTTAATCAAGTTTTTAAATTTAGAGTCTTATTTACAATTTCATAGCGTAAGTACCAACGTTAATTTGAATATATAATGTGTGTATGCTTTGCAACCCAGGCTATTTAAAAATTAATACTAAAATATATGTATTGAAATGGGAAAAAAGTCAAATTTATGTGAATAATGGGATTTTGTGGCCATGTTATGGTAGCACAAATTTCAACATAATTGTCAGTTCGCTTTTATTGTCAATCGGTAATATGTCAGAAAAAATGAGAGAGTGGCACTACCTTCTATTTTATTATATCATGTTAGTGACTCCACAACGTGTGTATTTAATTAATGGATAAGTGCTTTTTCCCATCGATCCTATAAAGACCATATGGTCTCAACAAATCGCGTAAACTTGATTTAGTCTTATGCTGTCTTCTTCGCTTCTCTTCAGGATTTGCCAATTGTTATTATTTCCAATTATTATTATATCTTTTCCTTTGCATCCCAAAGGGTGTGCAAATTTGAGATTAGGAAGTAAGTTGGCTTAATTTTTTTTTTTTTTTTTTTGACAAATTCAGTTTTATTCATACCCATATAAAATAGGAATATGGGAGTTAATAACGGAATATGATGCCGGGTAAATGTCCACCTCTAGCACGTCGAAAGACGTCCGCTCTTTTCACAAAATTTTGAACTTGCAAAGCTTCGCTTATCTCGTCAATGAATTTCATCTTTCAGAGTGTCAGTTGCTTGTGGTTTGTTCACGTAAACCCAGTCTTTCAATGGCCACAGAGAAAATAATCCTGCGGCGTTAAGGCACAAGAAAAAGAAATTATGCGACCGGGAATTTATCATGCAACAATTAAATTGCTTAGCTGGCTGTGTAGCTTGTGGCGCCGTCCTGCTATCACTGATGTAGTGATTAGTGGCCACAAAAAATTAATTATCATGGTTCGGTAGCGCGGAAAATGCACGATTCCTTGTTCATTTTCATAAAAATACGCGCCGATGATGCCGCCAAACCATTTTCTTTGGTTGTAATGGTGTTTCGAGGGCTGCTTGTGGATTATGTTAGCCCCATATGCGACAAATTTGTTTATTTACATAACCGCCTAATTGAAAATGGGCCTAATCACTAAAGATGATTTTGCTGAAAAATTCGTTGTCTTCGTTCAGTTTTTCAAAGAGCCAATTCACAAACGTTCAACGCAAACAATAGTCGGCTGGCCTTAATTCTTGAACGAGTTGAACTTTATAAGTGTGAAGATGAAGACCTTTATGCAAAATGCCCAGTTGTTGCAAACTTCGACGAGTTGTTGTTTCAGGCTCATTCTCAACTCTTTGCCGTACAGCTGTTATGTTTGCATCACTACCGCGATTAAATTACTTATAGCGGTCTCAGAACGAGCCTGATTACAAGGAAAAGCTGCTCGAATTTTACGATGTGATACAGTAATATTTGCACTGTTTTGATAGTAAATTTTCATATTCAAAATACTTTGTTCAAGAGTGTAGCGTTCCATAGTTCAAATTTCCAAATTCTGTACTAAATTTTACAAAACACGTGTCAAAAGTTGACAACTCTATTTTTGATATTTCATCATTTGACAGCCAATTTACTTCCTAACCTCAAATTTGCCCACCCTTTATGACAATTTGTTGTGATGTAATCCTGAGGTCTTTTAAGAGTATGCCTATTCTAACGCCATCAGAGGCCAGCACTCAGGGGATGACCCCTACAAAGTGTAAGAAATTCATTTGACAGGCTACTATACATGAATGCGCTCTACAAGAAAAATAATTGTTCAAGTAGACTTCGTAGCAGCTACCCAGTCATGAGAGTGGTATTCCATTTTGGGTGGGATATTGGTCTTGTAAGTATTGAAATGGTCAGATGGGGTATCAGGTATACGGAAGCCTTTGCCGTGCGGCATACCCCACGGTACCACAATGTCACTAGTGAATACAATGCATCCACCAACGCCCCCACCTATGATACCCACAAGTGAATATCACAAGTGAGTACCAATTCGAAAGCGTGTTGTTAGGACACTTATAACCTTCACACCTTAGTGAGGAGCCGGAGGCTATCTAAATTCCTGCCGTGATATGGATCACAGCACCCGGTTGGGGAGATGCAACACCACACCGAACTCATGCTCTGCCTGCGCTTTAGGTCTAAACCACAGCCACCACGAAGTTCTCCCACAAGGGATCCTACACAAAAATCGGGCAGAGATCGCAATGCCTGGGGCTCCCGCTTACCGTGGCACTAGAATACCTCTGGTCAGGCTTACTGACACGTGAGTGTAAATACAAACACGTACCGCCTCCAGTTTCGGCCCCACAACGGCCGCGGACCGGTGGAAGGTCAGATGGGGTGAAATATTTCTTGTACCGTCTTCAAAAATCGAGGCACATGAATACTTTTTTAGACACTCGTAATATGTAATCGTTTCACTGAACGCCACACTAAATTCTCATCTCATCAATATCTTCATTACCTATAGTCACAGATAACACCGCATTACCTCGTCTGTGTCTAAAAACGTCATTGGCAAAAAATGCATTAATATCGACTCTATACGCACGACTGAAGATTTACTCCAAATCGCTTGTGAGTGTGACACTCTTTTTGACCCTACAATCATAGGAATTTGAATGACAAGTATTGATGTCATATGCGAAAAAGTAGATATGATTCATTAAAAAATATTAAAAATAGAGTGGAAAAAAGAACAGAGCCTTGCGGTACCGCTGAATTTATCCTGAACTCATTGGATGGAATCCTATCTATAACCATTCTAATAGAGCGTTCTCTGAAAAAAAAAACTCGATATAAATTATGAGAAGTGTCTACTGGCACCAAAAGCAGTAATATTCGATATGCGCGCCACATGCCATGCTCTATTAAATATCTCTCACTTAGATTTCGCCAAAACCGTGAATGGGTTTGTTCCACCTCTCGGAGAGCTACGCCAGCAGGTCACCAGTAGAGCGGCTTTTCGCTTAACAAATCGTTGGACAACCACAGAGTAATGGAAACTGAATTTTTTATAACTTTTAAGATTCGCTCTTTAAATTTTGTATGGGGAATTATGTAATTCAGCTTATATTTGGCTGTTAAATTATGAATGAGAAAGCGAATTAAGATATAACGTTGTCGTGTGAACATGGCATAAAACTTTTATTCGCTTCTTTTTCACAATCAATGCTTTTTTGAAAGCATTTGGGTGGGGAAGACTTTCTTTTTGAATAGAATTGCAAAGCCTCCTGATTGCAATTTTATCGAGTATACATAACATTTTTAAAGCTCTTGTTGTATTAATATTATCCTATTTGGTCATAGAATGGAAGACACTTTGTAAAGAGATATTTCAAGGCTAGTAGAGCCCGCGTACCATACCATTAGGATTGGTAAGGGCCGGCACTAAATTGATTAACAGTTCAAGGCATAGAGTAGATAGCAAGTGTTTTACTTATGCCGTTTAAGCTGAAGATCGGATTGTAGATGACCGGATGTTTAAGCTTGACTGATCATATGTGTCCCAAATGGTGTAATGACAGAAAACTTACATGTTTAATTTGCTTTCTAATTTATGAAGCTGACAATTTTTATATAAAGAAACTATAACTTTCAAGTTAACGTACTGATTTGGACTTAACCTTAGCTTTCACATGACTAAGTTGGCTGTAGGAAAACTTTTCATATTTGGAATTAACACCTATTGGCAAATAATTGAATAAATAGAAACCATCGATCTGAGGCGACTCTAATTTTCTTGTACTTTCGCAATTTTGATTGATTTTCAACTCCCACGTCATAGGAAGATTAGAGTATAAAAATATGTTAAAAACTTTGGCTTCTAGGCCTGTTATATCTACGGAAACCTGTAAATATCTACATTGTTTGACTTTAATTGAGCTTTCTTTATAATCAATTTGAACTTTGACCTCTTTGAAAGTTCATCCTTAATATGAAATTCTTTTTTTTATTTTTTTTTTTAATCATAAATCAATAAAACGAAAACAAAAAATTAAATGCAAATATAGCCACACACAGAGCACAAAAACTAAAAAAAGTGTTGTGCGTAAAAAAGTAAAACTTGCGATATTAAATAAATATTCACACAGACTCGTTGGTGATGGAAATAAAACTTTAACAACAGCAATACAACAAAATGAAAAATTTGCTGAGCTTTTATAAAGTGAATGCTTTAAAAATAATAATAATAAAAGAGAAAATTTGTTGATTAAAAAAAAAAAAAATTGAAAACACATACACTCAAACCTCATTTTATGCGATCAATTTGTTCAACTAAAATCCGCATAAACTGAATTTGCATAAAACGATACACCCACTCTATATAAAAACTACTGATTCGTTCCTGAATTTGAAAAATTCACATAAATTTAAATCAAATTTTTTTTTCATTTACGAAATCAATAAAAAAACAAGCAATAAGGGTTACAATAATTATTCAATAAATAGAAGAAACAAAAAATAACTTTTTAATAATACGTACACTCTCAAACTGTACGGAGAGTCTGGCATAAAGCAGGATACATCTCACGCGTAGCTAGACGCAAGCCTTTGATATCTGTTGCCAATCAATAGAAGCGGTTAGAATATGCAAAGCAGTTTGAAAACAAAGCGTTTGATTTCTTGGACTAGGTTATATTTTCAGACGAAAGCAAGTTTAACATTTTTTGCACGAATGGACCGAAAAGAGTATAACGAAGGTCAAATACAGCATATTATGCAAAAAATATCCCGCCAACAGAAAAATATGGTGGTGGAGGAGTAATGGTATGGAGTTGCATGTCTGCTACTGGTGTTGGGGAGTTAGTATTTATTGATGGCATTGTGGACAAAGCAGTTTAACTTGACAAAAAAAAAAATAACGTCAAGAAAAGTGCAGAAAAACTTAAACAGCCAGCCGGATTTACATTTGAATATGACAATGACCCGTGCCGCTGTGGTATGGTAGGTAAGACACCCGCCTACCAACCAGAAGGTCGTCGGTTCAATACCAGACCAGACCATCTTAAAAAAGAAAAAAGAAAAGTTATTCGACAGCGGTATCACCTGATAACATTAGCTACTAACTGGTTATGAGTATTACTACTATCGTTAACCTGTAGGTCCCTTTCAATGAGTTTAAAAATAGAATCGGGTGCAGCTCATTGACTGAGAGAAGTCCCCATGTTCCTTCATGGAATGTTGCGGGAATTAATATATATATGACCCGAAACAGGCAGCGAAACATGACGTAAAGATGTGGCTTGCATATAATATGGCACATGTTTTACCACACCCTCCGCAATTCCCAGACCTCAATCCCATTGAACATTTATGGGAAGAATTGCGCAGAAGAGTTGGAAAGCGTAATATTTCGAACAAAAATGAACTTAAAGAAGCATTAATAGACTAATGGTCTAAAATAGATGTATATGTCACAACAAAGTTAGTGCACTCGATGCCAAATAGTTTGAGAGATGGCTTACCAATTAAATATTAGAAAAATATCTGACCACTCTTTTACAAATACACTAGAGACTATGCATATACTTTTGTCTACTAAAAAACCACATATTTTCCTTTAATTTTTTTCGTAAAGAAGATTTTCTAAATTGTATGTATGTTCCGTAAATATACTCTTTTAACACCTGAATTAATTGCATTTAATAAATTTTTGAAGTTTTGCTATTATAAAAATAATTAAATTTGTTTTTCTTGACAATCACCAATCCATCTATAGCTTAACGAATAATATCGTCATCAGGTAATAGCACTTCTATAAGTAGTTCTACTAATTCGTTATTGCTTAGAGAATTGAATTCCTTTCCACCAATTTGGCGAGCGAGGGTTTAAAGTTCAACTGATAATGTCGATATTTCCGCAACAGTGTTGCTACCAACACAATTTAGATATACAGTGTTCCAGCACGCAATTAAGGTCTGCAGTCGTATTCTTCATGCAGCAGATGCAACCATAATAATACAATCGAAAATTTGTAATTTTTTCCACACTTCGTTTAGTGTAAGAGAGTTTACTTAAAACCGCTTAAATTTGAATTCGCATGAAACAAATTCGCCTAAAACGAGGTTTGAGTGTACGAACTATGATTTAACGCAAAAAAAGAAATTATTTCTGGTAAAAATTTGTTTGTTGTTACAAAGAAGGCAACAAACAAGGGTTGAGGCTACAAAGAATTTGAGAATGAAAAGCATAGAAATTTAAAACAAAAATTAAACATACATTTCTTATGGCCTAAATTAAATGTTTTTAAAATAAAAAATTTTTACAAAAAAAAAAACAATTACCTCTTGCGGCGGCACATCATAGGTACGTGTACGTAAATCCACTCTATCATATGAATCAATACAAGGCAGTATAAAAAAAATTCCTAAAAAAATAAATAAATTTTAACAAAACAAATACTTAAAACTCTAAACATCAAGAGCAAATAATACAAAAATAAAAACAAACAAAATAAACAAACATACCAGGTCCTTTAGCACCGCCGGCCATCAAACGGCCCAAACGAAATATAACAGCACGTTCATATTCTTGCACTACCTATTAAAAAATTCACATTTATTTGCATAATTTTTTTTTTTTTTTGGGAATATGATTGTAATGGTATATTTTGTTTGTTTGTTTATTTACCTTAAAACATACGAATAAACTAAATGGCAGCGTTAAAATCACTAAAGCAACAGAGAGTAATATCAATAGGGTACTACATGTTGAAGCTTTGTCTTCGTGCAGATCTTCTTCCACTGTAAAAATAAATTAAAAAGGAAATAAGACAAGTATTTGTAGATCAAATTGATTGTTAGATAAGATTTTCAAAAATTAATAAATATGTTTTTCAAATAAAGGGTGTCCGCCGGGAAGATATACTACTTTGTTTTGCCGCCATTTTGGTAGACATTAGTCTTGACAGTTCATATTCGGCAGTTGTGAAGTAGAGACGTGGCAAATTTATTATCGCAAAATATTTAGTAAACTAACGTGATTTAATCTTTAAAACATTTTATCAAAATCAATCATCGATTTTCCTGAAAAAATCATAATGAGTGACGAGGCACATTTTCATTTGAATAGTCTGGTGTTCAATTTGGTCAGGAGGAATCATTGCATCTTACATCTTTCAAACTGAAAACGGCGTAACGGTAACTGTCAATGGGGAGTGATATCGTGATATGATTGAAAACTTTCTGACGCCACAACTGCATGCTTTGGGCTTGACTAACATGTCGTTTCAGCAAGACAGTGCCACATCACATACAGCCAGGATTACAATGGAATTACTGCGAGACCTCTTTCCACAACAAATTATATCCACGGTCGTCTGATTTGACTGCTCTGGACTTCTTTTTGTGAGGATATCTGGAAAGCAAGGTTTATGCAAACAAACCAGAAACGCTGGAGCAACTCAAACAAAATGTACGTGATAAAATTATTGAAATACCGCGTGAAATGTGTGGGAATGTAATGAAAAATCAAAAGGGCTTGCATTTGTGGTGCAAACAGAGGCGGGCATTTATCTGATATTTTATTCCATACATAATTGCCGACATTAAATAGAACATTTATCAGTATAAGATCCATTCTCGTTTATATAATCAAAAATTATAAATAAACAAAGTAGTATACCTTCCCGGCGTACACCCTGTATGTACACCCTGTATGTAATGGAAATCGAAAACGAAAGAAAATCGTCCCAAAATCGAAAAAAGTTGTGATGGCAACTTAAGATTCGTTTTCAAATCGATTTCGCCTTAAAACGAATTCGATTTCATTTTCAATTTCGTTCTATGAAAATTTCAACAAAAACAAGTGTAATAGAATACGAAGATCGAATTCTTTTCACGTTTTCAAATCGAGTAGCTAATGATTGGTGAAATGAAAGCGATTCAAGTTTTTTGCAAGAGATTTCTTAAAAATGTTATTGAATCTTAAAAATATGAATAAAAACTTTAAGTAGAATCATTACCCACTGAAAATTCCTTTCGTAAAAAAAGCAAATAATTGCCAAAACTTTTTTTTTATTAAATAGATAAAATATTTTATTAATAGATAATATTATTAATAGATACATTATTATTAGATAAATAAAGGGTCCGCTATCTAAGGTTTTTTTCAACTAGTGCTTATTTCGTGAATGGTAACACTTAGCTCATGTCTAATTTGACAGATAATTAGTTTTATCCTTCCGCTGAACGAATATGGTTGTGTATACGCTTCACTAAGTGCGCCTGCGATCGACTTACAGAAGATGCTGATTTTGCCAAAAAAAATCATCTTTTCAGATAAAGCTCATTTAGATCTTGGCGGGTATGTAAACAAGCAAAATTGTCGCATTTGTGGCACAGAAAACCCGCACGCATACATTGAAAAGCCGATACACCCAAGACGAGTCACTGTTTGGTGCGGATTTTGGTCCAGAGGCATAATTGGGCCATTTTTCTTCGAAAATGAGCAAGGAGTGGCCGTTACAGTCAATGGCGATCGTTATCGTGCCATGTTGAACAAATTTTTGTTCACAAAAATTGAAGAGGAGGATATTAGCAACATTTGGTTTCAACAGGACGGCGCTACGTGCCACACAGCCGAAGCTACACTCGATGTTTTGCGCCCTGTTTTTGAAGATCGCATTATCAGCCACAGAGCTGATGTAGTTTGTCCACCTCGGAGCTGCGATTTGACACCGTTGGACTATTATTTGTGGGGTGCCGTCAAAATTAAGTGTTACGCCAACAATTCAGAGACAATTGAGGCTTTAAAGGACAATATTCGTGAAGCCATTGGGGAAATACACCTGCACACAATCGGTAATGTGCTTAAAAATTGGACCGATCGTGTAGGCTACTGCATGGCCAGCCGAGGCAGCCATTTGAATGAAATTATTTTCCATTATTAACCGGAAGGATTGTGCTTTCAAATAAAAAAAGAAATTTAAGAAAATATTCAATAGTTTTTTTATAGTATTTTCAAAACAAAAATTTATTTGACGGACCCTTTAGCATTGGAATACAATTTTTTCCTGATTAACTACTATTTATTTTTCAAGTCCGGAGTATGCTCTGCCTTCCTGTCCAGAATTCCTCAAGGTGTCGAAAAACACCTCATGGTAGAAATACGTATACCACATGCTTATTTTTGAACCCACTATAAGCGGGAGGAAACTATATCACGGAGTTATTCTAACAAATGTTGTACGAAAAGCAAAAAAATAAATTGTGGAGAAGTTAAAAATTCAGTTTTTTGGTCCTAAATGTGTTGTTTTGTGAAATTAAACAAAAAACAAAATAAGAAAGGAAAATATAAAGTATTTTTACACAAATTATTTGAATTGCACTTTCTAAGAACAATATTTTTGATTGAAAGTAGCGGCTACGTAGAGTAGTCAGAGATACCAACATAAATCCGTATATAGCTTTAAAGGTGGCTCTAATAGCGGCACTGATGCCTTAGACACAGATAGACTTTTAATGTTATATTAGGCACTTGCCAAAACGTATTCCGAGGTGGGAGACGTACACACCGTCCACCATCTTCGTTGATTTGCCGAACATCGGACGGTTAACAGGGTCTTTTTGATAAATCCCATGTGTTTTTTTTCCCAGCAGCTAAGACAATTATAAAATGACAATTATTGAAAGACCAATCTGGAGACATTTGAGGAAACTTAGAAGTTTTTAAAGGCACAACACCCTGCTGAGGCTTCGCATTGTAAGTGTGGACCATCCACCACTTCTTGGATGCTAGAACATTGCATGGCACTTTTGGAATCCATGACCAGTAAAATGTTATTTGCACAATGTGATCCCATACTTCAGATATGATCAACACTTAGACTATGATCAACACTTAGAGAATCCAAAGTTTCATAAATGATAAATTTCTATTTTTTAAATGTTTGTGTCTCTATGAAATTTCAAATTTTAAATAAATAATTAAATATAAAGTTGGTATTTTGTAAATAAATATGGAAAATTACGTCGATGTGATTCCTATCACACCTTCAGTTGATTCGTTCGTTTTGAACTTTCGATTGCATTTTGAAACGAATCGATTTTTAGCACATACCTGATAATATCAAAAGGCATACTTCGAACAGTGGAGTATTTGACGCTTAAAGGGGGAATCAATTCAGGGAGCCTTTCTCGAGAACTAAATTCAATAGATTTCGATCTATTTTGGTTAGAAATGTATAAATAAATAGTTTTTATACATACTTTAGTGGAAATTTTAGTTTTTTTCTCTTTTTTATTTTTATTTTCTCAATACTTTTATTTATCTCATGATAAAAATAACAGACTCATGACTATCATTGTCATCAACATTATCAGCAACAACATCATTATCCTCGTCATCATCATCACTATATTGAAGATTTTCCAGATTTTGTTCAAATATTAATGAATTCAGCGCTTCTTGTAGAAAATTATTACCTTTTTTGCCTTTCAACTTGCTCATATTGGAAATATTATGATCGGAAGTCACTAGAAGTCTTAAAAATATATCCTCATTAGGTTTTTCTCTTGAACAATTCCGCGAAAAAATCTCTCTAAAATTTCTTAAGTCCTTATTTCGAGCTTCTTGGGCCTTTTCTGACAACTGCCCTATCAGTAATAAAGCATGAATTATTATTTCGGTCCTTGAATTAAATATTTGTGAACAGTTGCAGACATATTACACCAAAGATATACTTTCACAAAATATTTAGTGGTATTAAGTGCGAACTTCCGAAAAATGTCAATATTTATTTGAAAATTACTTGAAACTGTTACCATTATTATGTGCATTCGATTTATTAAATTGACGTTAATGTTTGTCATTTGTGCCGAAATGTTTGCATTTTGGAAGAAACGCCTTGCAGTGTTGCCGTCGTTAGAATTTCAGAATTCAGGTTTTGGCTGATTAGTAACCAAACCCATTTGACGTCTAAATTCGCTTTGAATGAGGGCTTTGTTAATTGGAACAATTTTCTTTTCATCTTCAGATTTAGCGTGTCACTTCATTATTGGAAGTTTATACAATAAATAAAGAAGCCATTCGAAAAATCGAATCCATCCATCAATGATTGAAAGGCCGGGTGTTTACTGACTTAAAATAATATTGTTACGTTTTAACCTTTTTAAAACGTTTGAGTTCGTTTAAATTGCGTTAAAATAAAATAAACACCGCTTTATTTTGTTATTTTACTTCACAATAACTTTTCTACTGTTTGTTTTAATACAACATTTAATATTCGTTTATACCACACTTTTATTTCCGTTTTAACACGTCTTTATCTTACGACCGCCAAACGATAGCCAACTGACGTGTAGGTAAAGCAGCCCATAATATACCTACAGTTTGGAAGGTTCAGTAAATATCGACCATTTTCTATTTCCATATCCGTTAATTCAAATGTTACGTAAAAATGGTCGATATGGCAGTGCTGACAAATTGACATGCTGACACGAATATATACCAAAATCCCAGA
The DNA here is from genome assembly GCA_023159175.1 of Wohlfahrtia magnifica. Lineage (NCBI taxonomy): Eukaryota > Metazoa > Arthropoda > Insecta > Diptera > Sarcophagidae > Wohlfahrtia > Wohlfahrtia magnifica. Next base: position 287,824 of record JAKWBJ010000482.1, on the reverse strand, counting down.
ATGCAGTGTTGTATTTTTATTTTCGTAACAATATTTTAGTTATTTCGAAAAGGCCTTAAATACCTACATGGTTCATAAAAATATTCTGTTATAATTAACAACAAGTAGTTTTAATGTTTAGTCAATGTACCCATTTTTGGGAAATATGTGGACTTAAAGTAGTGAGTTCAGCAAAGTTAAGCGCAGTTTTTTATTTTTTCTAAAAATAAATGTTCGCCACTCTAGGGCGGTGATCAGTTCGCAATTTGTGCATCGTTTTGAGGTTCACAAGTATGGCAGACCGGACTTGAAATTCCTGACGGATTTTCTTTCTTCGATGTTTATAGACTGTGTTCACAGACATCACAGATGGCGGAATACATATTGTGTGAATATTGTTGTTTACTTTTTTATTTTATATTGTAAATAATCTTATTTATTAATGCCTTAAATATTAATATAAACATTTTTTCAATTTTCTTCTCAAGCTCTCTAAAATCCCTAAAGCAAAGGGTGTATGCAGACTTTTTTCATTGACTGTATACTTATATAGAAAGCTTGTATCCAGTGTATTTTGTGCAATACTGGGTTTTTGCCTAATGTCGATAGATAACGAAGCTTTAATTGCTGCCGTTCTCCACATATACAAAATTCAGTATTTAGTATGAATGGAAGGTGCTACGCCCACTTATCCAATCTTATACGGTTACTAACTGATGATGTGTATTTTTCAAGGCGTTGTTTGAAGCTTATTTAGAAACTTCTTCTATTACTAAGATATACAAAAATCAATATATATTTTATATGGAAGGTTTCATGCCCACTTGTTTATTATGTATGGCTTATCCCACGCCCACTTATTCACTTCCGCCAATTTTTTTAACTTGACTGTATCGATTACGAAGTTATTTAGTCCAAAATTTAGAAACTTGTGTTTTAACCGTTCTGATGATAAACAAAAATCAATATTTACTTTGTGTGGCAATCTTCAACAGCGGGCGCAAAATCCGCTCCAACGTTCTGGACAATTTAGTAAGTGTGATGCCCTTCCGTATTTTTAAGACAATAGAAGAAAATCAGAACTGCATAAATTAAAAATAATTGATTAATGCTTAGTTTAAAAAAAAAGTTTGGATAAATGAATCACTGATCCTATCATTTTGACGCATTGAATTTTACACTTTTTTACGTAAATTTAAATCAACATAATATAACGATACATCTCTAAGAGCAAAACCGGCTTATTATTCACTTATTTGAACGTAGAATTTTTTTGAATAAGGCGACCATATGTAACATTTTATAGTCTGGATGAATTGAGCAAATATTAAGGCGAACTTATCATTTTAAAGCATACCCTATACAAACAAACAAAACAAATATTTACTTTGTATATAAGTGGCATCGCGTAGTTGGAATTTTTGAAATGTTCATTTAGTATACCCTATAACCTATAGTTCCTTTTAGACATACAGAGAGATATTGTAAAAATTTCAAGAAAATTCGTTCAGCTGTTCTATAAAGTTGAAACATACATACAAACACACATTCATATTTATACACATATAAGAAAAGGTTATTGATAATACAAGATTAAAAACCTATCTTTGTTTTTAATAATTTAGTTCAATTTGAGACCTTTCTCTGTCATATTGCTCGACACTAAGTGAACGCATAATGAAATATTTTACAGCAATTTGAGCAGTTTTATTATTTCTAGTAAATGTTGAAGCAAATATTGGCAATTTAGAGGTAAGTTCAGAGAAAGTAAAATGAAATAAATTTTGTTTTTTTTTTTTCTTCGACATGATTCTCACAAATACAATCCGACGATGCTGTGGTGTTAGCAGCCTTATTTGAAAAAATAAATTGGCTAATATTGGAAATGAAAAATGTAAGAAGACGATTTAAATGAAATGTAAAAATATAAAATATAATTTGGTTTTTCCTTCTCTTTTAAAAATCTCTCTTCTGTTAATTTAATTGTAGGAAAGAACAAAGAAGAAACGCACACCATAGATGGCATGGCTGGCATGGCTGGCATGGCTGGCATTATAATAATCGTTCGTAATTATACATTACAAACAATATTAAAGTGGTATTTAATTATGTTCTTAATAAGAAAAAAAGACATATTTTTTTAATTAATGATTTATTCAACCTCATACAGTATAAATTGAGCCATTGAACTTTGTGGAAAAGTTTACATAATATTGCTACACACAAACGACAATCTTGAAGGGCTGGCTAGCCTGGCGAAAAGTACTATGTAATTAATAAAATGAGCCTTCAAAACAAAGCCAATTACGAAGATTTTCAAAAATTACTCATTATTTATTCATTTACTGAGAAATAATAAATTAATAGTCCGTACTTTTAGTATAAACAAATACAAGATATAGGCTTTGAGAGATTTGTGTTTATAGACAAGTCAGACATATGAATTGATGCACCATTTAAATTAAAAATAAGTCAAATCTAAAAAAATATTTTTTTAAATCAATTAAAATTTTACTAAATTTTTTGTATAAAAATTTTAAATTCAATTTTGTTACAGCCGAAGAAAACTGAATAAGAGAGAGATGTGGCAGTTTATTTAATGAAAATGTGAAACCGAATAGTAAATTAAAATTTTTAGGGAATGCGAGAGCTATAGCAAATATTTAAAACACACTTTAAAGTTATAATAAAATAACATTTTTTTTAGTTTTATTTTTATGATTCGTTTGGGTTTTGAAAATTGAAAAAAAACACACAAAATTTACAAAAGTGAATGAAATATGTATTTGGGGCAATAAATGAATGCCCCAATGATTTTTTTTAATGATTTTTTCATGTAAATGTTGCCCGCAGCTACGCCGTAGATGGTCCATCCGTAAGCCCCAATTTTAGCAGACTATTTCCTGCATTTCTACCGGTATCTCAACAATGGCAGTTGTAATGTTGTCTTCCAGGGCAGGAGTTATGGCTGGCCTGGGCTTGTACAGGAGACACTTAACGTATCATTACAAAAAATTGTCTAGTAGGGTCAAATCGCATGATCTTGAACTGCATCAAAACGTAAGATTAATTGCTTAATAAACTAGCCTCTCAATACGTTTATGATATCTCGTGAGTGTAGAATGTGGCTAATTTGGGCACAAATAGTCGGTAATAATTTCATGGTACCATGCTCCATTAACTGTAACGCTGCGATTATTATCGTTCTCGAAGAAGTACTAAACGATGCATTTTGCGGGGTGCATTGGCAGCTCTTGAACACACAGCCCGAATTTTGATAATAAAATTGAATAATTTGCTAGTTTTGTTTTTTTTTTAGTTTATTCATCGTTTTGTAGGATTTTCTTATAACAAAAATGCATCATACAGCGCATTTCTGTAGATGTTTTAATCTCTTCTGAACCAATACAAGTTTTCCTGCTAGTTAGTCGTAAATATAACTTAAAATGTTACTTCTCAAAAACGCCTTCGCTTAATACTGTCGGAAAAGTGTTTGTCGATACATGACTGTCAACACCATCTATAGAAATAAAACCAAACTTACTTTTTATATGATCTAATACTAGGGAGATCGGACGGTTATAATTTGACCGGCTTCAACCGGATTTTTTGGTTTTGTGGAATACGGTTTTTTCAAAATTCGTATTTTTCGAATACCGAATAAACCGGTTAACACGAATAATCGGTTAATTTAAATAAGCATAATTTCTATACGTTTATATACTTTTTTATTTAAAATAACAATGAGGTTTAACCATTCGTATAAATTTAAATATTTTTTGTATATGTGACAATCTTGAACGTCTTACGAAGAAAGTGAAAACCAAGGTAGATCGAAAAAGATGTGCACTCTTGAACAAAGTCAACCTTTTCTCATCTTCTGTAAATAAATATTGGTTTTTTATATGGAGAAAGATCAACTAGACTCATTGAAAGCCAACAAACGCCAGTTCCGAACGGCAAAATTGTCGCATTTGGAGTACAGAAAACCTGCACGCATACATTGAAAAGCCGATACACCCAAGACGAGTCACTATTTGGTGCGGACTTTCGTCCAGAGGCATAATTCGAAAATGAGCAAGGAGTGGGGCCATGTTGAACGAATTTTTGTTCACAAAATTGAAGAAGAGGATATTAGCAACATTTGATTTCAACAGGACGGCGCTACGTGCCACACAGCTAAAGCTACACTCGATGTTTTGCGCCCTGTTTTCAAAAAAAATGTATTTGGCGGACCCTTTATTAGTTAGTAAAGTTTTTCAGAGCGTAAGTACACATAACCAGTCGCTAGTAATGTTGTGAGGTGATATCGCTATTGAAAATTGTCGGATAGTGTGGCCTGGTATTGAACCGACAATTTCATGGTTGGAAGGTGGGTTCTTATCTAACATACCACAGTGACACACACACTATTAAGTACGTAGTGCATAAATTTACATACAGTGTTGCTTGAAATATAAGCAGATTTTCTTCTCAAGGCAATTAAGGACTCGTATATTACTAATTGATTTATTCAAAGTAAAATAGTATATTTAATTTGTGTTATCTTAGGCACCTATATTATAACAAACCTTTAGTTCCATTCTCTACCAAGTAATACAACAAAAACGAAATTAGCCCCTTGTGTAGCTGTTCGAAACTTAAGAATTTTTCAGTACTTCGTGCAATAAACTTTGTTTTTTAAGGCCCACGCACACCGTTTTGGTATAGTGTTTATAAGATTTGTTAGAATTATTGTTAGAATTGATTGCCACTTAAATTTTAACCTTACCGTGAGCTTCTGCTTATTTTTAAAACGACGTGGTACAGCTCTGTGCTTCAAGAATTAGGAACAATTTTATTTAAATTAAAGAACCGGTTAACCGGTTATTTGAGTAATTATTAATCGAAAACCGTTTTTTTAAGTGCTACTTTTCGAACTATTCGAAAATCGGTTTTTGAAAAAAGTCGAATCTCTCTCTTATACTACATTTATGTCTAGTTCAGTTTTAAGAAACCAATCTTTTTTTATTAATTATTGAGTCATAAATATGTATGTTTCGCACCACATGTTTCGCAACATACTTAAGCTGAACCGAGCTAAGCTATTAACATATTCATCTGGTCGTTAAAATTGTTTATACAAATGTTGCAAGTGTATTAGCCATTAACAATTTAGAACACTTTTGTGTAGTTAAGTGCCAAGAGTTCAAACACATAATATGAGACAATAAATTTCATATTATAACATGTCTGTATTCACCCCTTCGCTCCATATCCCTTTCATTTTTTCTAGAATTTTGAGTTTTTTTTTTAATATTTTTAATACAAAATTAATCAAAAAAAGTACGCTTCTCACCAAATTTATGGCCCATTACGTTAGTCATCTGTGTAGTGTAATCTATAGGCAAATATTTTTATAATTTAATTTCTTTTTCATTGATTGGTTCACTTTTATATTAAGCCTTCATTAGAATATTTTAAAAACGTTAAATTTTTTACAATTTTATTGCACTTCTTTTCATTATTTTTATTTCCTTTTTATTTATTTAAAACAATCAACGCCAATCAAAACAATTTTTATTTGAAAAACGAATTCTCTCATGCATGAACGTGTTTATTTGTTTATGACCAACATCAACATCAACTATAACAGCAATAAACAAACAATTAAATAAAATGCGGGGAAAACCCCCATTAAAACCGCAAAAAATAAAAAATCAACAAAAGTTTTTCTTGTTATTAAATAAAAAATTTCGGTCACTGTGATTTCCGGTTGAGAGATCCTAACAAAACTGTGTGCAGCAAACAACTGATTTTTCATTATTTAATTATGCACAAAAAAAACAACGATGGCAACATTTATTAGAGAGTGAAAGAGAAAGAGATAAACATAGAAGGAGAGAAAGTGATAGAGAAAGTAAATGTAACAGCAAAAGCAGCAGCAACAACACATACACACATACACAGTAACATTAACACCATAACCATCACTCTCAACCAACAACGCCAATGATAACAGCAACACAAAGGAAAAGCAAACAATAATGTTATAGACGGCTAGAAACGATAAAGTAGCACCCTACACCAAAGTTTACTTAAATGAAAATTTTTCTCTACGACAATCTACCGAACCTTCATCCTGTGACAAATCCTAGAAAAGGCTCACAACTAACCTTTTCATCGATTATAAGGCTGCATTCAACACTCCAAAAAGCACAAACTTTTGGAAACCATGTCTGAGTATGAGATATCATCCTTTATCCTTTATAGAATGACACTGAGTGACATAAAATCCACGGGTAAAATAGGACGTTACCTTTACGAGACATTCGCTACTAAAAGAGGTCTGAGATATGAGAGCTTATCGTGTAACGTATTCAGAATCTTATTGGAAAATTTTCTGGAAAACGCATGCTGGCCCCCTTTCGAAGAACTAAGATCACAACTCTACAATACGATTGTCCTTACAAAAGTGACACTATTAGGTGTATAAGAGAGAAAGATCCTCCGAAAAATTTATGATCCCAGTTGTATGAACGGATAGTATAGACATCGATTTAACTGTGAACTGTATGAGCAATATGCTCCCTAGAAAGCCAATATGGCTTTCCACAAAGCATCCCCTACTTTTATGCAATTTCAGTAACCACAGTAACCAGCTGATTTTCAAGCTAATCTACTGTAGCTCCCCTCCATCTAATTATGTGTAGTGATGAAAATTCTCTCTAAATGACGGTGGTGGTGATCCTTACTTAGCATTGTTATTTTTTCCCAGTAGATGACGTTTTCTCCGGATTGTTCGTCTGATGTTTGTTATCATCGCCAGAGTTAAAAGCTGCAAGATCAACGGGGCTTCTTTAGATGAATTTGTCTAGAGGGCGGTTGAACACTCAAAAATGCAATTATTTCTTTTTTCGTAATGTCCTCTGCTGGGTTTCGAACCTGGCCCGTTTGTGTTCTATGCCTGCGCTCTAACCACTACACTACACTACCCCCTGATGAGCTGTATCCCAATATTAACATAGTCAAGTGCATCAAAATGCAGCGATTACGCCGCCTAAGACGTGTCTGTCAAATGGAGAAGAACACTCCAGCCAGAAAGGCGTAAGATGACAACTACAACTGTTAGCGCAGACAGGGTCGAAGGACCAAGTGAGAATCTTTGGTCTAACAAGCTAGAGATAGCACTCACAAGATCGAAGTGCTTCGATATAATATTTTATGCATGCCAGGAATAACAACTGGCTGAAGAGCCGGATTAACTAACTATGTAAACATTGATTAGGTTCATATTTTAGCTTATTCTTTCAGTGATTACAGTTCTTTAAAAAGTTATATTAATTTAAGAATACTTGATGGACCCAATTGTGATATTTTCGATTATGTTCTAGTAATTTAAATTCTAAGAATGCATTTCGTAACCATTCATTGAAAAAGTGGCTAAATTTTGCAAAACCAGTAAGCAATCTTTCAAGAAACAGCAGTGGCTCTAAACAATAAATATATGACAATGCTCATCACCGGAGATCTGCAATGAATACTGAAAACATGAGTATATCTAAACATTATTCATAAATTCTAATACTCATACGCATTCATACTCTGTAGCTTAAAGTACTCAGCCTACTCATACTTATTAACATATATGACGCTTTTGCCGCTTTTCCAGACTTTCTATAATAACATCACCATCTGATAAAACATTCGAAAACGACTATTAGAAGTGAAACAAAATAGAACTCATAGAGTCGGTGTTGCCACTTTTTGAATAATTATACAAAATCCGTACTATTTAGAAAAATTTTCTGAGCGACGTGTGAATCGTTTCACTTATAATGATCGTTTTCGAATGTTTTATTAAAAAAATGTTTGCTAAACTTTCGAAGGTGATGTTATTATTGAATGTCGCGGGCTACTACTCGAATAAGTTGAATGATTGGAATCATTTATGTGTATTTTGAGCATTTTCTGATAAATAAATTAATGCCATAAGTATGAGTATACTATTCATACTCATTGATATTTAAACTGATTAATCAACGTAATTATGAGTATGAGTAGTCGAATTTTAATGATGTGTGCTCACTTAAAAAAAAAAAATCTAATTCATTGTTGATCTCTGATCATCACATTATATTAAAATTTTGTAAAAAAGACTGGCTACTCAAAAATTATGGTTGCAGAGTTTTTACTGAAATTGAGCAGAGTTTAATCTATTCAGCGACCACTTCTGATCTCTAATACTTACAAGTCGAGCGTTTAAATGAGGCAATCAAGACAGAGCAAACAGAATTAGACAATATTGTCATTGTTTTGTTATAACAGTGACATGTAACATGCATATCTAACGAACCATCAAAAAATAACTACTACTGGCTACGAAATTTTTGATGCACCATCCGACTTCCAGTTCTTCCAGTCTTTGTAAAGCTTCAACTTGCTAGTCATTGAAAAAGTGCATAAAATTTTGCAACCGTTATGCCGTTATTCAAGCTAACAAATAAATAGCGGAGACCCTCAGCACTAACTATATAATAATATAGAATAACTTAAAAATGCTAGCTGCTTAAATAAGCTCGTTATTTAGGTTTAACATGAGTTCAAGTAAAGAAATTTGATTAAACGAAATATTTATCAGTGAAACTCTTCTTTGATGCAACGAAATCAAATAGTTTTTAAAGTGGATCATAATGTGTTGATAAATAATGGGTTAAATACGATTAAAGGAAAGAAGTCATGGATAAAGAACATTAGATCTGTGGGGGATCCGGATTGACGGCAAATAAGGCTATGTTAACGACCAATTCTTACATATACTGCTTACAACTTGATTATTTGAACGAAGCAATCAGCAATCAATGACCCGCTTAAAAATTGATATCTATTATATAGGCTGGTAAGTTCTGATGCACTCACTTCCACTTGTTTCGGTGTCTCTAAAACTCTCATGATGGATAAGAATTGGCCAAACGAAGAGCCACTATAATTCACTTGGCCAAGTTATTCATTGATGAGTTCCGCATTAAAAGAATTATAATGCTACTCCAAAAATGACAAAAAATCATAAATAGTAATGGCAATTAATAACCTGATCAAAGAGTTTTCAGAATAACCTCCTTGTGGGGGTCCCATCCTTTCGACTTGAGTTTTTTTTTTTTTTTTTTTTGTTTGTTTGTAAGAACATCTGTTGGTGATATTCCCGCTAAATTTTAGCATGATAGCTCGACATTTGCAATAGCTCCTTAGCCAAGAGTACATTTTTTACAATGTTAGTAACGGTTGCTGAAACGCGTTCCTCGTAATGGGTTTTTAACTCGATTGAACAGAAAGAAGTCACAGGGAGCCAAATCAGGTGAATTCGGTGGCTGTTAGATAGTATTCGTTGCATTTTTCATAAAAAATTTCGAATAATGATGGCAGTGTGCGGCGGTGCGTTATCATAGTGCAAAATCCACGAGTTTTTTTTTTTTTTTTTTTTGATGAACGCCATTCACTTGCCTAATGTCTGATGGCGTCGTCTCCAGTAATGTTTGTTTTGATGAATGTGGGATGGGATTCAGCCTAGCAAATCACGTCTTTTGCGACCTCAATACAGTCAAAATTGTAAAAAATAGCCATTGATTTTCAAGAAACAAAATTTTTGTTTTAAAGTTCCCACAAAAAAAAAAAAATTTAAATCGATTCAAAATTGGTTTTAAACAAAAGCTCAGAAAAAAGTGCTGTTCCATTAAGACGATGCTTAGTTGCACAAGTCCATAAATAGGGATATATACTGCTACATTCTCTGGCTTAAACTCCGGAACTAGCACTTCAAACAACTATTTCTTGTTTTCAAATTTCAAAAAATTGCTGAACATGAAAGCCATCATTGCAACAAATATCCCTATTTGAGCGCTTTTCAAAAAAATTAAAAATTACTTTTTAAGTAGAACGAACACATACATATGCCTCACATGTTTCGGAATTGATTCGCTGCAAGTGAGGATAATATTATCAGTTGGGTTATAGTAACTATCACTTTATGTTTTAAACAGTTATCAGACATTGTGACACCTTAATGACGGGTGATTTTTTAAAAGCTTGGGTTTTTAAAATTAAATAAAAGGATAGAAAATTTGCACAAGTAACTGAAATATTTATTTGGGTCGATAAATAAAAGCCAGCCATTTACTTTTTAAAGATTATGTTAACGTTGCTGCCAGTCCATCTGTGAGCTCCAATTTTGGCATATTATTTTTAGGCCTTTCGGACGTTATCTCACCAATAACAGCTGCAATATTGTCTTCCACGATAGACTTTATGTATCCCACAAAAATTGCACAAATATTGTATTGATCAAATTAGATTATCTTGTCGGCCAATGGACTGCTGCAAAATGTGAGATTATTTGCTCACCAAAATCGCCTCTCAGTAGGTTCATGGCATTGCGTTCCATGTGGCATGTCGCACTGTCTAGTTAAAACCACATGTTAATCAAGTCTATTTCTTTGTTTTTCGGCAAAAAAAAGTCGGTTATCATCGCACGGTGCTTTGCTCCATTGCCTATAACGCAGCGTAGTTCTTAAAGACAAGACAAACAGTGCATCTTACAGGGTGCATTGGCAGCCTTAATCTCCCTCTAGCTTCTCTGCACACAAAATTCGGCAATTCCGTTTGTTGACGTAATCATTGAGCCCAAAATGAGCTTTGTCTCTGAGGACAATTTTTTTGATAGAAAACACATTTACCACACAGCACATATTTTGATAATAAATTTCAGTGATTCGTTGGTCGCTTGTTGCCTATTCATGGTGAAATGATAAACCATACCGAACATTTTTGGCATTGACACATGAATATACACGAATATATTTTTAAACTGAGAAACCAAAGATCATAAAAGTTACGTTTATAATTCGGATAAAAATGAATAAGATGATCAGAATAATAGGTCTCATTATCGCTAAGAGTTTACTTGATGTTAGCGATTTTTGAGTTGATATTCGATACGCCTGCTAATGTTCTTCAATAACGCGCCGGTCACTGCGTTTAGGTCCATAAACTAAACCAGTTTGTAGATGCGATTGTGTGGCTCTTTTTCTCAAACGACTTTCGTACTTAATATGTCGCCAAGCTACATATCTATCGTATCAAATCTATACGTTAATGTCGTGGATACCTTAATTCATGAAAGTAATTAACATTATAATGTGTTGTAGAATTAATACCATTTAACTGGTCTATAGGGCACAAAAATCAACAACAACAAAATATATAAAAGCAGCCCACAACTGCAATAACAACAAAATAGGCAGTAACACAGTGAAACAAAACACGAAGAAAAAAGGAAAATCAAACCGGAGTGGATGAGATGAGAACGAACACAAACATATTAACACGTACACACATTTCGTGCAATCACACTGTGTAATAAAAATATACATACTCCCTCATACAGTACAAAAAACAAACGCATATATTCACTTATAAACACACACATACACACATGCAAACAAAATTATTAAAAAGCATCTTTCATGATGTTACGAAAGGCACGTAGCAAATGAAAGTATTAAAAATACGACTATAAGCCACTCTACTCACTACTATGCAGTGGTATGTTTAAATGTATTTTGTATATGCATGGCTATGTGTATGTAAATATAGCCGCCATTATAACAGTTTGTCTGTCTGTCTATCCTAATATTTAAGCTATAAATACAATAACAACAAAGAGCAATGAGAGGAAAACAAAATCATGTACAAAATATAATCTATGCATTACAAACACTCTCACACAAGCACACATACATATATACTCTTACATATACATAAATATTAAAAAGCATGTACACTTCCCTACATGTTTATCTTTATGTGCATGCATGTTTGTGTATAGATGTGAGCATGAGTTTGTATTGTATTATGCCATTATATTACTAAAGCTAAACGCTTTGGTTTTCTTCTGTTCTTTGGTTCTTTTTTTTCTCTCTTTTTTAAATGATTTGATGTGTTCGTTTGGTTTATGAATGTGAGTGCCTGCCGCTTAATAGCCTGTCTGCCTGCACAGATTTTTATTTAATTTTTTTTTTTTTTTTTTTCTAACAAGAAACACAAATTCTATTTGTACTCATATCCTTTTCCGCTTTTTTTTTGTTGTTGTGGTGAGTGTGTGTGGGAGTATGTGTAGCTTTAAACCGGTTAAGGAAGTCAAGCATTTGAGTTCCTCTTTGTAAAGTCGCTATCTTAGTAATTTTCTAAACCATCTATTTCTAGCAATTACTTCATTACTATAATAGGGGCCTATTATTTAGAATTACTTTTTTATTCTACTTTGTTCAAGTGTAAGACGAGGAGGACACATGTAAAGTGATCAATGCTATTAACTTAAGATGGTGAAAATGACTGTTAATTGCTTCATTCATTAAGGCTTTGCTTTTATGGAAAAAAAAACAATTTTTTTATTTTGTATACAGAGTGGGCCAAAACTCACCAAGGGGCTTAAAAATTTAATAGCTTTTTTGTTTATATATTTTTTATTTCTAATTATATATCGAGTGGACCATCTATTCGTTTAAATTTGAACCAGCGATTATTTCGAATCTAGCAATACTTATGTCATTCTATTCTGTCACAAAATTCGGTATATTGTTACGAAAATGAAAATACTAAAGACAAAATTCACCACGTCAGAGCTTATTATGAGCTTTTAATTGAAAAAAATATATCGGCTTGTGTCAAGGCTTAAAAATTTCTAAAATTACCTGCTCTAATTAAGAGTGCTGCCACGTGCTTGGATCGGTTACTTTTTGTGTTATTTTAGAACATTTGAATTAACGGCGAAAATTCGAAGATTCATGTCCGTACTAGAACATTCTAAACTAAGATGAAATACTATAAAGGCGGCGAATTGCGGCTTGGGTGTCAAGAAGTAAAGTCTGTTTAAGGCGCAAATAAAAAGTGCCTTAAAAGCGAATTTGGTGTATTAAAGTACAGTGGAATTAATAAAGAAAGAGACAGATTGTAAAGCAACCAAAATAATGTTTTATTTTATTTGAACGCAATAAACACGAACTCAAACATTTTAAAAAAGTTAAAACGTACCAATATTAACTCCATTGAACGAATTGAATTGATTTACGCTTGATCAACATTGGGATTATTGGAAGTTTATTTCCAAAACAAAGACCATTGCACGGAAATTACAAAAAATCAAAAAAAATATCATCTTTTCGGATGAAGCTCATTTTCATCTTGGTGGGTACGTTAATAAGCAAAATTGCTGTAATTGGGGCTCAAGAAACACAAACGTGGCTTTACAGAAGCCAATGCACCCATTACGAGTGACTGTTTGTTACGGCTTTTGTAACGTTCACCAAACCGAAATAAGGTGACAGATGGTAATTTTTACTTAATTCTATGGGATCAGATAGAAAGGACTGCGGGAGCCATTGATATGCTAGCTAATCAGTCGGGATGGGGGAGTTCTTGTCCTCGCTTACCTTAATCCTCTCTTTAATACAATAAAAAAAAAATTATTATAGACTCCCTGATTTCAAACTAAACTACCCTATTCTAAATGGACCTTTTATGACTAGAAATCTAATCAAGAAACAAACTAAACCCCTTAATTCTAGTCATCTCTGAACTTTAACTCAAACGCGAATAAATCCTACCATAGCCTAATAACATTAAGCAACCCCGCTGGTATTGGGTGCTAATGCCTCATAACCCACTCCTTCCTCTGCTCTAGTGGCCTATAATTCCAATTATCTAGAGCCCCACTAATATTAGGCATCCCTGATGTCATTGGGAGCTAACGCCTCACTACCCTCACCTACCATTGCTCTATTGGCGTACAATTCCTGTTTCATAGAGCCCCAATACGTTTTTCTACTCTATCCAATCAAATCATCAAAAGAAGACCACACAAGCGTTATTTACAAATTCATATTGAAAATCTTATTTTATTCAAAAATCTATCATCTTAAAAATAAATATATAATAGTTAATATCTATCATTTAAATTCTTAGTAAATAGTTTATTATCTTTTCCTTAAATATTACGCATTTTCCTAATTATTAAAATCTAATGTTATTATATATTCAAAATCTCAAATACAAATGTTTACGATACATAGGTAATTTTAACTGAATTTAATAACAAATTGACCCATAGTGCAATTCTATTATATGCAAAAGAAATGCGAACATATGATTTAAAAAGTAAATATATAAAAGAAAAAATTTCAAGTTCAAGGCTATTGCTTCATGTAAACATCAAAAGGAGAGTTCTGTTAATAACTTAACATGTTATTAATAGAATAAAACAGAATTGAAATTGAGAGTGGTCATTATAACAACACTAATCAATGTTAATTTTAAAACAACGTAAACATTACTTTAAAAGAAAGTAAGCAAAGAAATGTCAACTAAAGATCAAACAAAAGTATTGTTTTTGCTTTCATTTAACATTTTACCCGCGTATATTATTAATAAGAAATAAAAATGTTTTGTTTCACTTACCAACGTGTTCCTGATCTTGTAGAAGGCCTTCTGCAACGACTTTGAACATGTTGTACCAGTTGCTAAATATGAATGGGATGTTTTTTTTTTTTAATAAAAAAATAATATGTTGCTTATAATTCCTTTTGCATGTTGAGATGGTCTATTGTTTTTGTATTGTTTAGATATTTGGATACATTATGTTGAGATGTTAATTTAGGTAATTTAGAGATTTATATATCATCATTTTAGTTTTGAGATTTTGTTTGATTTTAAATATACATTTTTAAACTATGTTTTATAGAGATTTTTTTCTTTTTAAGAGAATTATTTAGTTTTTAATTAAGTAAATTTTTAGCAAAATTCATAGAAAAATTTTAAATATCTTTATAGCAAGATTTATAGAAAAAGTTATAGGAAAATAGTTATTAAAAATTTATGCATAGTAAAAGGTTTATATTAGATTTAAAAAAAAACAAACATTAGGTTTAATTCGATTTAGGAAATTTTAGTTGGTTGATGACAGTAATCTCGCTAAATGAACATCTCTACGAGAGCGATCACACTTTATATATACCAAACTTGCTGTACATTCCACTCGTTGCCGACCACCGAAAAAAGAGTTGAATAGCAGTTACATTAAAGCTGGGGGAGAAGATTGCCTCATATAACCTATATGAGGTTCTTCAAACCCCAAACTAGGTTAAGCAAGCAAGCGTTCTTTCTATTTAAATATAATATCCTTTCTGCTTTAAAACTAGAAAATACAACAAAAGTAGACGTCGTCGTGTGATGTATCTGTGGATGATTTTCCGTGGACAATCCCACGTGATTTGCCTATAAAACCTTAAAAAAAATAAACTTCATCAAAACCTACGTAAAAGAATCTATATAAGTTATGGTTATATATAAAAAATTTACCTTCAATAAAGCGATTTCTGTGGATGTATTTCCGAAGACCAAAGTAAAAGAAACGAGGATCAAGATTTGATCTTATTTCTCCTGAGTGGACGACTCCACGTGATTTTCTAAACCCTTAATAATTGAATTAATTTCTTTTAAATTTGCGCACCAAAAATCTAACCAAAATCTATTTAAAATAAATTTACCTTAAACAATATTAAAATAGAACGTTTGAAGCGTCGATTCCTGTGGATGTTCTTAACCGTCCTTAACCAATTTGTCCTCAGATTAAAAATATTGTTCCCGATTATATAAATCGGAATTCGCCACTAAGGAACGTCTGTTCTTGTCGAAGGTAAGAAGGAAAAGGAAGTTTGAAATCAACTTCTTGACGACCATGCTTTTGACATTTCTTATTTTATTTTATGTATTTTTTTCTTTTGCGCTATCTAAATGCCACGTCATCAAATGTCAAAAAACGAGACTCTATTATATTGCCACTGAGTAAATAATTCCTAAAAATTTTAAACTTTTTCGATCATCGTACAAGAATCTTCAAGCCCAACATTATCAAATTTAATTTGCGCAAACTAATTTAGCTAAGATACAAACCACTGTTACTTACATATGTATGAAAGAGAACCATCTCTCGATCAATTGTCATTTGTTTCATTGCTTAATCAAAACAAAAGCAAAAATACAAATTTATATATGACAAATTTTAAAACATATGTTTTTCTTTCTTTTTGTGAATGTTTCTTTGTGTGTAATGTTTTATAATCCTGTAATATTATAAAACATTACAGTCAGAAATACTCGAGGATTACAACATCAAGAAGATAAGTATATACATCTATTTTTAAACTTCAAAAATTAGTCATTTCTTTTTTCTAATAGGTAAAACTCGAACCATGTCTGTTTAGTAAATATTGGTCTTAACAAACCATTTCCCTTCATCAACAAATGGGATTAAATTGGAGAAGATAATAATGTAATGTATATAAGGGGGCAGAAATATAAGCAAGCTGTGTTCCTTATTTTTTTTCTGATTAGAAAGAGAATGTGAACGCTGAAGGGTTTGTATGCAACGTCCACCACAAAACCGGGTAATTCTTGAGATTTCGATAAAGAATTAACAGGAAAAAGGACGTTAGGATCTTATGTCTTTGCCGTGAAATGTACCGACAAGTTTTCCTTGAAGATCTTCAAGCACATAATAATGATTTCCTAATTTTTCTCGTATACGTGCTTTTATAAACACTGTTGATAATTTTGCATTAAAATTCTTTTCTTGGCTACTTTGTGCAAAATTTCTCCGATATACTTCTTGGTTTACCTGAAATTGTTGTGGTTTTGTTCTCAAATTATATTGTTTAACATTCTTGTCATACGCTTGTCTTATATGTTTACGCAATTCATTTCTTATAAGCTGTAGCTGATCTTCACGATGTAATTTGGCAGTGGGTTCATCTAATTGTTTTAAATTTCTCAATTCATATGAAGACGCGTGTGTAACCATTTCAAATCCGAATAGAGCTCGATAAGGAGAATTATGAATAGATTGATGATATGAGTTACGTAGTGCGCAGCTAATCGCACTTAATTTTTCATCCCAGAGCCTATGATCTTTCTTTAAATAAGCTCTGATTCCAGCAATCAACGAGCGATTAACTCTTTCCGACGCGTTTGATTGCGGAGAATAATACGCGGTATATGTGTGTGTAATCCCATAAGAAGTGAAAAATGCATTTAAGTCGTTAGATTTAAATTGACTTCCATTATCACTAACGATTACTTCCGGCACACCATATACGTGGAAAATATTTTTTTCTAAGAATTCTTTAATTGCTGTTGACGTAAACTTACGTAAGGGACATAGCCAATGAAATTTTGTCAAGTGATCAAGAACTATAAGAAGACCTATAAAACCTGAGTTACTTCGGGGATATGGACCAAGAATATCTATGTATAAGCGTTGAAATGGACGAATTGAGATAGTTTGTCTTCCCATTGGAGGCTTCATAATAAAGTTTGGTGCTTTAGTAGTCTTACAAACATCACAATTCCTTACATAGTTTCTGACATCGCGTACCAATCCAGGCCAATAGAAATTTCTTCTTATTAATTCCAAGGTTTTTAGCATACCGCCGTGAGCTGATATTGGATTATCATGGGCTCTTCTTATAATATCGTTACGCAATCTAATTGGTATCCAAAGCTTCCATGCTGAATTTTCCTGATCGGTTTCACCAGTGTAATGTTCAGTTCGAAAGTAAATAAATTTATCTATAATTTTCACATCTGGGTATCTTGATGGATCTAAATTAACTTTTTCTTTTATCTCTATGTAATCACTATCTCCAAAACATGGAGAATTCAAATCTATTTCGGGTTCTGACATCTCAAGGGTTGAAACTTCCTCTATAGGAATTCTCGACAACGCATCGGGTACTATATGATCTTTACCTTTTCTATGTTTAACCGTAAATTTATATCCTTGCAGTTTAAAGACCCACCTTGCCAATCTACCACTAAGGTCTGGTTGTTTCATTAACCATGCGATACTGGAATGATCCGTCACTACCTCAAATTCTTGCATCTCTATATAGCATCGAAATCTTTTAATGGCTTCTAGAGCTGCCAAACATTCTTTCTCGGTAACGCTATAATTACGCTGCGCTGTAGTCAATTTCTTACTCATGAATGCAATGGGTTTTTCTTGCCCTTCGTCATCCAATTGCACCAGAACTGCACCTATGCCATAGTTACTGGCATCACAATGTAAATAGAACTTCTTTGAAAAATCTGGATTCGAAAGAATGGGAGCGGTAGTTAACAATCCTTTAATTTTATCGAAAGCTTGTTGAGCCTCCTCTGTCCATTTAAATTTAGCTTTAGTTGACAATAGTTGAGTTATAGGATATGCTATAGTAGAAAAGTTTTCTACAAATCTACGATACCATCCTGCAAGTCCTAAAAAACCACGTACCTGTTTTAAATTTTTTGGTACAGGCCAATTTGTTATAGCACTAATCTTCTCTGGGTCTGTGGTTATACCACCATGCCCGATTACATATCCTAAGTAATTAACACGAGTTACACAGAATTTGCTTTTCGAGATATTTAATGTTAAATTCGCTTTTCGAAACTGGGAGGAAATTCTTATTAAGACTTCAAGGTGTGATTGAAAATCTTCCGATACAATGATTAAATCATCAAGGTATCCAAATACGCAATATCTAAGGTCTGCGGGTATTATCTCGTCCATTAAACGGCACATAGTTTGCGGTGCGTTGCATAGACCAAATGGCATGACGACAAACTGGTAGAGCGGTCTGCCAGGGATAGTGAAAGCTGTTAGTTGCTTAGATGAATCATCTAACGGTATCTGCCAATATGCGTCCTTCAAGTCCAACTTGGATATAATGTTGGCTTTTGGCAACCTTGCGAAAATACCTTCAAGATTCGGTAACGGATACGCATCTTTTTTCGTTACTAGGTTTAATTTTCGAGCATCCAAACATAATCGTACCTTGTTTGGTTTTATTACCAACCTCATTGGTGAACTCCAAGGGGACGTTGATTTTTCGATAACCCCTAAGGCTAACATACGGTCTATTTCACCAAAGATTAACTTTTCTACCGCAGGCGAAACAGGGTAAAATCTCTGCTTGATTGGTGTTGCGTTGTTCACATCAATAGAATGTTTAATTAAAGTTGTTCGGCCTAAGCCTTCTTTTTCAAAATTTGGAAAAAGATTAATAACGGCATTTAATTGTTGATGTTGAGATTTATTGAGTGGAAAATTGTAATTATCGATAGAAGAACTTGCCGTTTTATCCGAAAAAATTTTGTCCTTTTCAAGTGGAATTTGTAGAGTGAAATCACTGATGGATAAATCATTTAAAGCAATAATATCAGCAGAATTATTTAATTCAGGGAACAAGTTAAAGGTCTTACAAAAATCTATACCAAGAATGAGACGTTGTTTAATAGAAGGAATTATAAATAATTTTAGTTTATTAACACGATCTTTAAATGTTACATCGGCTTCAAGCCATCCTAGTACAGTTTGTGATTGTCCATCTGCAGTTTTCACATATGATTTGCATTTTAAAAAATTTGAATATCTTGAAAAATCTATTTCAGCCAATTTTGCGCCTATACACGATATATTAGCTCCTGTATCTAGTAAACCATATTCGTTGAAATCGAGAAAAGATATCTTTGCATAATATCGCATATCCTTTGGATTAGATATTATAGTTGAAACAAGAAATTTTCTACATATCCTTTTTAATTTGTAATGTTTTCTAATTCGAATTGTTGATCTTTTCGGTTTATTCTTAATACACGTATTAAGAGCAGAAATATTCAAAATCTTATTTCTTTTCTCTAAATATATTTCCATACGCTTATGATACGGTAATCTAGGACATAAAATAGGTTTGTTTTTATCTTTAATAGTGCCATCCGAATTTATTGAATAATTTTCTTTCTTGAGTATAGTCACTGGTTTTGAATTGGGTAAGTTATTGTGTTTGTCATAGCCGGTAATATTAAAGTCACATTCAGTAGAGTTATTTTGACAATCCGAAGAAAGTTTCAAATTTGTTAAGTTTCGTCTTTCTGTAGCACAACTGGACGAAAATTTTTCGAAAAATTCTGCTTTTTAACAGCACACTTCACGCAATTAGGCTTATAAACTTGTTTTGTACCACAGCCATAGCAAAAGATTGTTCTATTTTGTAAACAGTCTTCCCAATGATGACCAATCTCATCACAGTTCCAACATTTAGAAAGAACTTCTGGTTTTTTAACAGCGTTGATGTAAACAGAAGGGTCTTCATTGTGTTCCATTAAATCCTGGTCACTATCTTCTACAATTTCTGAGATTCTTCTAGGGAAATACTGATGCTGATTTCGAGACATAAAATTCCTTTTGACATGTTCCTCACTCAAAAAATGTTCACGCATTTGCACAAGTTTTCTCAAGTGTGAAATAGAATGTACTGGAACGTAGAGTAAATCTTGTCTGATCTCCGGTCTCAAATTACGGGCGAGTATTTCAATCAATTCCATCTCTGACAATGGTGAAGGCAATTTATCCATGATCGTGGAAACAGCTTCAAAGAACAAATCAAAATTTTCACCAGGTTTCTGTTTACGGTTTCTAATTTCTTCCCTAATATCAAAACTAGATCTAAAATCACGATATTGACAACGTAATGCATCGCAAAAGTCATTCCATTCTATATTCTGGACTTGTTTATGATACCGCCAGTACCAGTCTCGAGCTTTACCACTTAACAAAATATGTAGATTACGACATATAATAGTAAAATCACTATTAAAATTATCTTTAGTTAAAGATCTCAAGCGGTACAAAAATTCTTCGACATTCAGTCCTGATGGCGAACCATCAAATTTAAGGTTCCAATTTTGTATAATAGAAGTTATTTTATCTGCTTTTAATGTATTATTTGAAGAATTATTAGAAGGAAACAAAGAATTTGAATTTTGACTATTTTGTTGCACGGATTCTGTCCGTCTACGATTATCTTCTGAATTATTACTCAAATTAAGATTATGATTCGAAGATGTTTCACGAATATCATTTCCTTGATTTCTGTTAACGTCTGGTGTGGGTAACAAATTCAAGTGATGCAACAGTCTAGTGACTTGCCGTTCAATCAACTTATTGATCTCCTGATAATCAATATTACTCGAAAGGTTTTCACGAATAGGTGTTCGAACATTCTGACGATCTGTATTTCGCTCTGGAGTAGCAAAATTTTCTTCAGTTACATTAGCAACAGCAAAGCTTGCCTGTTGGGAAGTTGATGGATCTTGAAATAAATTTCTAGTCGTACTTCGAGTTGAATATTGCTTTGAAAATGCTCCCCTTGGTCTACCTTTAGCATCCTTAGCTAACCTAGATTTCGATTGAATAACTAATTTGCGAAGCTCACTAAGCTGACATGCTCTTTTGCATACGGGGCATTCCGAATTAGTCGACAAATAATTTTCAATACAAAGTCTGTGAAAAGCGTGGCTACATTCATTTACGATTATACAATCCTGACCTTCTATCATAGTTTCTTTGCAAATCTGACAAGCCGAAGGTTCAATTGACATTGTCGCTACCGAAAGTGGAGGTGGTGGTGGAGATCGATCCAACGACATGATCAAAATAGTGAATTAAAAAGATTTAAATCGAAAAAAACTTATAAATTTGCCACACGAAAACCTAAGTTTTATGAAATTCAAATACGAAAAGAAGAAATATTCAAAATTTACCTTTTGTATACTACATAATAAATCAAATTCTTGATATCACGAAACTAAATTTTGTATTAAACAAATTGTCGAATTAAAATAAAAGAAGATTCAAAATTTTCAGTTGAAGAAATGAAGTATAATATGAATTTGAATGATCAAAGAGTTTAAGTCTCAACTTATTAAGATATAAGAAAATATTTTAAAAATAAAAACATATAATCATTTAGGTGTAATGCATCAATTTAAATTCGAAACTTCGAAAAAAAAACAATTTCCGTTTAATTTTTTTTCTTAAAATACTCTATAATATCAATTACTTCTTATAAACCAAGACAAATTCTCATTCACAAATTGTGGTTTCTTTCCAAGTGATGATGTTGATGTGGATAGAGTTATATAGGCTATTAAAATATCAGGATTCATTCGAGGATACAAAACTGGTCTATAGAGCAAAATACAAAATTTATATTTATATAAAAAGCAAACTCACCAGCAATAGATATATTTTTTTTTTCCGACTATATAAACTCTTCAATATCACGGACATTAAAACGACTTCGTCATATTAATGTATTCCAGTAGATACCAAAGTGGCTGACCACTAGAATGCAATTCATTACAAATACAAAATCTGTATCAAGCTATCTTGAAGCAAAAATTTGTGTTGATATGGTTTCACAAATCATGAAAAGTACATTCACCTCCTTAATGGTTAGCCTATTCGATTGACAAATACTCAAATAGCTAATTATTCCAGTTAATTCGTGAGTGTTATTTCACAAAAAATTTTGCCATACCAAAACAATTTACGCTTCAAGTTTTTACTGAACTCTAAAATGTATAAGTAACAAAACAAAAAAGATATAGAGCCGTCTCGAAACAAAAATGTTAACTTCGGGCATTGACCATTCTGATTCAAGTGACACAACAGAAATTTTTCAATCGAGCCACACGTTGGAAAACAGTAATGTTCCAATTCGGCCAACAGTAATGTTCCAATTCGAGCCAACAGTAATGTTCCAATTCGTGCCAACAGTAATGTTCCAATTCGAGCCCCATGTTGGGCGCCATTTTTTCTGTATTATAATGTAACGTTCACCAAACCGAAATAAGGTGACAGATGGTAATTTTTACTTAATTCTATGGGATCAGATAGAAAGGACTGCGGGAGCCATTGATATGCTAGCTAATCAGTCGGGATGGGGGAGTTCTTGTCCTCGCTTACCTTAATCCTCTCTTTAATACAATAAAAAAAAAATTATTATAGACTCCCTGATTTCAAACTAAACTACCCTATTCTAAATGGACCTTTTATGACTAGAAATCTAATCAAGAAACAAACTAAACCCCTTAATTCTAGTCATCTCTGAACTTTAACTCAAACGCGAATAAATCCTACCATAGCCTAATAACATTAAGCAACCCCGCTGGTATTGGGTGCTAATGCCTCATAACCCACTCCTTCCTCTGCTCTAGTGGCCTATAATTCCAATTATCTAGAGCCCCACTAATATTAGGCATCCCTGATGTCATTGGGAGCTAACGCCTCACTACCCTCACCTACCATTGCTCTATTGGCGTACAATTCCTGTTTCATAGAGCCCCAAAACGTTTTTCTACTCTATCCAATCAAATCATCAAAAGAAGACCACACAAGCGTTATTTACAAATTCATATTGAAAATCTTATTTTATTCAAAAATCTATCATCTTAAAAATAAATATATAATAGTTAATATCTATCATTTAAATTCTTAGTAAATAGTTTATTATCTTTTCCTTAAATATTACGCATTTTCCTAATTATTAAAATCTAATGTTATTATATATTCAAAATCTCAAATACAAATGTTTACGATACATAGGTAATTTTAACTGAATTTAATAACAAATTGACCCATAGTGCAATTCTATTATATGCAAAAGAAATGCGAACATATGATTTAAAAAGTAAATATATAAAAGAAAAAATTTCAAGTTCAAGGCTATTGCTTCATGTAAACATCAAAAGGAGAGTTCTGTTAATAACTTAACATGTTATTAATAGAATAAAACAGAATTGAAATTGAGAGTGGTCATTATAACAACACTAATCAATGTTAATTTTAAAACAACGTAAACATTACTTTAAAAGAAAGTAAGCAAAGAAATGTCAACTAAAGATCAAACAAAAGTATTGTTTTTGCTTTCATTTAACATTTTACCCGCGTATATTATTAATAAGAAATAAAAATGTTTTGTTTCACTTACCAACGTGTTCCTGATCTTGTAGAAGGCCTTCTGCAACGACTTTGAACATGTTGTACCAGTTGCTAAATATGAATGGGATGTTTTTTTTTTTTAATAAAAAAATAATATGTTGCTTATAATTCCTTTTGCATGTTGAGATGGTCTACTGTTTTTGTATTGTTTAGATATTTGGATACATTATGTTGAGATGTTAATTTAGGTAATTTAGAGATTTATATATCATCATTTTAGTTTTGAGATTTTGTTTGATTTTAAATATACATTTTTAAACTATGTTTTATAGAGATTTTTTTCTTTTTAAGAGAATTATTTAGTTTTTAATTAAGTAAATTTTTAGCAAAATTCATAGAAAAATTTTAAATATCTTTATAGCAAGATTTATAGAAAAAGTTATAGGAAAATAGTTATTAAAAATTTATGCATAGTAAAAGGTTTATATTAGATTTAAAAAAAAACAAACATTAGGTTTAATTCGATTTAGGAAATTTTAGTTGGTTGATGACAGTAATCTCGCTAAATGAACATCTCTACGAGAGCGATCACACTTTATATATACCAAACTTGCTGTACATTCCACTCGTTGCCGACCACCGAAAAAAGAGTTGAATAGCAGTTACATTAAAGCTGGGGGAGAAGATTGCCTCATATAACCTATATGAGGTTCTTCAAACCCCAAACTAGGTTAAGCAAGCAAGCGTTCTTTCTATTTAAATATAATATCCTTTCTGCTTTAAAACTAGAAAATACAACAAAAGTAGACGTCGTCGTGTGATGTATCTGTGGATGATTTTCCGTGGACAATCCCACGTGATTTGCCTATAAAACCTTAAAAAAAATAAACTTCATCAAAACCTACGTAAAAGAATCTATATAAGTTATGGTTATATATAAAAAATTTACCTTCAATAAAGCGATTTCTGTGGATGTATTTCCGAAGACCAAAGTAAAAGAAACGAGGATCAAGATTTGATCTTATTTCTCCTGAGTGGACGACTCCACGTGATTTTCTAAACCCTTAATAATTGAATTAATTTCTTTTAAATTTGCGCACCAAAAATCTAACCAAAATCTATTTAAAATAAATTTACCTTAAACAATATTAAAATAGAACGTTTGAAGCGTCGATTCCTGTGGATGTTCTTAACCGTCCTTAACCAATTTGTCCTCAGATTAAAAATATTGTTCCCGATTATATAAATCGGAATTCGCCACTAAGGAACGTCTGTTCTTGTCGAAGGTAAGAAGGAAAAGGAAGTTTGAAATCAACTTCTTGACGACCATGCTTTTGACATTTCTTATTTTATTTTATGTATTTTTTTCTTTTGCGCTATCTAAATGCCACGTCATCAAATGTCAAAAAAAACGAGACTCTATTATATTGCCACTGAGTAATTAATTCCTAAAAATTTTAAACTTTCTCGATCATCGTACAAGAATCTTCAAGCCCAACATTATCAAATTTAATTTGCGCAAACTAATTTAGCTAAGATACAAACCACTGTTACTTACATATGTATGAAAGAGAACCATCTCTCGATCAATTGTCATTTGTTTCATTGCTTAATCAAAACAAAAGCAAAAATACAAATTTATATATGACAAATTTTAAAACATATGTTTTTCTTTCTTTTTGTGAATGTTTCTTTGTGTGTAATGTTTTATAATCCTGTAATATTATAAAACATTACAGTCAGAAATACTCGAGGATTACAACATCAAGAAGATAAGTATATACATCTATTTTTAAACTTCAAAAATTAGTCATTTCTTTTTTCTAATAGGTAAAACTCGAACCATGTCTGTTTAGTAAATATTGGTCTTAACAAACCATTTCCCTTCATCAACAAATGGGATTAAATTGGAGAAGATAATAATGTAATGTATATAAGGGGGCAGAAATATAAGCAAGCTGTGTTCCTTCTTTTTTTTTTTTCTGATTAGAAAGAGAATGTGAACGTTGAAGGGTTTGTATGCAACGTCCACCACAGATGGGGCAAGCTCACACCTTGCCAGGCTCCTTATGGCGGAGTTACACTGAAAATTTGCAAATAAAATTATTTTAAAAAACTCGACAATTCTGTGGCTTTCCTGGTCTCTACATCTAAGTGCAGCAGATTTTTACTTGTGGGTTTACTGTAAACAGATAGTGTATTGAATGAAACCATTAAATTTAAATAACTAAAAACAGTTGGTTCAATTGATAACTGAAGCTATTTCGACAACAAATCTCAGGCAATCATGAATAGCTTTAATAAAAAGCTGTAACACATGCATATCTCAGCCAGGATCTTATTTGAAATCAATAATTTTTAAAAACCATTAAAAATATTTTATAAAATAAAACTATCTGTCAAATGAAATCAAAATCAATACTAATTAAGAGTAGTTTAATGTAGCAGAATTTTTCAGCCACCCCATACTTCTGGTGTCGTTTGAAAAAATAGAGGCAATAAATTTTCTTGATACAATAAATTTTCTTGAGTATGTAAAGAGCATAAGTATTCCTCCACAACACATATATTACCTATAACAATATGCGATAAAAAATCGTGAACTAAAATACTTTCGAAGTGATACCATTTTCCTGATGGGCACCATCGATATCAATAAGAATCTGTTTTTAAAACTTTCCAAATACCTTCAAGAGATTTCCAGCGTTCTCAGATAATTTTGAAATAAAAGAAATAGGCTTTTTAACTGGTGTATATTTTGCTTCAGTAGCCTTCAGTAATCTATGTGTATTTCTCAAGTAAACACATTTATCAAACTACATAATTCAACATTTTCAAGATTAGAGATATGTTTTACACACTATTTTGCATATAAACCGTAATATTTATTAATTAAAGAAATTTAGTTCAGTTTTGAATAAAATGCGTTTTCGACTTTAGAAATCTGTTGGAAGTTGACGGAGTTGTTTGTAAAGCAACTCATGAAAAAATCATGCACTTAATAGCAAGAAATAATTTTTTTTCTTACAATTTAAAAAAGAAGCTATTTATTTAATATTTTGTAATATTTCTCTTAAAATTGTAATTTTCCTATTTGCCTTAATGCAATTCAGTGTAATTATTTTAACAGCAAGTGATTAGCTACTTGAACACACGCAGTCAACCAGGCGTAATTTTTTGTAATATTTCTTAATAATTTTTTTCCTTTCATTCCAACTATGTCTGCGTTCTTATTTGTCTGTCCAGTTGGTTTATGTCGAAACACTTAATGATGGCATTATTTTCAATATTAAATATTATTACCAGCCATAAAATATTTATGCATATACAAGCGTTTTTTTGAGTGCGTGATTGGAACAGGCATACAAAGCTCACAGTACGCAATTTGTAAACTGGTATACCTACAACAGAGCTATGAATAATATTTGAACATTATAGTATCAACACTATACAGAATAAATATAACCATTTTGAACATTACTGACCCTCAACGCTTATACATAATAATGGTGGCCGTACTTTATCACCCAACTTCTAGGGACATAACAAATACAATATAGAGCACAAACAAATTAAATCAGAAAGAAAATAAATAAAGAATGACAGAGAGGAAGGGAAAAAATGGACAGTAATAAAGTAGAACAGAGATTTAGTTTCTTTTATTACTTAGGAAGTATTTTTCAACATACGCAAATCGACATTTACTATCAAAGTGGGAAAATTGTACGTTAATATAAAATGATTATTATGAATGGCAAGAAAAATTACAAGGTTTATTTAGGTAAAGCATTGGCAGGACTTAGAAACTTTTATCATTCAAAATAAAGAAAATGTTATACTAACACGCACTTATGACGCTTGATTATGTTATACATACAAACACATAGAACTTTACTAAAAACAATACATTATTGCGATAGGTTATAAGAGTGTGTGTACACGTACGTATGCACACTTTTATAGCATTATGGTCATGTATACTCATATGATGAATGATGAGGTTCATACCCCAAGGAAATTTGTACATTTTATTGATGTTCAAGCCATCATAGACACAAAAGGCAAAAAGAATATATCAACACACGTACTTGTACAAACTACGAAAAGTATTAGAGCAGAGTATAAGGTAAAGAATGAAAATTTTCTGGACATAATATATTAATAAAATAATGTAATAAGTAATGTAATCAATTGATTATCTAAAAGTTTTATTTATTAAATTAGTAAAAACTTTATGGATAGCAATAAAGATCAAAGTGTAAAAAAATATTGAATCCTTGATCTTTGAAAAACCAACTAATATTTTACAATTTTGTACTCATAAAATCTTAAATGCAGAACAAGATTTATTCAAAACATAAGGTGGCTTTTAAAAATTGTGCTATTTACGAGAACGGTCCTAAAATAAGCCGACCTAACATAAAAAAATACAAAAAACTTATGAAAAATTTTCTTTATTTCTCAAAATAATCATCTTTTAGCTCAATACATTCGATTTCCGCAGACTCTACTTCTGCATTGCATTGTTGGCAAATCGTTTAGCACCAAGTTTGTTTAAGTCTGGCAATAGAAAGTAGTCCTAGGGAGCTAAATGTATCGAAATAAGTGCTGGGTGAAGCAATATAATAAATGGCAGTGGTTCGCAAACTTGATTTTTATAATAATTTAATAAATGCCTCAAGCTCTTACAAGAAGGCAGAGTGTATATCTAATCGATAAAGGCCGGAAAAATTATAGAAGAAAACAATTTTGTAGGAGAATCATTTAGTGATTGCTTGCATTATTGTGGATAAAGTTAGCTTCCAGGATGGCGAGAGCCATGAAATATTTTTTTGAATGCTTCGGCAAATAGCACCATTATCCAGCCTTAGTCATAAAGCGGACTTTGCGTTCTGCGTATTTGTTCCACATTTGAAACAAAAAGTACCCTAGAAAAGATGATAATTTTTAATGACTGACAAAAATGTACATAAAGGGTTACATCCATTATATTTAACCCTGCTGTTAGGTAAAAAAAAATCAACGATTCTTGGGTATAGAATCAATTTGGTCCATATTGTTTTTTAAACAATAAATGGACGAAAATTTGTTCGTCGATTATTTTTTTTTTTTTTTTTTTTGTAATGAAATACATCTGAAATTCATCTGCTTTGCATTTGCGCTGCATACTATTTCTTTGATTTCTTTAAACAACTTTCTGATATCACTCATAATGTGTAACTATGATATTTAATTTTGCTGTGCTTTGAAAAATAAAATAAAAAATAAAAGGGAAAAATCCTTTTGATTTAGCCGGAAACTGTGTTAATCTCCTTTATATTGTGCCGTAAGAACTGCAGGTAACCGGGCCCCATTACGATTATCCATTTCCTAATGCGATGATACTAATATTGTATTATTTTTGGTTATTTCGTGCTCCAACACTTGAAAAAGCAATAGCCTAGAAAAATTTTTAACACATACATTTTCGAACCGAGACCACATATAATGTAAGAAGGATACATCCAACTCTTATATACAACTCCTATTTACATAAATACAGCGTTGGCCTAGGCTTTCAGATGCGTCCGATAGAGCAGATAATGTAAGCGAAGGTTGGATTAGTCCGACAATACGGACATGTAAGTGAAAGTTGGATGGGTCCAATACTACAGACATTGTAAGTGAATGATGGATGTGTCCAATGCTACAGACATTGTAAGTGAAGGTTGAAAGGGTTTTAATTGTCAAATATTTATTTTTTCATTTTATTTATTTGGCCATATATAAATTCAGTAATTAAAATCCAGTTTATAGGCAATAATCGCTTTCATATAGACTGCTCCATACACCACACACATGGTTATTCTACTTGCACTTTTAAAAACACTTTTCTTTCCATTTTAATTCGGAAATTTTAAAAATAACAATCGAAACTACGTGCTGCCATCTAGCACTAGGTAGCTTCATTGTCAATCCGCCCTCGTATAATACCAATGAAATGTATTATAAATCCATCAAAACCGGCTGCTAGTGCGATCGCTTTTTTATTTCTGATGTACATTTAATTTTACAATGTATTGGGAATGAGACTCATCCAAATCGGATACAAGTTGTATGTGCTTAAACATTTTATTTAAATTTTTCATTTCGACGTAATACTTTACAATCGGATGCGTTTAATTTGTAATAACCTTTGTACTGCTGGGAATTGAAAATTCAAGAAAGTATGGAAGAGTTCAAATCGGTATAAAGTGGAAAGAAATTTCTACATTGCGTGCATATATTTCTACACCAATTTTTTCAGGTGTTAATCGCAAAAAAGATGATGGTTCGCATAGTTTGTTTGACACAAATTTTATTTACTTTATTTTCCGTTTAATAATGAGCGAAGATTATTTCTACATGATTTCAAGTGCTTGTCGCTTCCACGATACTATGGCACGAAGGCAAAGACAAAGTGCTATTACGTTCGATTCTATTTAAGATTTTTTGGATCGCTGGAAAGTTAATCGTCTAATGTATTACGGTTGTCTATTAGGCAATATATGCCGTCTAAATCTGTGAAGTATGATCTAAAAATTTTGCTGGCTGTCGATTCCAGATCAGTGTGTGTCTGGAAAGTTTCACCACAGATACTTTGGTAAATCGAAAAATTATGGTCCAAAAAATTTATAAGGACCGCGTAGTTTTGGATCTCATTGAAGCCTTAAAAGGTTATCTTTTGAATTAGACAAAAACGGTTTAGTAAAGACAGCTTACATAAGTAGATACAGTTTAAAAATATAAAACATTTATTACTTCAATGTTGTTATTTTCAAAAGCGTTCCTATATACACATCAACACTTGCTTTCAATGAAACTGAAGCATTTATTACATTGTGAAGCGTCTACGAGCGGGCATTCTGCTGTTGCTATAGTAAGAGCATATATATATGGTCCGCCATCTAACGTTTTCTTTTCAACTAGTACTTATTTCGTGAATGGTAACACTTAGCTCATGTCTGATTTGACAGATAATTAGTTTTATCCTTCCGCTGAACGAATATTTATACGCTTGAACAACGCTGGGAAATATTGCGACATTACTTTGAAAATCATGATAATGTTGCAGAATGGGTACGGATTCTTGGCGGTTATGTAAACAAGCAAAATTGTCGCATTTGGGGCACAGAAAACTAGCACGCATACATTGAAAGGCCGATACACCCACGACGAGTCACTGTTTGGTACGGATTTTGGTGCAGAGGCATAATTGGACCATTTTTCTTCGAAAATGAGCAAGGAGTGGCCGTTACAGTTAATGGCAAACGTTATAGGGCCATGTTGAACGAACTTTTGTTCACAAAAATTGAAGAGGAGGATATTAGCAACATTTGGTTTCAACAGGATGGCGCTACGTACCACACAGCCGAAGCTACACTCGATGATTTGCGCCCTGTTGTTGAAGATCGCATTATCAGCCGCAGAGCTGATGTCGTTTGGCCACCTCGGAGCTGCGATTTGACACCGTTGGACTATCATTTGTCGGGTGCCGTCAAAGATAAGTGTTACGCCAACAAGCCAGAGACAATTGATGCTTTAAAGGACAATA
Source organism: Wohlfahrtia magnifica (assembly GCA_023159175.1). Taxonomy (NCBI): domain Eukaryota; kingdom Metazoa; phylum Arthropoda; class Insecta; order Diptera; family Sarcophagidae; genus Wohlfahrtia; species Wohlfahrtia magnifica. The sequence goes on along the minus strand of JAKWBJ010000482.1, from coordinate 256,421 downwards.
TTCGTGTAGCCATTAGTGAAATACAGCTGGACACAATCGATAATGTGCTTAAAAATTAAACCGATCGTGTAGGCTACTGCATGGCTAGCCGAGGCAGCCATTTAAATGAAATTATTTTTCATTATTAACCGGAAAGATAGTACTTTCAAATAAAAAAAGAAATTTGAGAGGATATTCAGTAGTTTTTTTTTATAACATTTTCAAAAAAAAAAAAATTTATTTGGCGGACCCTATATTTATGTGCTAAATACAACGAAAAAAAAATTTTTCAGCATGTGCTGAGAAAACTTGTTTTTTGCACTTGTTTTGTGAACCTTATACAAAAAAATAAATCGATAAATATGGACAGATAAAAATGGACCACAACTTAAGGTTTATAACTTTTTAATTCGTTATCTTCTTTTACATCACAGATAACTAAATATTTCATAAATTTAATAATATATTTATAAAAGGACCACCTTCAAGGCTAGCGTTTGAGCCGTTCCGCAGAAACAAGGAATATAAAAATGTGTTAACAAAATCAACCAAACTCAACAACAAGGTTAAAAGTGTTAACACAAATATATATTATATTTTACTATTATAACTTTGATTGTGATGAAATGGATGATGTTTTTTCAATAAAAAATCTTTTTGAGGTATATATTACACGTGTTTTCTAATAAAAAATTTATATCAGAAAAAAATCAAATGAAGAATAAAATGAAAAATTTTAATAAACCAACATTTTCTATTTTACCTTTGGGTACATTATACACTTTCTGTGTTTAATGTATCTAAAGAAACTAAATATAAAAGATAAGGAAATACCTGGTATTTCCCAAGTGATTCATCATTAATGATATATGATTGGCAGCAAAGCTTATAGATAAAGATTTACATATTTTCCAAAAGTAATTTTGTTATAAAAAAACTACAAAAGCTATAAAAAAATGTAGCTAACAAAAAGGAGCATATAGGAATCATATGTATTGTTAAGAAACAAATTTAACATTAATTTCTTTGATAGAATACTTATTTCTTTGCAAGACTTGAAAAAGATGTCTCGTTTAATTTGATAGAAAAGGGACAAACTATTTGTATTTTAAAAAGGAAAAACTATAAAATAAATAAAAGATATAATGATTTCTTTATATGTGAACGTGTGTTGTTATTTTGGGAAAAAGGAAAAAGGTTATCAAAAAAATATTGGACATTTTTAAAAGATAATGATGGTGATTTGAAATTGTTATCAGATGTTGTAGGTAAAATTGTAAAAAAATAAATAAAAAATAAGGTAATCAAAGAAAGCAAGATTGATAATAGAGAAAAAATATTTTGTTTAAATGTTTTACCGAATTTCAATTCCATTCGATTTATTGAAGAAGTAACATTATTTTTTTAGGATATGGCATCCAAAATAATAGTAGTAGTTTATTAAAATAAATCATGAATTCGGTAAATAAAACCATCATTCAGACTGATAAAACAAGTTGACACCCTCCAGAGTCCAGTTTTTTTTTCTCCTTCACTCCTCTAGTAAGCATATTGGCTTTCCACAAAGCATCCCTTGCTTTGTTTACGTTTCATTAGTTGATACTTCAAGCTCCCGTCCATATAATTGTGTAGAGGTGAAGATCCTTGCTAAGTGGTGGTGGTGACTTTCACTTAGCATAGTAATTTTTTCTCAGTCAGATCGATTGTCATCATCTCCAGAGGTAAGCTGTAACATCACAGGGGCTTTTTCTTTATTTTTAGATGGAGTTGTCTGGAGTTAAAGCCTCTTTATTAAATTCTCGAAACCACAATAAAATAATTTTCGTTATGTCTTCTGCTGTGGCACGAACCTGAACGCTGGTGTTGTTATGCATGCGCTCTAACCACTACACCACGCCACCCCTCCAGTTAACATAAGGAAAAGATTCTAAATAATGCAGTCTTTAAGAAACCAAATTGACAACCGCTTTTAATAATGAAGAAAAATTCTCTTATGCATAATAAAGTTAGTTCTTAAACTAAATCCCCTAGGACGCTTAAGCTCCATTGCCGTATCCAAATATTTGAGGTTACCACAGTGAGCAAGGAATCGGTTTATCAAATTCAAAATTAAACTCGCTTCTTCTCTTTTCTTCAAATAGAAAGACAATAAAATAAAATTTAGTTTTTATTACATTGGAACTAACTATATATATTGTTGTTGTTGTAACAGCTTCTTTGGTGTTTGAAGTTAAGATAACGGTTGATTTTTTAAGAGCTTTCGGATTTAACTAATAAAAATTTCATCAAATTTAGAGAAATCTTTATTTGAGTCGATTGAGCGATCTATATAATTCAATGTTTGAAGATGATTTCATGTAAATTTTAACGGCGGCTACGCCTCACATAGTTTGAGCGCTGGGTCCAATCTTAGCATACTCTCTCCATCATATCGGCCGGTATCTCACGAATAAATTCTTCACTATTGACTTCCAGTGCGTCAACTGTTGCGGGCTTGTGCCTATAGACATGACTATAGGCGTTAAGTCGCATGATCTAGGTGGCCAATTGACATGTCCCAAACGTGAAATAAGCTGCTCACGGATCTCGCCTCTCAGTTGGGTCATTGTTTCGCGTGCTGTGTGGCATGTGGCACCGTCTATTTGAAACCTCATGTCAGCTAAGTCAAGATCTTCAATTCTGGGCAAAAAAAATATTATAATCATTGCACGGTAGCGCTCGACATTCACAGTAACGTTCCTGCCCTGATCGCCTTTGAAAATGTACAGTCCGATGATGCCACTGGCCCATAATCCACACCAAAGAGTGCATTTGTCGGGATGCATTGGTAATTCTGGCAATGCTTCTCACAGGCAGAGCAACGGTTAATGGTACCGCAGATAGTCCTATCACGGTAGCAATTAAGGATATTAGACCAGCCAAATTTCAACAGTGACAAGACGGAGCGTGTTTGCTTTTGTAGCCGCCTCTCACTATCCAAAATCACAGTAGGTTGTCAATCGAGGTCTCTATTGCATCTCCATTACCATTCATTGCCTTAGTGACTGCCAATTGATGTCCTGGATGTCACCGTTAAAGCGGCGAAAATCCTGCCGAATTTGTGTAGAGAGGGTCTTCTCAGCAGCACGTAATGTTGCCTGAGAGACAGACTTCTTGTCTCCTCATGTAGACGATTGACGTTTGTCCTTTTAATATATTCAGTTGCGATTGGGAAGTCTGCAGTTGTTGCCACTGAGTGTCACTAAAGAAAATAACATCTTATAAGATATTATTATGGTCTCCTCTTACATTACCCAGGAGCTGCCAGAAAAAAAAGCTTTTAGGAATTCTTTCTCATTTTTCTGGAAGTTAAAACTGACACTGAAACTCTGTAATAGTGGCCAGGGAGCTTGTTATTATAACACATATATCATCTATATTCACGCCTGATGATTATATTAGACAGTCATCGGTATATGTCCCATTGGGATATTTTAAGGAGAAGCAGAAAGAGCTGCCTTTTTTTTAAATCGTGATCAACTTATGAATGTAGCCCCAAACTCAGTGGCAACACTAGCTTTGTACCACTGTTCCAAACCTTTCCACGAACAATAACAATTTCTATTCTTCATTACCATCTTTATTTACTACTTTATAAACAACAAGAATTACCACACTAAACTCTCTTCACACTGAGTTTACACCAATTAAACTCTCTTTAAGCTGAGTTTAAAACAAAGAAACTTGTTTGCTGAGCATAAAACACGTAATCTGATTGCTGTCTGCATCGCTGTGCTTTTTGTATGGCTGAGTAAACAATAATTCGAAAGCTCTCTAACCTCTTGATATTTCAGGTAGATTCCATTTCTTTCCCTTACTTTCTTTTTAGTTTTTATGAAGCCATGCGAATGTAGACATATATTTCTTTCAACTCTTGTTGTTTGTTGTAGTTTACTATTATCTGTTACTTGTTTTTCTTTACTGCCTGTTTTTGTTGTTGCTGTTTTTTTTTATTTACTACATTTCTCTTAGTGTTGGTTTTGTCCATTTGGTTATTTGTAGACAGCACGTATAGTTCTATTTGCGGCTTTTGTTTATTCTTTTTAGCAATGTAATAAACGTGATGGTGCCCAACCAGATTTTTGTAACACTGCCGTCCACTTAAGCCTATTTGGCTCACTATCTCTCATCCACATTTCGCCAATTGCTTTAGGTGCACTCTCTTTATTTTCGTTTTTGGTTTGTAGAACTTCTGCACCCGCTGGTTAACTTCATGAATATTTTCGTTGCTTTGCAGGGTCCTCTTCGGCTAGTATGAAATTTCGCATGCAACGCTATCTTTCGCTGAGGGTTATGAATTGAGACGATTTGTACCTCACATAAGCCCTCCTTGTTTGATGCCCGTCGTTTTCAGCTTCCGAACTTCCAATGACCATTTCTATTCGGTCACGCACCAAATCTCGAAATTTTTTGAGACCTTCCCGACTCGCAGTTTGCTTAGCTTGTTCTACTTCTCGGCCTTTAGCTGCAATACTCTTCGGTGCTGTTTGATCAGTACTTCTTGCTGCCCAGTTTTCGTTGACATATATACGTGCTTGAAAGCTCTTAACAGTGAACTTCTTGTTGTCGGTTTTAACACTTGTCTCATCTGGTTCTGTTTCGCCCTCATTTTCTTAAGCTTTGCTAATATGCTTACCACTGCTTACACTTCTCGTTGCCAGATTTATTACCGAATTTCCATTGTAATGTCATAAACAGATCGTCGTAATTGTTTTTGCTGCTGGCTGGCATTGTTTATAAAACATCTGCTGCTGTACCTCGAAGAGTAAAGATTAATTTCAGAGCCTACTTTTCATCGCTGCATGCATTCCTACCGGTCACGGCATCGAATTCGTCTCTGAATCCTGCCAGAGAAGTGCTATCATCGAAGCACGGAGTTTTTATTCTGCCAGTATCTTCTGATACAATTGGAACTTACTCCGCCCGCTGACACTGGAGGCTTTCTCTTCCATTGATACAACTGATTGTTCGGTGCTTGCCATTCTTGTCTCATGCATGGCAGCGAATGCATTAAATATCTAAAAACTATGCATTAGTTGTATTGTAATTTAAGCCGAATTAAATCAATCGTTTTAAATTAAAGCATGAAACAATATGAAGAATCAAAACAATGTTTGTCAAATTTTAAAACTTAAAAAATAGGTAAACCTTATATCTACAGTAGCTTGATTAAGTTCAGTATTTGTGCATAATTATAAAATGTATAATTTGATATAAATTAGTGTAACTAACTTCAGACAATCAGCACGTCCATTAAGTAAGGCTGTTATTAAATTTTCTACAAAATGATTAAGTTTACTTACGTATTCTGTAATTAAGAACACATCATGAAAAAAACCACATAACACTTATGAAACAATTACTGCTGTTGGCTACACATAGGTGCAAGCTTACATATGTATTTGTTTACATATACATTGAACTTAATCAAAATATGGCCACAGTATCATATATCTTATATGTACATTTTGATATAAACTAATACATTTTAAAAAGATGATGGTTATGATGATGCATTTTGCATGCGTCATTGCTTTTTACAAAACTATATATATAAATGATGAAAAAAAAGAATTCTGTTTTATTTCCAGTTAGTGTTAAGTAGTTGCCAATCACGTTTTATGAAACAACAGCATCAGCTGTTTAAACAACTACATGTTAGCAGTTTTTAACTCTCGTACATACAAACATATATGTATATGTACTTAAATACAGCTGTACATAGATATATGTATTTGTAAACTATAAAGAAAATCTGCAGATAATTCTTCATGGTATTTATGTGAATGATGAAAGTTTCTAAATTGTGAAAAGACAAAACAACGTGTACTTTAAAAGCTTTAAGTCATAATGCTAAAACGGCACTGCTGTACAACACGGTAAGATTACTTTTTGTTGTCGTAAAATGATGATAAGCATTTAAAGTTACATCCGGGTGTTACAAAACTGCATGTAGATCCTTTTTTTAGTATATGCCTCATCAATCTTTTGTTCTTTTCAAAACAGACGCAGTGTCAGCAGCTTTGAGCTGAATATACGACAGAACGAAAAGAGACATATCATAAATGCAGAAGAAGAAATGAAGGGGGTGTAAAATCAAGTATACTTCTGGAAAGTTTTTAAGTTAATAGGTGTTATCCAAAGCAGAATATCAATAAAAAAAGTGGAATGAATGATGTTCATATACGCATATACAGCGATAGTAAAAATAAATCGAAAACTTAGGCACAATAACAGAAAATTTATCAACACCATATTATCTGATAAATTTGTCAAGAAAGGATATTTACTTAAATTGTGCTCTTCTAAATCTCCTTGAATTATTTTATAGTTTAATCGAAACAGTAAATGGTGTTTAAAACTTAATTCTTATTAATAAATTTTATCAATCTTTATGGAAATTAATTGGCTATTTTATCTATAAAAGTGTTTTGTTATACTACCTTGATCAAAAAGTTTTCTGAATAACCGACGTGCGGCGGTCCCATCGTTTCGATTTGAGTTTTGTTAAGTTGGTACATCTATTGTTCTCGATAAATCTTAGCGTCATAGCTTGGCATTATTCGAGAGGCTGATTTCGATCCCACATTCATCAAAAAGATCATTACTAGAAAGATCATTACAGGCAATTCAATGGCGTTCACCAAATGAGCCGAGACCATTTTCAGTCAAAAAGGAAGGCAATGCTCACGATTTTCATTAATTACAACGGTGTAGTGCATCATAACTTTTTGCCAGAACGCCAGACAGTAAATAAAGATTATTATTTGTGCGTTATGAGACGTTTGCCTGAAGCAATTCGACGGAAGAGACCAGAAATTTGGGCAAAAAACTCGTGGATTTTGAACCATGATAACGCATTTTTGCACAGTGCTATCCATATTTTAAATTTTTGAACGAAAAATGCAACAAATACAATCTAACAGCCACAAAATTCACCTGATTTGGCTCCATGTGACTTCTGTCTGTTCAATCGAGTTAAAAAACCATTACGCGCTTCAAAAAGCGGGAATATCTGCAACAGATGTACCAACGTAACACACAACAATTCGAATCGGAACAATGAAATCGCCATACGGGGGTTATTCTAAAAACTTTTTGATCAAGGTAGTATATTGGCAAAACGGTGAGACTATTTCGTTTAAAACAACGCAGACTTTAAATATTAAGTCGGTAATCGATTCGATTAGTTCTGTATTAACTCTGTCTTTAACATAGCTATACGGAAAATTATTCAGTGGCGCTATGATAAGGGCGGCCAACAATTTCGATAGAAAAAAATATTCGGCTTGCAATAAATTCATTTATTTGTGCCTGTGAGACATCTGCTACGGTCGTTTATATGCCAAATGTTTGTTTTTAACAATTTTCCATTTAGTTAATTAGTTTCAGTGAGTACCCATTGAATATGTTTAGCTAACAAATAAATTGAACTCACTTTGCTGCATGAAAAAGGTGAAATGTATCAACCAAATACATGCACACTACAAGATAACATATTGGCAGGTATGCAAGGACCAGTATGACATTCAGATTAAAGACCACTAAGAAAATCAGTTCTATTATCCATAACTTTTAGACACTGATACAGAAAATGCTTCACCCTCTCCTCCGTTTTCTTGCCTTACAACTTCTGCAGTAGTTATAAAAAGACAGCTCAAGTTGTTTTTTTTTTGCGCACTAGCTACGCAGCATTCCCATAATGGACTCCGAACGAAACCGATCGCATTAGGTCCAGATTTGTGTCGAGATAAAGGAAGTGGTCTCATTTTCACGCCGTTGCTATAACTATAAGGAAAGTGGCATCCTGACTAGGTGGTAAATCCGCTGTACGATAGAGTTAACCTTACCAAAATTATCTCCAGTATTGAATTTCCCGCATCTTGTTTAGCGATATCCCACATTCACTTCAGATACTATCTATGGTGGATATTGACTGCAAGGGTTATGCAGACGACATTGTTCTGATAGCAAGGGGTCAATCCGTGGATATCTTCTGTGAAATCGTACAAAGAAGACTTAGAATAGTAAATCAATGGCTTGGACGACGGTGCTAAGTAATAACTCTGAAAAAACCATGATAGTATCATTCATTAGGAAAAGAAAACATCCTAAGTGGAGGAATATTCAAATCCTGGGTGAGGAAATACGACCAAGGAAATAGGAATAATACTGAAGTAAGCTGACGTGGAAAGATCAAGTGGAGTCTGTCTCAAGAATATCCACACATTCGCTTATTTTGTACAGGACGCCCGTTGAATGGGCGGTACGAACGAGCTTGGGAACAACCCATGCATAGCTAAGTAAAGTACATACAGAGATTAGCGTACATAAGCATAAGTGGGGAAATGAGAATTTCTCCCACAGCCGCATTTGAGGTTCTATTGAACCTTATTCCGAAAAATAGAGTCATAGACACAATGAAGAGGATAATGGGAGATGAGTTGGGCACAAGGTTATGCGGACGTCAAGTTAAACCGGTTGGCCGAGTGATCGAGTACTTCCTACTTGGCTGTCCTGTGGGCACGATCATGAAACTCTTTGACTTTTTCAAATGCTTCCGGGCAAGACTGGGATATAGGTTGAATGGAGAGGCTTGGAGACTGAATACTTCTTTAGAGAAAAGACCATTTGGTTATGCACTGGTGGATTAAAGATGGAAAGTGGTACAGGACATAGTTGTACTATCTGATAGTCAGGACGGCATTCGAGCACTTGGCTTCTACGAGGTTGACTCAAAGCTAGCTTGGGGATGTCTGGGTAAACTGAACCAGCAGGATAGGGACAATAGTGGCGGCTTAAGCTGGATCCCGGGTAATTTAGGAATTCCGGTGAATGAAAGGAATGATGAACTGGCCAGAAAGGAAGCTTCCACTCCATAGGTGGGGCCAAAACCCTTTTGTGGACTGGGAACGGTGGCCTGGATAATGAGTGGCGGGACTTTGATCGGTCTGTCTACACCACAACAGGTTCAGACTCCATTGCCGGCTCTGGAAAGATACTCATAAAGAATCCTCTGTCCACGAAAATTTCGCAGGATGGCCTCATGGTAATGACTCCTGTCATTTTATGCCAATTTCATTTTCAAAGGTAGTAGCAATATGGTTGGACATTAGATCCACTGAAATCCAATTTAGCATTACAAACAAGGCTTATGAAGGAGTAGTTTTCACAAGCAAAAGTCTATCAGGGATTCAGCCATATGTTGATTTCTTAAAGGGCTTCCACCAAACTTTCGCACCTGGAATTGCTGGAATTAAGGCCCAATGGCCTTATTACACATACTTAGCGCAATAGTCGGCCTTGCAGCCAGATCCATAATTTTTATAGCGGCTTTTTACATATTTTAATGCAAATTCAACTTAATTAAATCCATTGTAATAATTTTTCAAGCTTCTAGTACTGACATATCAACAAGTGAAATATTAGAACTTTCACATTATTCAAATAAAATTCGATGTTATACTACGGTATTTTTTAACGTTACACTTTTGATCAGTACTGTTTGATGTACTTATAAAAAATTGTTATTTTCCATTTAAGGCAATATGTGCTGTTGCAGTAACAAGGTGCGTGGTTAAATACTTTTGTATTTTCGAAAGAAAAATAAAGCAAAAAAAAATATATTAATAAATAATAATGAAGAAAAATCTTTGTCACGCATATATGTGTCATATGTCGTAGAAAATGCAAAATAAATATTTAAATGGCTTTCTGTTTAACGTATGTACATATGAAAAATAATTAAAAAGTCTATATTTTAAAAACTTTTTCAAAATAATTCATTATTAAACCTTGAGCCACAGGAAAGGTAAAAATAAATATATAATTATGTATAAAAAAATACTCATACTCTAAATTAAAAAATAAAAATATTACATGATAAATAGAGTAATAATTACATAAAATAAAAATGATAATTAGAATGTCAAAAAATTTATTCTGCTGTTCTATATATAAGCAACTTTACCCGTTTTATGACAAAAACCACTCATTCCAAAAATAATTATACAGAATTTTTTTTAAGTATTTATTATGTTTTATTAAAAAATTAAAAATAAAAATGTTCTTATACATAAACGTTATTCAGAAACTATATAATAAATTTATATTATATCATGTCTCCTTCGATTTAACAGTTTAACAATTTAGTGTTAATAAACCCACGTAAATTCCATGAACGTTTAAAAAAAATACCTTTTGAAAATAAATTAAACATGTTTTCAGGCTAATAAAATACACATGTACAGTCATTGGAATGTGCCACCTACACATATAACATTTGCGAGGAGAACGAGCGTTGTAGGTTAACTTAAAAACATGTACTAAAAATGCGTGACATGCATTAAATACACAACGGAAATGCATAAACCTAAGCACATACGCTTAAAAATATTTTACCAACCATCTTACATCTAAACAGCCAAAAACAATCTATGTGTAATAAGATAAACTGAGCTTAATACTGAGGACTAAGCAACCAACACTTATTTTTATGCGACCACATACGCATTGTGATATTCGTGATACCACATGCTTTAGCCGAGAAAAATAACAAAAAACAAAAATACTTTGTCGTTGTGTGTGCGTTCAAACATGTGAACTAAATGATGAAATTGTCTGTTGTGTTTTTAAAGACCAACATAATATGCGGCCTTACTCACACTCAGTTATCATTTGTTAACAAAGTAAAATATTTAAAATTAAGAAACAGTTTATAACGTAAGAAACACGGTATAAGCTTTATGCGTAACCAACTAAAACTAAAATATCTTTACTTTTGTAATTGGCTCTCAGTTGATTTAACTAAACCTTGACTGATTATGTGATGATGTTTAAAATATACGTAGTTCAGCACTTATTTTCTATAACTCCAAAATTAAAATCAAAAAATGTACTCGTTATGAATACCTTCTACTCTTAAAAAATTAGACAGTTGATTGAATCCTAATGTGCCAACAGATTCTTAAAATATTTAGGACTCACAAAAATTTGATCGGCGAACATGGGAATAAAATGCGGGAAATAGATAACTAGATTTACAATTCTTAAATATTAAAAAATGCTGTGAAGTCTTGAAATAACCATCAATATTCATCACCGTATGATTTCTAGCTTCTGAAAACATACAGATTCGATATGTGGACAACCCGAAGACATAAAGTATTATGAATGGAACATATACAATAAATAAAAATTTTGTAGAAAATAAATTTAGATCTTCAACTTTTTTTTTATATTACTATTATTATTCTGACAAGTCACTAATGCAGGACACTGCGACCCATGGGATCAATTGTACCCTTTCCAGTCAATATTTTGCTCAGCAGACCTGTTGTTTTCCCAATAAATACCAGCAGGTCTGAAATCCTGCTTGGAGTGGACAGACTTTCTGACGTATTTTGGGATCCCTTGGCGAAAAACTTTGCAGCAGAATACACCACCACCCTCATCACGCAGATGTGAAGCGATGTTAAACCAATCAGGGACTCCAAGGCCGCTGTTGACACGTTCTCGCACAGTTTTACCGAGGCAGACGAGTCTCTGTAACATGCCTAATTTAATCATGGTGGTAGCTCTCTCAGCCTTTCTCCACCAAGCTATCGCTGCATAAGTGATAGTGGGCTGAATAATAACGGTATATATCCATAGAGTAATTCTCGGGAAAAGACCCCATATCTTACTGTCAATTTTTCCATCGTCTTCAGAAGAAATACTTACGTGCATATGTGGATGTTCCGCCAGCGTGGAGACGGTGGGTTAATTTCCTACCAGGTTCTCTAGTCTGCTGCACTAATCCTAGCACTGGTCTTAGTCTCTTTTCCTATATATATAAAGCACAGCTATTTAATATTATCAGTTTTGTGGTGCTCGAACTGTTTTCTGCCCACCAAAATTTATATAAACCTGAAAAGCCACTCCAACGCTGAACGACTATTGGTTGTAGTTCGTCTGCAAAAGCCGTCTTCTGTGCAAGAAAATGGGGTATGAATTGCGAGCAGACATACATCATCATCTGAATTTTCAACGCATGCTATTTGAGAATTTAGAGTTGGTATGCTTCATTACAATGCAATATTAAAAACATAGTCGGGGAGTGTAAGCAACCTTGTATTACATCCACGTTCGGTACAGAGGGATTGCTCTTCTTCCCTTTGAAGCGAAATCGATATCAGCTCCCTCGTACATTTCTCGAAAAAGGGCTATAATTTTTCCAGGTTTACACTCGCTTCGATAAGCGGACCCCATAGAAGATCTTTATATCGTTGGAACGCGTGCTTGAACATGAAAAGTAAAGCTTATTATATTACCGTGATTGCTCTATGAATATGAGAAGAATATTAATGTAATCTACATGTAAACGACCAGCTCGGAATCCTGCTTGCTCCTTGCGTAGCAATGGCTTAAAAGGGGATATTCTCCGCAAAAACAATAGTGCCTAAAATTTGTTGATAATGTTTATAATTCTATTATATTCAAACTATGTACAATATATAAAAGTATTTGATATAAATTTTGTTTAAAAAAATTATAGCTACACATTACAGCGCTATAATTTACCTAAAGATATCACTTTTTTTAAAGTATTATTTAAGTGTTGCATGAACAGTAGATTTACATTCTCTTTTACAAAAGCTGCTAAGATCTATTAAAGAAATCGTTTGACACATAAAGCAATTATGATCGGTTAATGTCACTAAAGAAGCATTTGGGGCTTTAATTTTTTATCGCTACAAAAATCAACACAAGCACAGTTCACTCTACCAGTTGTAAACTATTAAAGTGTATTAAAAATACGCAGGGTTGGCAATCCACGGGCTATAAAAACCCAGGTAATAAAATCCGGGTAGGTTTATTTGGGTATTCGTAGTTTATTTACAACAAAAAAGATAATGAATTAACAAATTTATTAAAATAAAAATTTATCAAATCACTGTTTACATCTTCTCCCCATCCTCTCCCACCTTCGCCAAAAAAGTTAATAGTCAGAAGTAGCAATATTTCGAGAATACGGTGGGTACAACATTAAATCTTTCCTAGCAATTTTTGTGACGTGAGGCCGAGCGTTTTCATGCAAACGAACAACTTGATCGAGCGAAATAATTGATTGAAATCTGCTCCGAGAAATTAGTTGTAGCAGCTCATAGTACATAATATGGGCAAGATCCCATCAAAAGTGCAAAAAAACGTAATCGTACACAAACACCAAATTTTGTCGAATTGAGCGAAATTCGAAAACAATTATTAAATACAATAAAACCAAATAAAACCAATCAAAAAGCCCAATAAAACCCTGTAGGTTGGGTTTTTTTAAAAACCAAGTTTTTTGGCAACGCTTAAAATATGGCTTTTAAAATCCACTTATTTTTTTTTCTTTGTGTGTTTAAAATATTGTGAAATCCTCTAAAATCTTCAAAATTATAACTTTCGTAATTCCTCTCGAATATTTAGAATTGTAATTCAAATCTTCTAATCATTTATTGCCATCATTTAGTTATTTGCGGTTTCTTAATATTTTTCAAATGCTTCAACTTATTTCACATTATGTACTGTATTTGAAAAGGAATTATACAAGTCCTTAAAGAGATGCCATAATAATCATCTAATTAGAGTCTTAATTATTGTTTGAATTTAATTGGCCAATATTAGGGCAATAAAAATTAATTCACATTCATTTGGTTGGTCACATTTCATTGCGTGACCAAATGAAAGTGTTGATGAGATATATTTTGCATTGTTTAATATTATCTTTTTGTGTGTTTTTGCTTTGCCATTTAATGAAGATTAAATATGCGTCATTTTATTAGCGTTTTTACCTTAAAATAAGTAAACACTTGATAACAACAAACAAACACAGTTGCAACATGAAATTAAAATGTGCAAATATACCTCTACATATATTTTTATATATAAGCCACATATAAAAGTGACAAAATACCTGTCTCTTGAGTGACGAAAAAGCATAGTAACATAGTGTTATTTAATAAAGAAAAAAAAAATTTAGGAAAATATTTTATTAGGGTTACGAAAAATTTTTAAAATAAAAATTATTTTTTTTAATATTTAAACTAATTATGCCTTTTGATAAAACTTATATAAATATTAAATAATGTATATTTTTTAATATACTTCTTCTTACGAATATAAAAATATTGAACTTGTATGCGTCACCCTAATTCTAAATATACCATAAATATGCAGTTACAGTTGACCGTATTATATGTAACAAGGCTATACTAAGCTAAACTAATTTTTACCTGAATTACATGTTACACGTACAAATTCTACATACATGTTTATACATTAAATATATGGTGTGGTATTTACATTTTATAACTCTTTACACAAAATGCGTACATCAGTATGTATGTATGTATACGCATGTTTACTTTAATTTTAGGCCAGCAACACTAACAAGTAAAGAATGTATGTATGTAGTATACATATAAAAAGTTCTAAAAAACTATACATTTTGTTGTAAAACTCTTCTTTTATGTTAAAATAAATGTGTGAAATTGAAATATAAACTTGTTGTTAACTTTACATTGTTGCTTTAGTTATTTCGACTACAAGCGAGTATATGGCACCATTGTGTTTGTCATATTCCAAATAGAGTAACGTCCTTGCTAGGACATACAATCAAAAAAAAAAAAAAATAGTGTTTATTAACAATTTGTACTTTAACCTTCATTTTATTTAAACTAACTGTGCGTATAGCAGGTTATTAAAAATGTGCTAAGCAGATAGTTAAGCTGCAGGGATGCGTAAAACGAAAATTTTAATTAAGCTTTACATTTGCTCTATGAAGTTTTTTTTTTCTTAATTAAAATATACTTTATTAAAAACGAATGTGTGCTTAAGATGGGAAGTAAATCTGCATTAAACTAATACGTGCATGCAATTCACTGTAATTGATTGCAATACTTTATGTAATTAATTTAAAAAAAAATTACAAAAACAAGACTGCTTTACAAAAGTATTAACTTAAGTTGAGTACCGATCTTGTACCAACAATCGAGCTGAATTACTCATAGGAATTTTGATATAGTATTCAAAGCCAGTAATTTCTCCAGAAGCGAGTGGTGTAGGTGTAACATAATGAAAGAATATGATACCAAAATATACATCTACGAATGTTTCTAAAATCAACTATGGTTTGGAATTCTTAGCGATGGGCTTGGATGGGTATAACTCACCGTCTTTCTCTAGTGACTTCCAAGTTTATATATTCCTGGTAATGGCAGTTTTTAGAGCACCATATGACTGCAATATCCGCGGCAATATTGCAATTTTTATTGATAGACAATGTAAGCTTTTTTTTGAATTTTTACACTAATACATTTCTTTTGGTCAGATATGTAAGAATGGTTTTTTGTCGGATGCTATCTTAATTTACACCAATGTGCATAACGACAACTATAGTACAAGTTCGATAAAGTGAGAACTGCTTTAAATATTTTAAACACACTCTTAGTTAGCTTGGCCCTCTCTTGATAATAAAAGTACTAAATATATAATTAATGTCCCTTTAAAGGCAGAACGCACAGTGCGTTGTCCCAAAAATCAAAAAACCCTTATAACGGATTTCGATAAAATACATATATAACCGGAATATATCAGGTGAGCTTTCTATCAGCTTATGTGACGCTGTGGTATGGCACCAACCAAAAGGTCCTCGATTCAATACTAGGCCAGACCATCTAAAGAGGAAATTTTTTTTTCAACAGCGGTATCACCTCGTAACATTAGCTAGTAACTGGTTATGAATATTACTACTATTAAAAACTTAAACTGTACGTCCATTTCAATGAGTCTTAAAATAGAATCGGGTGCAGCTCATTGACTGAGAGAAGTCCCCATCTTCCTTCATGGAATGTTATGGGAATTAATACAATATATATCGGCTCAAATTTCAGCCAGCGGTTATTCCGAATCTGACAATACCTTTGTCATTCTATTATGTCAATAAATTCAGTATATTATCTTGAGCAAAATTTGGATTTTTTGGAAAATTATTTTCAAGACAATTGGTCGGAAATTGCAAAAAAAAAAATGATAATAATCAAAAATCAATTTTCTGATAAAGCTCATTTTCATCTTGGTGGGTACGTTAATAAGCAAAATTGCCGTGTTTTGGGCTCAGAAAACCCAAACGTGGTCTTACAGAAACCAATGCCCCCATTACGAATGACTGTTTGGTGCGGCCCATATTTCCTTGAAAATGAAGACGGCGCTACCATTACGGTCAATGTAGGCACCTATTGCACCATGATAACCTACTTTTTGTACCCGCTCTTCATGGTATTGATGTGAACGTTGTTTGGCTTCAACACCATGTTACAACTTGCCACACATCTCATGCCACAATCGATTTGTTGCGTTAAACGTTTGATGGCTATTTAATTAGCCAAAATGCTATTGTCACTTGGCCGCAAAGAAGATGCGATTTGACACCGTTAGACTATTTTTTGTGGGGAGCCGTTAAAGAAAAGTGTTATGCCGAGAAACCAGAGACAGTTATGCATTTAAAGGCCACCATTCGTGATGTCATTGCCGAGGTATGACCCCATACACTCGAAAATTGATCCGATCGAATGTGGTACTGTGAGGCCAGCCCCGGCATGAATGAAATAATATTTCATTTCTAACCGAAACAATTGTACTTCACAACAACAAAAATATTTGACAAGAGTTTTTGTTTTATAGCAAAAACGGTTTGAAATTTAATAACAATAACATTAATACTGAACGATTTTTACACAAATATTTTTATTTTTTAATTTATATTTTTATTTCGAGTGCTTCGAAATATACTGCACAGGTATCGAAATGGCGCTTAAAATTAATCATTCTAAAACTAAAAAAATTAAAAAAATGTAAACGTAATTTGTAAAATGATTTCTTGCACATTGAAGAACAAAAAATTGGTTTTTTTAAAAAAAGTGACTTGTACATGGACAAATAAAGAGTGCAATTAACCATCCTTTTAAAAAATATATGTTTAATTAAGTGAACAAAAAAAATTATTTCTGTATACTTGTTTAATTTATTATGTAATAAAATATTCTATGTAAAAAAATTTGACTTTTAGGGTTTCGGAAAACTAACTGTAAAAACTCTATTAATTTAAGAACTTGTTAGAAGTTTGGTTTTTTGATTACTTTGCAATATTATACCAATATATAAAAAAAATTTAAATATTCGTTTATTGTTTTTATTTTTCATTGCTTTGAAAAACGTACTTATTTCAACCAAAAGCTTAAATTTACCAAACTTTGAGGAATATTTAAAAAAAATATGAAAAATATTTAATATTTTTTATCTTTATAAAATATGGTCTATTAAATAAAAAAAATTTGAACCAACTTTGTCTTACAACTTAAAAAAACTGCAAAATTTAAATGTATAAATTACAGAATTTTTCATAAACTTTCTAATTTTAAATAGCTTCAGGCAAATAAAAAATTTAAAATATTTTGGATTACCACTTTATATATAACATATTGTATTAACCCAGAAATAATTAATGGTATTATTCAAATTCAAAATTATAAGTACAACATCAAATTTTCGCCAGATGGCAATGCGTTTTTAATCTAATTTAATTTAATTTTTTTAAATACACAAAAAAAACTTGTTATTTGAAATTTATTTATTTGTATCAATAATCAACACAACTCTATGCTACAGAAAACTTTTCTTATTACAAAAATTATAATGTACTCGTAAGTAAGGATTTAATACATTCATGAGCTTTTCATGGGACTTTTGTCCTCGAGCAACACACACATATTCTTACACTCTTGCTTTTAGTCGTCAAAGAGACAGCAGTAAATGTAGGCAAATTTTTTTAGGGTACAGACAAATAATTGAAAAAGTTTCTTTCGCTTTTGCTTTTAATTGTCACTGAAACAGCGACAAGTGCACATGTGAACATGATGTATGTTATTTTTTTTTAATTTTCTTAAGTGAACAACTTTACTCTCTCTCAGAGAGTAATTTCCATGTTCTCACTAACACAGCTATATTTTTACTTTTGCACATTGGAATACATTGCAGTACCCCTGGCGAGTGATGTGGTCTTGTCAAAAAGTAGTATTTTCTCTTATATGCGCTGAAGGAACTACTACGAAAAGAAAACTTATAGTATTTAAGAAATGTTGAAAATTTAGCGGACTTAACAAAAAATAAAATAAAATAAAAAAATACGTTTTTATTTCTACATATAATCACTTTCTAGCTTGAAACTCTTTTCCTACATTTACAGTAAAAAACGCCTGGCTACAATTACAGGCTTCAGCACTTAAGTGTTGGCAAATCTCTTACTACTGCGCCATTTTTTTGAAGTTTTGAAAAAGGCAAAAATCCAAAGGAGCAAATTAGGTACATTATGAAGCAATTTGAGCTTTGTTTTTTGATTTGGGCTTAAGCAATATTAAAAACGAGAACTTGTGCATTATCTTGATGAAACAGCATTTTCCTTTTTAACAAGTACGGCCTTTTTCTTTGATTTCACCACCAAAACATAGAAAAAAGTTAACATATTGCTCGCTATTAAATGTTTTTACTTTTGCAACGTACTCAATAAAAATTATTCCACGCACATTCCGCAAAACAGATACCATAATCTTGCCTCAAATTGAAATTGAATTCGCTTTCTTTGACAAGTTTTCTTTAATTCATTCCGCTTTGACTGTTCTTTGAAGTGAAGAGATGAACTCATGTTTCAACCAAGGCAGTGCTTTTTTACGGTGAAACATCAAACACTCTATTGAAACATCTTTGCAACCCAGAATTTGTTCTATTGTGAGGAAACGCAGCGCCCGTCTTGAGTACCACCCACGGTGGTTAGTCCAACGGTGTCAAATCGCAGATCCGAGGTGGCCAAACGACAAAAACAGGGCGCAAAACATCGAGTGTAGCTTCGGCTGTGTGGCACGTAGCGCCGTCTTGTTGAAACCAAATGTTGCCAATATCCTCCTCTTAAATTTTTGTGAACAAAAATTCATTCAGCATGGCCCGAAAACGATCGCCATTGACTGTAACGGCCACTCCTTGCTCATTTTCAATTATGCCTTTGGACCAAAATCCGCACCAAACAGTGACTCGTCTTGGGTGTATCAACTTTTCAATGTATGTTTGCAGGTTTTCTGTGCCCCAAATGCGACAACTTTGCTTGTTTATATACCCGCCAAGATCAAAATGAGCTTCGTCTTAAAAGATGATTTTTTTCGGCAAAATCGGCATCTTCTGTAAGTCGATCGCAGGCCCACTTAGCGAAGCACATACACAACCATATTCGTTCAGCGGAAGAATAAAACTAATTATTTGTCATACCAGACATGAGCTTAGTGTTACCATTCACGTAATAAGCACTAGTTGAAAAAAAACGTTAGATGGCGGACCCTTTATTACATTAAATTCTAAACTGTTGTACGAAACATTGTTTTTTTTTTCGTTATTATGTCACTAATAAATTTTATTAAATTATTAAATTCTTGATAATAATTCTTAAATATTTTTAATAAATCCACGTAGCTAGAAAAGTGTAATGTAAACAATAAAAAAAAAGAAATATGTGGATCTTTAAAAATAATTTATTTCAAAAAAGCAGAGAACGTAGCCAACATTCTGTTACAAGTATCTGTGTATACCGTTGCAATTATTTTTCTAAACAAAAAAAAATTAAATTTTATATATTTGCCATAGATTGAAAGTACATTATGCGGTAAAATTTTTATAGGCGGGTATACCATAAAAATGAAAGTAGAAAAAAAAATAGAAATTTGCATGTCTAACAGACAGAACGATACGAATACAAGCAAAACATCAAGAAGAACAACAATTTATAACTGCAACATAAAATTTATATGTCTGTTTTTGATAATCATTATCCTTTTTCTTTTTTGAGGTTTTACTTTTTCCATAACAAAAGTTTCTATGGATTCATGTTTGAGGGTGTTTTTTCGAAAAAAGAAAAGAGAAAACCAAAAATGAAGAGTTTTGTGTTTAAGTGTAAATGAATTTGTTTGAATTGCAAATGTACATATGCAATCATATGCAATACAGTGTTGTTAATTCAACAATACTATCTCTACAGATATGTTACAACTTGGAGGCGGTTTTAGTAAATTTAACAACTACTTTTTAGGATAGTTAATGAATTTTCTGCGCATTTCTACATGTGTATTGTTTAAACGCTGATCCAAATAATACATGTCCTAACTGTTTGAAGAGGTTTCCAAATAAATCAGCAGGTTGCATATAGTGTAGTGTATACTCATCTCACAATAGATTTCAAAACTTCAACTAACTTCTTTATAAGCAAAAGGCATTAGTAGTCCATGCATTTTTGTCAGCTAAAGATGATCTATTCTTCATTCGATAATTGGATTTCTGTTGCACTGCTACTCTCAAAAGAATCAAACACTATAGGGCTTTCTTTTTAATATAAAGCCACTATCTCTAACTTTAAATTCATCTAAGCTATCATTTTAAATTTGCTGTCATTTTTTTTTCTAGTTGTAATTTGTATTCTAAATTTTTATTTTCAGATTTTATATACAGTTCGGTTAGTTAATATGGAAGGTTACACGAAGGAACAACGTGTTTTATTATTAAAACATTTTTTGAAATAGTTCAACCATGAATATAGCAGCTGTTAGCAGAAGTGTTGAAAAAGATCCGAAATCATCCATTCAGGAAGATGATCCGAAGATTATTGTGGCGGAAAAATGATGATTAGATGAAGAGAATATGTGGAGTAAGGAACCTATATCTAAAAAAAGTTTTTTTTTTATTAAAATTAAAATGATACCTACATTTTTGACACCCTTTATATACACCTGCAAATTATTCATTTGATTTTAATTGGTTGAGAGCATGTAATGGTCTACATATATTGTTTATTACAGGTGCTCCAATTACAAGATGTTATAAAAAGTGTATCGTTCCAGTTAAAATTATTTGTATGCACAACAAAATCTGCTCAGAAATAAGGTTGGTTCAGCCATTCCTTTTTTGAATAAAAATTATTCCCGTAAGTTTGGCAAGAAAAGTAAAGAGAGCGGTGATTAATGAAAACGAAATCTTATCTTATACGAAATCGTTGGCTAACGAGGTAATAGCAGTATGACAGAGCTAAAACCAACATATAAGTGACAATATCGATGCCAAGCTTAGAGATAAACAGGCTGGGGTTTGTCTACAGTTCAATTGTGTTTATTGGCTAAATACTTTTAGTATCATAATAGAACAATCGATAGAAGGGATAACTATAACAAACTTTCATTGACTTCGATACCATCAAAAATGAAATTTCTATAGCTCTAATGAGAATCAAAATTGAAATGATCAAACATATGTAAAATAAAATATCTTGATTATGCAGATGTTATATGCCTCCTATCACACAAAAGGGCAGAAGTGCAATATCAGGCTAAAGATCATGTAAAGTCGGCGAAAAAGTCGATTTGGAAATTAATGTAGAAAAGACTTACGCCATGCGCTTTAACAAGCAGTGCCTACTACCTTGATCAAAAATTTTCAGGAATAACCCCATTTGACGGTCCCATCGTTTCCATTTCCGCATACTGCCTTGTTTCAGTTTCAATAATAAGTTTACTTTCGTCCTAAGTAGATGATTAGACTTCTGTAGATCGCCTCTATGTAATTATGTGGCGGTAAAGTTCTTTGTTAAGTGATGGTGATGAACCTTACTTAGCATTGCCATTTTCCTCCTATAGGTGGCGTTTTTCTCCTGAAGTCTCTTAAGTAAACACTCAAAACTGCATTTAATTTTTCCCGGGTTAAACTGAAAATATATTGTTGAGTTCCCATGTTATCTCGAGGAATAGAAAAAAATATCATGTCAAAAACATTTTTAGTTTTATAGGAATAGTGATGACAGACTTTCTTGGCTATATAATCTATTTAGTTTAAAATGTATAAATATTTATCGCTTAAGTCAGGCCACTAAGCCGCTTACTCATGAAAAGGAAAAGCACATGATAGAGTCTCTGGGTCATTTGACGCTGTTGTTCACGTCGATGCCAATAAGTCAGCACGCCCAATTAGCAGAAAAATAAGCTCATTAGATTCGAAACGAATCAATAAAAAGTTCCGTTCTTAGCCTATTAGCTACGTTTAGGAAGGCATAAATTAATTTTAATAAACTTACAAAAGTATAATAATATACAAGCGATTTTTTATCTTTCAATTGACAACATTTATTAGCAATATGTACTCGTATATGATGAGCAAAGTTGAATTTTAAAACAATTTTCAATTGTTGTTGTTACTTAAAGAATTCCTTTATGTTTAAATAATAAGAGATTTTCAGAACTCTATATAAATTGAGTATATTTAAATAGAAAATTTATTACTTCCTATAAAAATTTAAAATAATAAGTATGTATTTGATACTATATTTTTTGATATTTTTTGATATTTTTTGGAGCCACAGATATGATTACACTTTAAGGTTAAATAAGAAACTTTAAGTCAATATAGTAATTACATTTTGCTGGCCTATTATTTTTTTTATAAAGTTTTCTTTTCAAAAATACTAATCTTTTATTAGAGTATTAAATTACAGTTTTATACCCTTTTTCAACCGTAACGTTGTGCATTAATTTTATCACTATTTAATTCGGTCATGCTACAAAAAGTTAAAACAAACATATATTTTTCGGTAATCAAGTTTTAGTTCTAATTTAACCCTGTTTGTTGTAAATTTCATCACATTTCCACGCGATTACCGTGCAATAAAATGTAAGTTTTCTAGTGTTTGTTGGTCTACGATAATCACCTTAGGTTTAACAACGTTTAAATTTTTAATTTGCATCATTGTTGGCAACAGCGCGAAAACTCACAAAGTTAAAGTTGAATAAACACTATTAATGGGAAATTGCAAGAACAAAAAAAAAAAAAAAAAGTGGGTCATTAAAAGCAGCTTAAGCAACACGAAAATTTATGTTTTCATTACATTATATCTGTAATATGTTGAACTGAAGTAAAAATTTTATTTATTTATAAAGTTATAAAATCCTTAAAGATTTATGGATTAATGGGAAAATTAATTTCACAAAATATGGATGAATTATAACATAAAAATGTTGAACTTTATTTAATATAATACAGGGTTTTCCAATAATATGTTTCATTTTAATATGTAAAAATAACTAATATTTTTTTAGCGCATTTATGGGATATTTATTAAATTGTGAAGAGGAGGAGGATATGCCATTAATAATGAAAAACAATATCAGCCACATGCATGCTTCGGCACTGTTTGCACGATCACATTCTTTTACTGAAATTTTTCATTTCCACTTTGCACACTTTGCAGCTATATGTCTACGATAACTTCACCAATTCCATTTTTGAAGTCTTGAATCGATTGTTGGCAATTAGCATAGCCCTTATCTCTCACGTATTCCTAAATAAAAAGTCTAGAGGTGTTAAGTCACAAAAACCCGGTAGCAAATTTTAATCGTAATTGTAATCTGGAAACTTTTCGCTCAAAAGAGCAATAGTATTGTTAATTATGTGGTACGTAACGAAAAGCGTCTGGTTTAAAATAAACGTCGTCCATATTAATATTTTTCAATTTCCGTTATAAAAAGTCATTCAAAATCGTTCGATAGCGCAATCCATTCACCGTAACCATTGCTCCAGCCTAATTTTCAAAAAAGTAAGGTCCATTGACCACTCCTGACAAAAAATCGCACCAAAGATCACACATCTTGGGTTTTCTGAGTCCGATATTTCTGTTCGTTATCGTAGCCTTCTAGGTGATAATGGGCGTCATCACACAAAATGATTTTTAGATAAAATTCTGAATAAGTTTGTTGAACTTTAAGGGCCTTGGATATAGACGGGTGAATATAAGTTCTTGTGTTAACTGAACTTTAAAAGTTTAAAGGTCTAATTCTTTATGCAAAATATGGAGTAGTGTCACAATGCGTTGTTGTATATCGTTAAATATTGACTAATGGCGTAGTTTTTATTTAGCATTTGCCAATTAGTTACAGGTTGAGTCATGAATACTGTAAAAATTACGAACTATTGAAAACAAAACGTCTTATTGGAACATTCTGTGTTTAAATTCTGAGTGGCCAACATCATAGTGAATCATTGTTACAAACGCTGACGCATTTATGACTGCCGATGATTTGTATTGTTGCCGTATATTACAATAAATTGTCATATATGACATAATTTGATTTTTGAACGCTTCCGTTTATTTGTGAGTCCTAACATATTAGCCAAAAACCAGGTATTTAAGCTGATTTTATTAAGCTCCATATATAGGGTTGGCCATTTAAAATATTAAATTTAAAAATTCGATAAAACACAAATGGTTTGTAATTTTGCCAAATTTATTTATTTATTTTTTTTTTAAGCACAATTGCTCCGGTTAATAATAAAATATTATTTCATTCATTCCGCGGCTGGTCTTACAGTGGACCATTCGATCGGAGCACTTTCCGATAACCTTTTCCAGTGTATGGAGTCGTATCTCAGCAATGTCATCACGAATGTTGGCCTTCAAATGCTCAGTTGTCGCTGTTTTGTTGGCGTAATACTTTCCTTTAACGGCACCCCACAGAAAATAGACCAACGGTGTCAAATCGCAACTTTTTGGCGGCCAGTTAACATCGCCATTTCGGCTAATTAAACAGCCATCAAACCTTTGACCTTCGATTGTGGCATGAGATGTGTGGCAAGTTACACCATCCTGTTGAAACCAGACATCGGGCGGGCACCAAAAAATTGGTTATCATAATGATGCCCAGAATGCGCGCAGTGGTTTCTGTAAGACTACGTTTGGGTTTTCTGAGTCTCTAATACGGCAATTTTGCTTATTAACGTACCCACCAAGATGAAATCGCAACGTTGCTCAAGCGTAAATCGATTCATTTCGTTCAGTGGAGATAATGTACTGAATTTTGTGCCAGAACAAAATGATATAAATATTCCCAAATTCGAAATAGCTCCTAGTTCGATATATAGCGACTTTTTTATATTATTTTTTTAATGGTTTTTTCTTAAAAGAAACATAAATGTAAAATTGATCGAATTTTCATTACTAAATAAAAAAATGTATATACTAAAATTAATTTTATTATTAAAATTTTATTATTAAAAATTAATTTTATTATATATAAGACGAAATTAGTCGAAAATAAAATAAAATATATTTATATTTTGTACTAAATAATAACTTTTGAGACCTCTTGTGTTAATATAAATAAAAAAAAAATTGTCAACATAAATTTTATATTTTATGTAAATTTTTAATTCTAAACTTCTTTTCAAAAGAAACGTTATTTGCAGTTCTTGGTTGTATAGAATGCGTAATATTTTTATAGGATTTGTTGTTTTCTTCTATCATATATTAAAATTACTAAAATATATACAAAATTATATATATTATAAAATTTTTTAATATTATTTTTTTACTCAAATATTATTTATAATAAAATAATTCGCTTATTTTAATCAAAAAACACATTTTTGATAAATATTTGTTTCAAAGAACCCAAAACAAATTGAACAAAACATGACTTGTTTTAATTATCTTGTTTTAAAGTGTCACAGAGTAGCTATAACTGAGACATTCGCATAATTATTTTATTTTTATTTTATTGATACCAATATGTCGATTGATACCAATATTGTCTTGTCTTGGTTTCGGGACACATATAATTTTGACTTTTGTCCATGTGCCAACGAATTGCCGGTGCACGCTAGAGGTCTTAGTAATTTAATTATATTTTTAACCATAAAAATAAAAAATTTATAGAAATTAATTTCACTGATATAAGGGGTGTTTTTTATAGAGATATAGAACTTTAAGTTGCAATAAAACAACGATGGATTATTCGATTGACCTGAATTTTATTTATCCGAAAGATAACCTTGTGGCATTGCATTTTAAATATGACTTCTGGAATATGACCGCCACGGCTGGCTCGGATAAAGTCCAATCCGGACGTCCAATTTTCGATGACTTTTTCCAATATTTGTGCCCGTATATCGGCAATAACACGGCAAATTTTGTCTTCCAAATGGTCAAGCGTTTGTGGCTTTACCGCATAGACCAATTACTTTACATAGCCCCACAGAAGGTAGTCTAGCGGTGTTAAATCACAAGATCTTGGAGGCCAATTCACAGGTCCAGAACGTGAAATTAGGCGGTCACCAAACGTGTCCTTCAATAAATCTATTGTGGCACGAGCTGTGTGACATGTTGCGCCGTATTGTTGAAACCACATCTCCTGGACATCATGGTTATTCAATTCAGGAATGAAAAAGTTAGTAATCATGGCTCTATACCAATCACCATTGACTGTAACGTTCTGGTCACCATCGTTTTTGAAAAAGTACGGACCAATAATTCCACCAGCCCCTAAAGCGCACCAAACAGTCAGTTTTTCTGGATGTTACGGTGTTTCCACATACATTACCTTCTCTCCAAATGCGGCAGTTTTGTTTGTTAACGTAGCCATTCAACCAGAAGTGCGCTTCATCGCCGGGCGTGAATCTTTTCATGATGAATTGCCAAGCCAAACTGAGAATAAATCACTTAACAGCTGTTAATTCGGTCGCCATCTTGAAAAGTAATGCCAACTTAAAGTTCTATACCTCTACAAAAAACACGCCTTATATTAGTTCATATTTTAAAATTAAGAAATGTTTGTCGAAAAATCTATCCAATACACAATAAGAGATAAAATTTCTTGTTATGAAATATATCAAATATCACTCTAATTGTTTTATTAACTTTACGTTTATATACATTCATAAAAAAACAAATACTTTAAAAAAATAAAAAATAAATACTTTACTCGTAATTGTTTTAAAAGATTATTTTGTTTTTTTTTTCTTTTTAACATGAATGAGTGTTAAAATTCAAAAGTCTGTCTTGCCTTTCTTTATAAATGTAAGCAGCAAAAAAAGCTTTACACAAATATTATTTAAATCTACAATGAAATTTAATTTAGTTTTTTTGTGCGTATGTTTTTAATGACACATACAGACATATAGATAGACAAGCAGATACTGTTTATTTGTGTCTTAACTTTCATTTCTTTCATTTACTTCATCTAAATAGAGAACCTTTAAAAAAGTTCATTTAAAAACTTCTAAATACTTACGTCTACTCATTTTAAAACTAAAAAGATATGAAACATTTTAAAGAAATTAAAGATAATGTATTACAAAAAGCATCAGACGAAAAGTATAGTAAAATAAATATGAGAAAAAGGCAAGAACAACTGAATGTTTTACATTGTTGTTCAAATGTCATAAAGGAAGTAATTAAGAAGTAAAAGAAACATTTCTTCAATTACAAAATAAACAAA
The DNA here is from genome assembly GCA_023159175.1 of Wohlfahrtia magnifica. NCBI lineage: Eukaryota > Metazoa > Arthropoda > Insecta > Diptera > Sarcophagidae > Wohlfahrtia > Wohlfahrtia magnifica. Next base: position 229,032 of record JAKWBJ010000482.1, on the reverse strand, counting down.
AATGAATTGAAATCTGAATATGTAGTCATATGACGAATTTGAAATACACTACCAGTAATTTGTGATTAAAAAAAAAGTAAAAATTGGATTATCATGATGTAAAGAAAAGAGCTCGTGCATATCGCTCAAGAACAACTAACGCTATTGCTGTTATGGTCCATATATATTGTTACGAAAACAAAAATGCAAAAAAAAAAAAATAATAAACCACATCAGACTGTATTGTGTGATTTTCGTCTATTGATTTGTGTCAAGGTCTTGAATGTGTAGGTGCTGGCGTATCGATTTGTCTATTTGACGGCATTGCCCTACTAATTTGTGTATTTGACGGCATTGCCAATTCGACCATTTTTGGGTAACACAATCTTACATGTTTAAAATTAACGGACATCAAATATAGGATTTAGAGCGTTTCAGACATTTCGGGAACTTTCCAAACTGTAGGCAATTAGGTATATAGGAGACTGCTTTGCCTACGTCGATATAGGTACCGTTTTGTAGTCATAAAGTAAAGTCGTGTTTAGGCGTAAGTAAAAGTGCTGTATAAACGAATATTAAGTGCTCTGTACTGTAAAATGAAGAAATAAAAACCGTAAAACAACAAGAACTCAAAAAAAGGTCAAGGCGTAACAAAATTTAGTTCTTTTCTTCTTACAAGATATATAGGGCGTCAACGAATTTGTTTCAATCAGTTCTGTTTGATACAAGAGTTTCATTTGATAAAACAGTTCGTTCCAATCGATAGCAATCCTGGTTATGTAGTTAGTTTATCTGCCCTATTAGGCAACGGATCCACCAGGAGCTGAATTGGCAGTACTAGTTGAGTCTGGAAATAGAGCAGCGGTGACATGAATTCAGTGGTGAGTCCGTATATAGTTTTATTATGCTCTGGAACTTTTTATTTGTAATAGGGGCAATGTGCCTATCTTTAGGAATAAAATTAGGGAGGAGGTCATTGACGTAACACTCGCGAACTGGGATGACCTTTTAGAGCAATGGAGGGTTGATGAGGGCTTCTCGTTTTCAGACCATAGCCTTTTAGGAATCATAGGAGGCCCGATTGACAGTCTTTTAGCAATAGCGTGGAGATTGGTCTAGGAGATCGGTTTCTGGAACCCATCGACTGCTCCGTTGTTGAGGGAGTGGTTGAGAGGCTTACTGAGGGCTTTTTCAGGTCCTTCGAGCTGTCCCGTTCAAGGATTTTCCCGCGCAAGAGGGCTCAGCCCTGCTGGTGGATAGCGAAGCTGAGATCTTTGCGGATCACGAAGGTCAGAAGACTGTTCAACCGGGCCAAGGGCACACGTTCCGTTGAGGATTGTGATAGGTATAGAATTTTCTTCAATAGCTACAAGGGGAATATCAAGAGAGCCAAGAGGAAGCCTTGGAAGAATTTCTGTGAGTTCATTGATTCTATCAATGAGCTGTCCAGGTTCCAAGGGCAATGCTGTTTTTGCTAACATTCGAAGGGAGGACGGTTCATAGAGACCCACTTCCCTCGGTTGTATGGAGGTGACGGATGAGTAGCCGGGGCTGGTAGTTTTGGCGTCGATTACGGATCCATCAGTCTATCATCGTTTTTGCTGAAAACGGTTGAGAGAGTGGTATATTTGCATTTGAGGAGCAGGATCGATAGGAGGATCTTCAGTGGGACTCAACATGCCTACCTAAGGGGTAGGTCTGAGATTGGGGTACATGTGGTCTTCGGCCACATTGAGAAAGGTATGCACTATGGGATTTGTACCCATGCGGAGGCATCATTGGCCAATATATATTTTTTTTAATAATGACGGCACAACCATTACGGTCAATGAAGACACTTATCGCATCATGATAACCGATTTTTTGTGTTCCAGCTCTTTATGATATTGATGTGAACGATGTGGGGTTTCAACAGGATGGTGCAACTTGTCTCATATCTTATGCCATAATCCATTTAGTGCGTCAAACGTTTGATGATCGTTTAATCAACCGAAATGTTGATGTCAGTTGGCCGCCAAGAAGCAGCCATTTGACAATGTTGGGGAGATTTTCTGTGGGGCGCCGTTAAAGCAAGTATTATGCCGATAAACCGGAGACGATTGAGCATTCTAAGGCTAACCTTCGTGATGTCGTTGCCGAGATACGACCCCATACACTTGGAAAAGTTCTCGAAAATTGGTCCGATCGAATGAGGTACTGTGAAGCTTGCCGCAGCAGCCATATTAATGAAATAATATTTCATTTCTAACTGTAGCAATTGTACTTCCCAGCAAAAAAATAAATTTGCCAAAATTTCAAACGTTTTTTGTTTTAATGCATTTTTAAATTTAAGCTCTTAAATAGCCCAGCAGATATATATGCTATATATTCAAAACAAGAGCTAATCTCTCATTTTTAGAGTGAATTTCAAATTCAGTTAAAATACTCTTATTTAGAGTATGAAACACTTTCATTGTTGTTTTTGAAATACTCACAAGTATATTTTGCAATAAATTAAGTCTCTTAAATGATGCTTTAATTCCAAGTTATTTCATGTAACAAACGCAGACTTCACATGTAAATTTTCCACATTTATTAGGGTAATACATAAGAAAATAGTTGTCGTATGGCAACAAAGTGCAAATGAGTGAATAGCAAGAAAAAATACTACAATACCATCTACTTAAAGTCATAAAGAAGAAAAAGAGTTGTATAGAGAATATGATCAGGCTGTGAAATAAGAAGAGAAAAAATTAAAAAACTAATCAGAGCTGTAAAACCTTTTAGTTTGTGTTTAGTAATTTGCTTGTCTAAATAAAAATAACAATTTCGTTGCTTAACAATTGCATTCAATTTTGTATATTGTGTTTTCACTATATTTAGGTACACATAGTATTTATATGATTTTTTTAATATTTACATACATACATATGTAGATGTACATTAACATTTATTACTTTAGAAATATATAAAAATATTTTTAATAATAAGTACTTAAGTACATATTGAACACTGCTGTTTTACACAAGTCATTGAACTTCATGTATGTATTAAAGGCTAATTAAAATGATAAAAAATGATAAATGATAAAATGATAAAAAATGATAAAATGATAAACATTAAATCTTTCATTAAACACATCCTATATTTAAATTTAAATAAAATGAAGTGTGTGTAGACTAGGATAGGAGAGAGTGACAGCCTTGTTAAATCGAGACAACTTATACAACTTTGTCCCAGTATTACACGAATACTGACCAATGAAGTGGCTTACGCTTTTATGGGTTATATTAAAAAGTTATATTAGAATGACTTAAAGCTGGTATAATTTTAAATTTTTTAACGTATGGCATAACGAAATCTAATAAGTCATTTCAAAGTTATCATAAGATGTATGAAGCAGCTTCTTCAAAATTCCCACATTTTAGAAAAAAAAAATTATAATAATAATTCTAAAAAAAAATTATCCATAGAATCTTAAATTCTAGTGATTTTTGAAGTAAGGCGACCATAGCGCATCAAAAAATATAGTGCTTATCTAAGGTATTTTTACTTGTTGCGTAGTGTAATAGCTTCTGTATGATAATTGTATTCCATCAGGGATGCATATTATTCCTGCTCTTATTCAGTATGGAATATGTGGTTGATATTTGCTTCTAAACACACTGCTCTCCTCATATGTCTGCTAAACTTAAATTGTTAGAGTAAGGTCACAAAGACGAGACTAACGACACCAAATTGATGATAGGTAATATCGAGTTGCCAACCAAATACGGCTCTCTAAAACAAATAATCTTTTGGCATTTACGACCTCGGTGAAAGTTGACTGTTATCTTAAAAGAGCTTAAGATAAGCACGTTTAGTTCTTATGGCTGAGAGTCCTGTAATACATCAAACGTTGTTTTTGAAGAGAATTGAAAATATTGTCGCCCACTGCACACATGGAGACGACAAATTGAGCTTAAAATCAACCGGTTGAAGCTGCAATGAAATTAATGTAATTGCACCAAACTGAACCTAAAAAAAGAAATTCGTTTCGACATTTTGTCCAACATATGTGAATTTGAAACACTTCAATAAAATAGAAATGCTTCTCAATTAAATTTGATGTAATTTTAATAGAAATCATCATTCATCACTCATTATTATTATCCTAACCAGGCACTCTTGCGGGACACTGCGACCCATAGGTCTGCAGCTTATTCAGCAGATCTGCTGCCTTTTTAATGCCTTGCTAATCTGAACCATAATAGTGCATATGGCTCCCAATAAAACCCTATGTCTTCCTTAAAAATTCTATCTAAACTTATCGAGAAATAAACACTCACACGATATACTAATTCAGAAGAGTTATTGATAAAAAAATATTGTGTCAAATGATCCTTGCCCGGCTTTCTAGAATTCCTATAAATTTACAATAATAAATAAATAAATGAATATTGACAAATCGTTTGCAATGCATATAAATAACACAACTGACGCTAGTTTCTCGATCGTAAGTGAGAAAATTTCATTTGTCAACAACTTTTGAGTTGGGTGATGTCCACTGACAACGGTGTGAATGATCGGCCTTTGGTCTCCTGAATAGAAACTGTAGGGAGACACAGATATCCCGGAATACCAAATTGAGAATATTCAATTCATGCATAAAGTCCACTCTACTGTATGGGAGTGAAACTTGGCTTATGTTTAAAAATTTTGCCCAGAAACTCCTAAGACTTTATTAACAAACGCCGTCGTATAATATGTGGAATATTTTGGCCTAACACCATTACAAATGTACACCATCATGCGCGGATGAACGAATAGCCAATAGCAAGGCAAATCGACAGACGGAAATGAATATAGATATGGCACACAATACGTTAGCCGGGGAGCAGTATTTATAGAGTTGACCTGGAGTGGATCCGCCAGGAATCATGGAGAACGGTCGACAAAAAAACACAGGGCGCAGAACTGTTCTAAATAAACTGTTAAAAATTAATGAAACTGTCGATAATATTAAAATAATTTTTATAGATAAAATACGTCGGAACATTCTAAGCTCCCAAGTGGAATAACAAAGGAATTAAAAACATAACATTATTTCTTGATCCATTTTTCATTAAACCTGTGAGCAAATAATACATATTTGAGAAAAGTAAAGCATATCTAAGGATTTAATCGATTATGTTAGCTCTTAGATACTGTGTGATATTATTACACCTTCAACAAGATAACTTTTAATATGCTTACTATTATTACAAAAAATGGATTTTCATATATAGTATAGTATTATATGGGTGGTCTTGCAAAAGATTTCGTGTATCTTTTTACACTTATATATCGGGTGATTTTTTAGAGCTTTCGGTTTTGATTTAAATTTGATTTGCTGTATTTCTATAGACATGAGGCTTAACATAGCCCCATAAAAAATAGTCTAAAGGCGTTGAATCACAAGAACTGGGCGGCTAATTGACCGGCCCCAAACGTGAATTAAACTGTTCACCGAACTCGCCTCTCAGTTGGAACATTGTTTCGAGTTCTGTGTGGCATGTGACATCGTCTTTTTGAAACCATATGACAGCCAAGTCAGCGCTTCCATTTCGGGTAAAAAAAATTTGTAATCATCGAACGGTAACGCTCGTCATTCACAGTGACGTTCCTGCCGTCGTTGTCTTTTAAAGGTACGGTCCAATGATACCATCGGTCCATAATCCACACAAAACACTATATTTCGCGGGATGCATTGGCAGTTTTTACAATGTTTCTAGCTGCTCTTCACACAAAATACAACAATTTTGCTTGTTCATCTATCAATTCAACCAGTAATGACCTTTGTCGCTCAACACAATTTTTTGATAAAAAACATAAGTTTTTAACATGAACCTTGATAATAAAATTCTATAATCTGCAGGCGTTGTTCGTTTTAAGTCGATTCGTGGTTAAATTAAAGATCAAACTAAACATGTTTGGACAGTAGCATGTTACACGAAAACTGCCAAGCTGCCAAAACCAGTGTTGCCAAAAAGAAAGATGCTAAAAAAATGCCCAATACATATAGAATTTTTCAATAACTTTTTTCTTCTTACGAGTATTTCCAGTACTCTCTAATAAAAAGTCAGAGACGGAAAAAATTTTAACCAATTAAGCGTGCCACTGATTTCACAGACCACATAGACATATAACCCCTCATATAGGAAAGCTATTATAAACATTTTCATTGTGTAAATTTACTATTTAAAGAAACGTATGAAAAACAAAAAAGAAATAACAACAATAAACAATGAACAATTCTTTTTTTCAACAACATTTCTTCAGACTAAATGAACTTAATTTTCTCTTGCATCGATATTAAATACACTCAACTAGTTAGAAAATAGGTATGAGTGTTCAACACAAAAGACACATTGTTAGTTTTTGTAACATATACAGTATTCTTTATGTGGTCTTCGAAATATACTGCAAATGCGTCAGCCTAATGAATGTTGCATTAAAAATGTAATGCTCTTGAAACATGAACATGACATTGTTAGGGGTTTTCAAAGTAAAAACTCAACATTGTAAAATTATTTACAGAAACGTAATATAACATTTTTCGATAATATAAAGTTTAAAATTTGTTTAAAGCTAGAGAGAAATCAATTAAATTTACAGCATTTGCTCGTAAGTGCAAGACAAATTAACAGTCGAGAATACAAAAAAGTATATACTTTTTCTATGGGAACTTTTAAATCTAACCATACTGATAGCATTTACATACGTAGACTCCTGACAGGGTTATCCGAGGGAGCCATTGATGATTTTATTGGAATTTCACTGGTCATGGGTATAAATGGAAGCAGAGATTATTTTTCTTCAGATCTTTGGGGACATTACAGTCCATTATAAAAAGCATCGTTACTTTGCTATTGATTAGGGAGATCGATTATTCGACTTTTTTCAAAAACCGGTTTTCAAATAACTCGAAAAGTACCAATTTAAAAAAACCTGTTAAAATTGTTTTTAATTTTTGAAGTGTAGAGCTGGACCTCGTCGCTTAAAATTAAAGTGGCAATCACTACTAGCAATAATTCTAACACATCTCATAAAAATTATACCAAAACGGTATGCGGAGGCATTAAAAAATAATGGTACTGAAAGTTGCTTAAGTTTTGAACAACAAGGACCAAATTTCGTTTTTGTTGTTGTATTACTTGGTATAAAATGGAGTTAATGGTTAGTTATTATAGTTATAATTTAGGTGCTTAAGATAACAAGAATTAAATACTTTGGATTAAAATATTTGTAATGTACGAGTCCTTAATTGCCTCGACAAGAAAGGTTGCTAAGGTTTCGAACAGCACTGTATGTGAATTCATGCACCTCGTATTTAATAGTGTCTGTGTCACTGCGGTATGTTAGGTCAGACACCCACCTTCTAACCAAAAAGTCGTCGGCTTAATCCGAGGCCACACCATCTGACAATTTTCAAAAGCGACATCATCTCACAACATTACTAGCGATTGGTTATGTGTATTTACGGTGTGAAAAACTTCAGTAACTATTATATCTGCAGTTCATTGGCGGCTTTTGTGGTCGCTTTCAATGAGTCTAGTTGATAATTCTCCATATATAAAAATCAATATTTATTTACAGAAGTTGAGTAAAAGTTATTGCTGCTCAAGTGTGCACATCTCTTTCGATCGACCTTGGCTTCACGTTCTTTATGAGACGTTCAAGGTTGTATATATACAATATGGGCAAATTTGAGGTTAGGAAGTAAATTTTCTATCAAATGATGAAATGTCAAGAATTAAGCTGTCAACTTTTGACACTTATTTAGTAAAAAATTGGGAAAGTTTAACTATGGAACGCTACACTCTTGAACCAAGAGTTTTATTTGCGAAAATTTACTGTTTTAAAAACTTTACGAAAATAACGCATTTTTCACAAAATCATCTTTAGTGATGATGCCAATTTTTAATTAGGCAGTTATGTAAACAAAATCCACAAACAGTCCTCGAAAAACCTTTACATCTAAAGAAAGTGGCCGTATGCTGCGGTATGTGGTTAGGCGGCACCATCGGCCCCCTAGTTTTTTTGAAAATAAACCAAAATACGCCGTTACCGTGAATTCTCATGATAAATAATTTTTTTGTGGCCACAATTGGCTAATGTTGACATCAGTGACTTTGGTTTCAGCAAGCCACACAGCCAGCCACACAATTCAGTTATTGCATGAGAAATTTCGCGGTCGCCTAATTTCTCAACTTGGCAATGCCAATTGGTAGCCTCGTTCTTGTGATTCAATGCCGCTGGAGAATTTTCTCTGGGGCCATTTGAAAGACCGGGTTTACGTGAACAAGCCACAAATAACTGACACTCAGAAAGATAAAATTCGGGGCTGCATTGACGAGATAAGCGAAGCTTTGTGCAACATGTGGCTAAAAATTTTCTGAAGAGATTAGACGTCTGCCGACGTGCTTCTTCTATTTTATATTGGTAAGAATAAAACTGAATTTGTCAAAAAAAGAAATGGGTTTTTAAACCAATTTACTTCCTTACATCAAATTTGCCCACCCTTTACAAATATGATAACTAAATTTCCACAAATAGTTAAACGATGAGCATAGTTGCAATAAAAAAATATACAAACCTACAAAAAGTATACTTATTTAAATTAACCGGTTATTCATGTTAAATTAGGAGGCTTATTCGATATTCGAAAAATTAAGATTTTGATAAAACCGTACTCGACAAAACCAAAATAACCGGTTAAAACCGGTCGAATAATAACCGTCCGATCACCCTACTATTGATTTAAGCAAATATTGTACTACGCGCAATACGTTCTGATAATGCTTTTACAGGATAAGCACGTAAAGAACAGACAAAACGATAATAATCTCTGTTGTTTGAAGTGATGAAAATGTGACACATTTGACGAAAGGTTATTTCGATTTATAGCTGGAACCAGTTTTACTGAATATTTTGTTGATATCGTTTGAATAGAATCATTTACCTGTGGTCAGTGAAGGAAATCTGTCATTAAACAAATCCACAACTTTGGCGCTCTTGTCTAGTGGAAGACGGTGGATATTGGGTCACAACTAGCCATTTTGAATAGGGTGCAGATAGTGATAGAGACAGGCCAGCAGCCTGTCTTGCAATCACCGGTGCTTTGAGTTCCTCACCTCAGGTCGGTCTGGAGACAATGCTGATTATAACACATCTGGATCTGTTTTTGCAAAGTCTGCACTTGAAGGCAGTGAGTCGGGTGGACTGATGCAAGTTCGTATTGGACACGGTACCCTCCAACAGAAAGTGGAAGCGTGGAGTTGAAGGCAGCAGGATGATCTGTCTTCCGAGATGACCAGTCGCGGTCTATACCGATGACTCGTGGACGAGAACGGGTTAGGGTCAGGTTCCTACTTTGACGATATAGACCACAGGGTCCTTCTCAAACTACCTGATTATTGCACTGTTTTTCAGGCGGAGGTTTTGGTAGAGACAGGGCCGCTAGGGAACTAAGTCTCGAGGCCTCAAGGCCTATTACGTGTAATCAGTGCTCTTAAATCAACCTGATTAAATCGAAATGTCTACACAGCTGTATGCGCAAATTAGCCCGGCTGGAACGGAATTATTTCGTACTGATATTGGCTTCGAGTCATGCAGGCATTCGGGGATGGTACACAGATGGGCCAATATCACCACTTGTAGAATATCCAAAACGGTTTGCCTTCTCTATCTATGCAAATTAGTCTCTTCTTAAGTTTTAGAGGGAGTCGATCGGGCTTCATTCGGGCATAATTATCTGGTAGTGTATGATAGGCTGCATGTCAGAGAGCATAGAATGCTCTAGTCATGGCTACTGTAATTGTCCCGCTCCATGGGAACTTGGACTAAAGCACTTAAGTGCATGTCACTTCCATGATGTGGACTATCTTAGGGATGTTTTACTGTCGAAGTTGATTGACTTTGACAAGGCACCACTTGTTCCAATTAAGAAAACTTTAATTCTTGGCCTTTTGGGTGGGGCTCATGTCCGGCTTTTCGACTTCTTTAATGGGTCTATCCTGTAAAGGGCATCAAAAACCTACTGCAAAACCCAATTGATGATATAGGTACACCCCAATATGGTTTAAACTAAAACGGGACTCTTTTGTCTATCGTATCCAAGAAGATAAAGAATGTTTTATTTTCTATCATCAATGCACTTATGTTGCCAGTTTTTAATAATAGAAAGCAAGAGATAAATGTGTTCTACAATAAAACAAAAGTCGAAGTCGGTGTTATAGACCAGATAGTGTCGAAATAGATCGCTGTTAGGATTGATATGATTGCATTGAGCGCATTTTCTGTACATTCTAGCATCATGTCAAGTGCCAAAAAGAAAACGCTCTTGTCGAGGATTCTTGACACCACCTGGCATAGAGTTTACAACTAAAAAATAAGCGAAAGGGCCAATTATAATCGAGTGACACGATATGCTAACTTCTGGGCAGCTCTAGAGCTTACGACAAAAAAATTCATTTCTGAAGAAGTTTGTCAGGATTCTACACGTCAATTAGATAATACTAAGTGAAATAAAACTGGTCAGTTACAACTCTTGCATGGCTAGTGATTCGAAAAAAAATCGATAGACACGAAAATTATGTGACGCGTGTGAATAGCCAAAGCGGAACATGCATAGCAAAATAATTCCGATTCCAAGAAATACTTTTATTTCTTCTTAAAAAATAATAGTTAATAAATAAATAATAAATAATAATTTTTACGGGTACCCTTATCAGGAAGGTAAGGACTATTTGACTTTAGGTGGCTATACAGCAAACCCAACTAAATCAGGGGAGCTATGGATGAAAAAAACTTTAAAAAAAATATAAAAGGTAAAGTAAACTGCGGAACCTCAAATATGTATTTTGTTTTGTTTAAAAAAAATTTGACATTAAAGAACGTTTGGGTACCGGTGTACCCTGTATCAGGAGGGTTAGGGTTATTGGCATATAGAAAGTGGTGATAAAAATGAACATGATTTAATGTGTAAAGCTGAATATTTGCCCGTTGCTTTCGGTTAATTTGTTTCTCTTAAAATCTGTTGTTTTCTACATTTAATTATTGATTGGTTTATCTAGAACAAGCCATAAAATAAGGATAAACCACTTTTTTAATTTGCTTTATGTTTATACACAATAATAAGTGCACAAGGTATATATCGTATGTATGTATGTGTACTCATTTGTGCTCTACACTGTTTGTATTTTGAGATATTTTAAATAGAAGTTATCAAAGTATTTCAATAACTTGATTGTTTCTTGAATATTTGATAGAAATTTTATATGAAATTTTAATTTTAAGAGTCTTGTTACAAATATAATTTTTTACAATAAACAGGTCTTTTTTGATCTGTAATTTAAATTTCTTTAAACAAACATTTACTCTTGAAATATTACGGCTCTATAACACAAACATATTTGATTATATCATATTTTATGTTAGTTATAATGTTCTATTATTAAATTAATTAATAATGTTCTATTGCAAATCTTTACAATTAATATTTGGAAAAGTTTTTCATTATATACCCAAACAGTATTCATTGGAATGTCACATAAATGGAATTTTCATAACGTTTTTGGTTTTAACAACATTCTAATTTAAATTCTATTCAGCGTATCTCTCTCTTTCAATTTATAATGGTATATAACCCTTAAGTTTATCTTTTTCATAGATCATCAATACTGAGATTGACTACAAAAAAAAAAAAAAAAAAAAAACAAAAAACAATGCGACATTGAATTACTTCTGAAAACTTTTCAGACATATTAAATTAAATCAAAATGAATAAACAGTATTGAAAACTTATTATGGTATAATAAGTATTAAAATAACTGTAGTTAAATACGTGATATTCTCTAGCTGGGAATAGGATACTTTCAATGCCCGCTATGGTGTTTCAATGAAGAAACAAATTTTTTTCTCTTAATTTGGTTATTAATTTTGAATTAGTTTTAAAATTGTTCACAAATTATAATCCAAAATAACTAAATTTGAAAAATTTAATAATAAGTTAAGCAATAGAAAAGGAAACCAATTATAAAACTCACGATGATTTAATACGTAATAAGTTTCAAAGCTACATTAAAGCTATTAAATATGGAAAATCCTACAAGAAAAGTGGCAGCTCTTACTTTGATAATATCAAGGTTATCAGCATGAAAGGAAACATTATCATTTGGTTGTGACTCAATTTTTAATATTAATAAGGGATCTGTGGTGCAGTGCTTTCCTACAAAACTCGGCATTCCAGGTTCGAATACCGTTAAGGATGGTAAATTTTCTTCATGATATTTGTAATGAATTAATTGAAAAATTAAGAGGCTTAAACCTTCTTATCACCAACACATATGGATATAGATGTACTCTTGGCTAAGCAGCTTCTGCAAATGTCAAGCTATGACGCTAAGATTTTGCGGGTATATCAACAACAGATCTACCAACTTAAGAAAAAAAAAAAAAAAAATAAAATAGATTCTAATCGGAACGTTGGGACCGCCACAAGGCATCTTCAACATTGTAACCCTAATCATAAGATTTGGAGAGATTAGCACGCGATGTTGGTCTTGAGACAAATACTTAGAAAACCAATGCCATGAGAATCAACAAGGTTCACACAGATAATTTCAGGCTACAAGACCAACCAGTCGAATATATATATAGATTCTACTAACGAAGCAAAATGATAAAGAATTGTGACACAGAAGCAAACGTAAAGCTCATTAAACCGATAGCAGCATTCAGACGACTACAATCAGTATGCAGAAGCTCACAAATATCCAGCCAAACAAAGCTTAGAATTTTCGAATCATGTTTAAAGTCAAGCTTCAGATATTTATCAAAAAGTGGGGTCAAGATTGAGCTTTTGCTTTAGGTTTAGTCAAAACTCTATTACTTATCTCTTATCGAACTGAGTTCATCTGGATATAGAAATGATACACTAAACTCTTAATATTTTAGACTGATAGGGATAGGGATGAAATTTGAAAAAATAAATAAATCTTTACTCTTTTCAAGCGATGTTTTTCATAATTCGTTTTCTCATTTATAATTCAATTCCAAAATATGAGCCGAATTACATAATACATTATTTTAAAAACGAGCTACCCAAATTCTAACTAATTCCGCCTTAATTATCCTTTGTAACATGTGATTTTTCAAGCATTTTAGGTTCTAAAAATGGAAAAGAAAACATAAAAGTTGCATAAGTTATAAACTTTTTAAGATTATTTCATCTAAATATACGCCAATTGCAAATTTAACTTTCTTCCAATGTTGCAATTGTGGCTGGATTGTCCCTGTAAAATATACGCTGAATATAGTACTAAACGTTTTTTTTTCGGTTGCTTCCCTATATTGACGCAAGAGGGCGCTAAACTCAACTAATTAATAATAATAAATACTATGTAAAAATATGGATTTTAGGTGTTTCTGAAGATTTTTGCAAAAACTCTATTTATTTAAGAAATTAAAAGTTCAGTTTTTTAGTTACTTTACAATATTATAAACAAAATAGGAGAAAAGGTTTAAATTTTGTTTATTTTAATAACAAGTTTGTTCAATAACATGTAAAAATATTATTTTTTTTTGTTTTTAAATTTATATATTATCAAATAAAAAACTTAAAACCAACTTTCTCCGAAAACTTAAAAAATTTTGAAATAATATAAAATTTAGAGCTTTTATCGTAAATTTTACTTATTTTAAATAGCTTGTGGCAAATAGAAAGCTAATATTTATTTGGATTATCACTTTCTATATAATATATTAAACCAAAATTAATTAAAATTATTATGCAAATTCAAAATTGAAGTTCAGTATCGCATTTCTTCCAGATCGCAATATATTTTTAATTTTTTTTTTTCAAAATCCACAAAATTGCGTGCGTCAAAAAAATTATTTGGAATTTACTTATTTGTATCAAAAATTAACACAACTCTGTGCTACTTAAAACCTTTTTTTATAAAAAAAAAATAAATAAAAACTAGTATCTTAAGATAATTTTTTTTGTCTTGGATATATGGGATTAGTGCGTGTTCGTTGTCCAATTTTGTCAAAACTTCGGATATAACTTTTTTTGTCCATTCGCTCTATGAGAAAGACACACTCTGCGTCCTGTTCAAAGCACAAGTCAACCAAGTCAAACCATTCCATTGTTGGCTAAAGGAGAAGTCGGTTATCACCTCATGATACCTTGTTTCATTGACTGTAACGTTGCGATTTTCATCTTCCTTGAAGAAGTACGGTTCAATGATGGCGCTGGCACACAAACAGCATCAAACAATGCACCTTTCAAACTGCATTGCCAGCTCTTAAACTATCTCTAGCTGCTCTTCACACCAAATTTCACAATTTTGTTTATTGACGTGCCCACTTCGACAAAAATGCGCTTTGTCTCTGAATATAATTTTTCAAATTTCTCAGACAGGACGAATTTCGATAATAATATTCAATAAATCCCAATCTTAGTATCTTATTCATGGCGAAATGGCAAACCTCACTGAGCATTTTGGGCATTGCCACAGATCAAGAATCTTTTTTACACTTAAAATATTTATACTGAAAAAAACAAATGGCAATAAATATTAACTTTTATTTTTGTATTAAATAAATCAATGTCATTTCCAAATTTTATCGGAGGTTTTCATAATTTATCGGCAACTAAATAAGAACCCTAAAAACGAATTACAAAGATACCATGTGAACTGGGTAATTCATATTAGTAATTCAAACAGCGAACTTTGTAGTTCGAAATCGTATGCATATGGTAGGTATAACTGTAAGTTATAATTCTATTCTGATTATAACGAAATACATCAATGGGAATTTGTTGCAATCGTAGAAAACTATTTCGCTGTCAATAAAAAAGATACATTTTCAAGTTGTGACAAATGCAAGTGTGTTGCTATTTATTTGTATTGTAGGCTAAAAGCACTTTTTTTGCTAACCTTTCACTAATTAAATAAAGTTATTGAACTCCATTAACTCTTTTCTTTATTGCCAACTTCCTTTTTCCAAGAAAACTCAATCCTTAATAATATCATTTCACTTAATATGTCAACCATATACAAATTTCTTTTCAATAATATTATTTACAATGAATTTTAATTAAAATTGAATTCGTAGAAATTTTATCTAATACTTTACTCCGCTTGTCATTGAACTTTTTATTTATGCACTGTGAGATGGTAGCATATCCTGGTCTGTTATACAAAGCATGGAGAAGTAAGTATAGGTTTAATATTTGTCTACAATGAGCTTACACAGCAAGCATAAAAATTAAAATATTTTTGTAAATTTTTGTATGACTTGTGTCCAAGCCAGTTTTATATTTTTCATTTATATATAATATTTTTTCTTTTTTTAAAATACTTTGTGCATATATGTATGTACCTTTACCAGTTTAAAAAGCTTGTTTAACATATAGTTTTCTAATAAGACGACTTGAAAGGAACGTGCATATTCAAAAATAAATTAAAAATATTCAAATTTTTACATTAAAATTAAAAAAAAAAAAAAATACGATTTTTATTTTTATTTTGCTTTCATTGTTTGCCCTAAACTGAAGACTTTATCTCTGAAAAATTCAATCTTTTGATCTTATGCTATATGAGCAAAATCGTTTGAATTTACCATTAGAAATTAGCCAAAGAGGATATGATTTTAATTAAAAAAATAAATAAATAAAACTAAGGAAATAATAGGGTTTGTTCGTAAATAAAGTGAGTGATGAACAGTAAAATGTTTCGCATTCGGAAAACTAAATAAATCTTTAAAATTTCCTCTAAATTTATGGTTATTTTCTTAATTAAGTGTTTCCCTCATTATCATTCCATCATTCTAAAATTTTTAATTGATTTATTTTAAAACTTTAATTTTGTATCGGCTTATATTTAAAATTATTTATTACAATTCGTATACTAGTAGGTTTTACTGCAGTTTACTGTTTCCCTTTTTTTGTATTATCGTATAAACATATTATTTTGATCCTGCATGTACAAATACCTGTTAACCTAAATGCTTTTCCAAATTGCAGTTGTTTCATGCATGGCGTGGCTTTTATGCATGTGGCACACAATAGTTGCATGTGTTCGTCGGATTTAAATGGCAGTCATTATAAAGTCTGAAAGCATATCACATTTACTACTTACATTGCTTGCCAAAAAAAAAAAAAAAATATATATATATATATATATATATATATATATATATATATATATATATATATATATATATATTTTTTATATATATATATATATATATATATATATATATATATATATTTATATTTTTATATATATATATATTTTTTTATATATATATATATATATATATATATATATATATATATATATATATAAAATAGAAAAATAAAAATTAAAATATAAAAATTATTTTCATATTTAAACCTGCAAGACAGTTATAGTCGGTAAACCTAAGTATTTAACACCTTACATTGTACGGCACAGCATGATAGAAACTGATTTCAAGTAATATAGGCTCAAACGCTCAATGACTACCCATGTGGTGGTCTTTTGGTTACACTAATAGCAGTTGACATGCTCCACTATCTTCCTACAATAGATTTAACTCTGTAACAGCGTACTCTGCGGTAGTACTTTAGCCCTTCGCACTTTGACTTTGTAACTAGTTTCTTCTCTACAAATTATGTACTCGCTAGATAGGTGGTTCCGAATAGGTTGCTTTGTCGAGATTTTCGAGTATTTCTTCATTAAACTCTATATACAAATGGATTTTATGCTTAAATTTTATCTGGTTCTTATTCGATAAGTATAGCTTCAAATTTATTAATGCCAGTTTTTTGAAAGGCTTTTATTAGAAATAGATTTGAATGAACAGCTGCCTTTAAAAAAATTTCCTTTTTATTTAATTATAATGTTTTCGCAATCAAGTTTGTTTTTTGACACAATTTTTTTTTTAATAATACAACCGAAGACACAATATGACCGATACCTACAGAGGTACTTTTCCCCATGCCATGTTCACTTCCAGTGGACATAATATAGCGGAAAATAACATTCCGTATGCCGGTCAAAATGAACGCGATTGTTATGTTTGTGTTCCAGATTGTGGGGTAACTCTGCCATGCTTTAGACAGTCGTTTCTTGGTTTCTCCAATTGTTGCGATCCGCGACCCTATTCCAGTAGAGGGTTTCTTGTTTCTTTAACTGTCGAACCACATACATCGTCTGAAGCCCTTTGCGCGTATACAGACTACCTTAATTAAAAAGTTGCAAGAATAACCCCCATGTGGCAGTCCCATCGTTCCGATTTGAGTTTTTTTTTTCCTTTTTTTAGTAATCTGTTGTTGATATTCCCGCTAAATCATAGAGTCATAGCTTGTTATTTGCATTTTTAATATTAGGTTTTCGGTATGTCCATCAGTGCATCCTGCGATTTTTCCATTATTTCCGTTTTTTCGTCTGCTTAAACTTGTTCCGTGTAATGGTTTTTTAGCTCGACTTAACATAAAGAAGTCATAGGGAGCTAAACAGGCGAATTCGGTGGCTGTTGGACGGTATTTTTTGCATATCTTGTCAAAAAATTTCAAATAATAAGGGCACTGTGTGCCGATGCATTATCATGGTGTAAAAACCACGAATTTTTTGCCCACAATACTGGTCTATTTCAGCCTGAGCATTGCACTCTTTTTGGACTGAAAACGACGTGGTTTATTTTTGTCTCGGCTCATTTGGTGATCTCAATTCACTTACCTAATATCTGAATTGCGTGTCGTAATCATAAACCCAGGTCTCGTCTACAGTAATGATTTTTTTATGAATGTGGGATTAAATTCAGCCTCTCGAATCATGTCATGGAAATAAATGTCAAGTTATGACGCTAAAATTAAGGGAGAATATCAACAATAGATTTACCAACTTAACGAAAAAAAAAAAAAATCAAATCGGAATAACGGGACCGCCACATGGGGTTAATCCGGAAACTTTTAATTAAGGTAGTTCGATACACGGAAAGGGCTTCTACATCGTGGAAATATTGACTTGTATATCCTTTAGCCTTCCTCATGGATGTATCATGTTTCAGGAGGAATTTACACTGATGGTAACTGATAGTGAAGTTGCCATAAGGTCTCTTGCGGGCGTACATACCAAAAGGTACTTAATTCTATAATATCGGGCTTTACTATTTGGAAAGTCGACCCTGGTGGAAGTGCGTATTACATTGTATCATTAAGGAAAGTATATGCACAGACCGCTTGTCGAAAAGTTGATTACTACGAGAAGATTCGCGTGCTAACCCTAACCCTTACCCTTACCCTTACCCATACCCTTACCCTTACCCTTACCCTTACCCTTACCCTTACCCTTACCCTTACCCTTACCCTTACCCTTACCCTTACCCTTACCCTTACCCTTACCCTTACCCTTACCCTTACCCTTACCCTTACCCTTACCCTTACCCTTACCCTTACCCTTACCCTTACCCTTACCCTTACCCTTACCCTTACCCTTACCCTTACCCTTACCCTTACCCTTACCCTTACCCTTACCCTTACCCTTACCCTTACCCTTACCCTTACCCTTACCCTTACCCTTACCCTTACCCTTACCCTTACCCTTACCCTTACCCTTACCCTTACCCTTACCCTTACCCTTACCCTTACCCTTACCCTTACCCTTACCCTTACCCTTACCCTTACCCTTACCCTTACCCTTACCCTTACCCTTACCCTTACCCTTACCCTTACCCTTACCCTTACCCTTACCCTTACCCTTACCCTTACCCTTACCCTTACCCTTACCCTTACCCTTACCCTTACCCTTACCCTTACCCTTACCTTTACCCTTACCTTTACCCTTACCTTTACCCTTACCCTTACCCTTACCCTTACCCTTACCCTTACCCTTACCCTTACCCTTACCCTTACCCTTACCCTTACCCTTACCCTTACCCTTACCCTTACCCTTACCCTTACCCTTACCCTTACCCTTACCCTTACCCTTACCCTTACCCTTACCCTTACCCTTACCCTTACCCTTACCCTTACCCTTACCCTTACCCTTACCCTTACCCTTACCCTTACCCTTACCCTTAGCCGTACCTTTCTTATTTAACTCTTCTCAGAAACCTTAGGATGTAACAACCCCCCGATGAACTAACACCCGTTTAGCAAAAGAAGGTATTTTGGGCTACTATTTTTATGCGTTACGAATATCATCACAAACTTAACATACTACAGCTACGTAAGAAGGCATATAGTATAAAAAGAGACGTACACGAAACATGTACATGTAGCTGCAAATGGACATGTGTACATATATATTAAAAATTGCTTAAGCACTATAATTTTGAATAAACAAACTATTGGGTTGACAAAAAAATTAATTTCATTTGTATTGAGATTTTTGAAAAATTATAATAAAATTCATTTTCTCAAAGGACCCCAATAGGGACAAAAATTAAAACTATATTATGTCTTTTAAGTTAATGTCAGTTGCTTCATATGTATATCTAGAGCAAAGAATTAAATTTAAAAATAATGTAAATACAATTTATTTAAATTTAGTTTGAAAAATCTTGTTTTCACTTACCTAATATTGAAATTGCTTAAATACACATATAAAAGTCAAAGAATATAAAAAAAAAATGTTTTTGAATAAAGGCCAATGAACTGCAGGATATTGTAAATTATAAACACTTTTAAAAATTATAATTAAATGTAGAAAAAGTTTTTCATAAAAAACTTAAGTTATTATAAGCCAAATAAATTTGAACTAAAATGACTTTTCTTTTTGTATAAAATTGTTTTTGTTGGAAAATTACAAAATTCAATTTAATGAAAAAATATGCTTTTTTAATTGTCTGAGAATATGATTATAAATATTTATTTTGTTCTTTATAATTAAAATACATTAAAGAAATAGCATGTATTAAAACAAAGCACAAAAATAACTTTTAATGGTTATTTTTACATAAATGAAATACCTGAAAATATTTTCAAATTAGAGTTGCGAATTTATTCGAAAATAACCAATTTTCTTCAAAAATATTGTCTAAAAAATTGTAGTTTCTTTGCATTAAAGTAGTTTTATTGTTAGACTTGCTCATATGATTGTATTTCGAAAACAAGATTGAGAATAATGCTGATATCTTAACATTTTATTTACTAACAAGTTACTTACTTCTAGATTTATGTGCATGGCAAAATAGATACCTCCTCCAATGCGACAAGGCACCCAGTTACCCACTGTGAGTGTCAAATTGTGTACAATCTTATTATTTAAAATTCAGTCTTTATTTCGGTCTTTTAAAATACAACGTATTTAAACATTTTATTCTTTTCTGAAGCTCTATATAAAGCTCAGCAAAATTTTGAAAAAAAAACAAAAAAAAATATTTCTACAACAACTGAAGTTATACAACAAAAACGAACGATAATTTATCGTCAAAAAAAGTATAGAAGTTTTTCGGTTTTACTTTGTTTAATGCACTTATAAGTTAATAACTTGTTTAGAAACAGATCTGTTAAATGGTGTATACTTTACTTAAGGAAACTTAATAAATCTGTCTATATTTCTTAAGCAAACACATTTTTATTCGATTCATTAAAAATTTCCCATGTTCACAGATGTTTATTTACGATATTTTATTTAAGTACCGTCCTATTTTTTGATTTATTATTGTAGTATGATTGGTCATGAATAAAATGATATTTAATTTTTTTAAATCGGATAGAAATTGATGGAAATTTACTCTGAACTGCACAAAATGAACTGTACTTAAAGCGGGCCAAACTTATCATCCTCTCTAATACAATAATATGCGAAATCCTTGACGTCAGTTAGAGAATCAATTGGTGTTTCTGACAAATTTCTTAGAATGGTTATGATATGAGCAACTCATTGCAACCAAAGTCTATTTAGTCACTCATGAGAAACATTCTCATAACCTGAACCATTATATGAAGTAAAGTGCTGTCTAAGTTAGTTGCATAGAGTTGAGAAGAAATTTCGATCTTATTACTTTGGATTTGAAGAGAGGTGAAGTGATGTAGTGGTTAAGGTGTTTTCATACCAAACAAAAAACCTGGGTGCAAATCTCATAAATGCAGAAAATCAGCATATCTAGGTCATATAACAACAGGTTGAAATTACTAGCTTCTGCAGCTTAATAAAATGGCCGTAGCAGCAAGAGGTTATGTTGGCTATGAAATATTAGATATTGAACAGGTCTGGGATTTATTAGTGACTTTACTCGTGCTGCCAGATGCCGTGAAACATGGCCAGTAATATTTTGAAAAAACACATTATGCTTTATCGCTAACATCTAGTAATGGATATGCCGATTGCGAAAAGATCTCACACGCTTATTCAAGCTAAAATTTTTAGCAATAAAGTCGTAATGATTTAAAGTCATGAAAAGTTCGAAGACATCGGAGACGTAAACTGGACTCTACAGTGCTGATTGACAACAAAACCATTATCAATGGATTTTATAGGAGTAGGATCTACGTAACAATTCATGAAATCGAAAATTATATTTCGCGTTTATATTTAGAATTAATTATTAATTTAAATATTTCAACATTCTTTCGATTTATCTAATAAATTTGGCGCTTTTAAAGTAAACAAATTACTTATTTTTGTCTAATCAGAAAAAGTCCATTTCTGTCATCTAGTTATTTTAATGTTCATACATGAATATGTATATAATACGTAAGGCTTTAGTTATTCCAAAGTTAGAAATAGACCGATATAAATACGAAATCTTATTTTTGTACGGTAAAAAAATTGGAGCAAACCAAATACACAATAAAGAATTTTTAAAATTTAAAAAATATTTTCTTAAAGAAAATCTTTTTAAGTTTTTAATATTTTTTTATCATGATTTCTGTCATTTTCTTTACATTTGGTTTGCTTGCATATTTAAATTGTTTAAAAGACAATATAAAATTTGAACTTTATTCATTAAAAAAGTTCATGCCATTGAAAATTAACTTTTGATTTCTTGTACAAAATCTTATTTCATCGTTACAAATGTTATCTTTTTTAAGTTTCTATTTCTTTATACGTACATTGTGAAAAATAATAACAATATATTTAAATGCTTTAAATTAAATGCTCTTAGAAAAAAATTTTAAACTTAAAAAAAGTTTAAATTTGTAACAAATGCGTGTATGTAATATTATAAGTTTTATTTTTCATTTTTTTATTTTGTATTTATTTATATTTATTTATTATTTAGTTATCCAACAATACAAGACCAAAAATCTTATAAATGAGAGTGCTGGTGTTTATGCAGATACTTTAGAATAAAATTGCAAATTAAATTAAAATTAAACAACTGGAATAAAATAAATTCCAACAAAAAAACATGAAAACAATGAAAAATTACAAAATTAAGCAATTTAAAACAATAAAAAATTAAAGATTACAAAATTTAAAAATGACAAACTGGGTACCAAACACTCTCATAGTACAATACGAAATCATGAAATCGGTTATTTTCGCAAAAAAAAAGAAAATTAAAAAATAAATGAAAAACTCAAACAAATAATTTAAATACCACCTTTGTATATATTTAGAAAATAATTAGTTAAAAAATTCCGAAGACTAATAGTGCAAATAAGAAATTGTCGTTGAGATAAAAGGCTCTTATACTTCCATTGGATAAGCTTTTTCGTAAAATAAATAAATATGGGAGTTACAGAGTAATAATAATCTTATGCAAAATAATTAAGCATTTACATTTCAAAAGATCCTCGAACCATAAATGAAAGATTCGGTAAAAGAAGACGAAACATGATCAAAGCGATTAGGTTGAAAAATATGACGTGCGATGTTGTTATAAATAACCTTGAGTTTACTTTGATCATTACTATCAGAATTTGCAAAAATTTCACAACCATTTAGGAGTGAAGGAGTTATGTGTGTTTTTGCCAATCCTTCACAGCCCATAAGTTGCGGAGTATACCGTACACTCTTCTGATAACCAAATTAATGTGATTGGAGCAAGTAAGTCTATCATTGAAAATTAATCCCAGATTACATGCAGAAGTCTCAAAATCAATATCATTGTTGTTAATTTTGATTGGTGGTTTTTGAAATTTCCATCGATTTAGAAAGGAGGATACATTTAGATTTTGTGGGATTTATACAAAGTCCATTTCAGTTGCCCATCTAGTTACCTTATCCAAATCTTCATTAATTAAGTTCACGCAAAAAGTGATGTCTGTGGCATAGCATCTGTTATAAATCTGCACATCATCAGCATAAATATGTACTTTATAGAAATATCAGGTAGGTCATTGATATAAAGACAGAATAGAGGTGGCCATAGTATTGACCCTTGTGGAACACCTCTCATGAAACTGAGCGTATTTGACATGATATTCTTATGCTAAACTAATTGAGATTTATTTTTAAGATAAGATGATATAAGGCCACAGGCCAAATTAGAAAAGTGAAACAATTTTCAAAGCTTATCTATCATAATTGCATGATCAACGGTATTAAATCCTTTACTAGTTTAAATTTTGATAGAAGATCCTCAGCAACATCTAGCAGTACAATAGTGCAACTTCTATCCTTCATAAAACAAGATTGCTTTGGGGATTTCATCTTTTTACGACCCAAATATTTATTTATTTGGTTACCGATAATATTTTCTAACACCTTACATCAAAACAGGAGAATTGCAGTTGGACGGTACTCGTCTTTGGTTTTGGAGATGGGAATGATTTTCGATAATTTGCACCCTTAAGAATTGTAGATTTTGTCAGGATACGATTGAAGAAATGCGTTATTTTTTGTGGATCTATGTTAAAACTAATGTTTATAGAAACAAATCATATCAAATTCAAATAAAATCCGAAAGCTCTTAAGATTTCACTTTATATATACATAAGTGTAAAAAAATAAGCACGAAAATTTTTGCATGACCACCCATACGACACTATCCTATATAATAAGCGTATTAAAAGGTATCTTGTTGAAAGAATAATGAGATACCATAGTACCTAAGATCTACCACAATCAAATTAAATCCTTTTCATTTTTCACAAATACGTATCCTTTGGTCACAGGCTTAATGAAAGACGGATATAAAATTAATGTTATTTTTTTTAATTCCAATTACAAATACAAATTATTTAAATAACTTCGATTGTTTTATTAATTTCTTAAAGTTTGTTTAGAATAGTTCTGCACCATGTTTTTTTGTCAACCGGGTCTCCATGACTCTTGGTGGCTTCACACCCGGTCATCTCTCTCAAGTCTGCTCGCCGACTGGCGTAGTATGTGCTCTATCTATCTCCTATCGCCTTTAGACTATGTTAAGGCTCTTGTCTGCAGGGAACGCAGTGTAAGACAATATTGAAGGGTTTATTCGTTGGATACCGACCGACATGTTGGAGAAGGCATGTCAAAGTTGGACACAGTGTATGTACCATTGAGGTGTACACGTGGTCAACATTTACATGAAATCATCTTTAAACATCGAATTATATAGATCGTTCGAATAAATGTATGACATTTCATTTCTCTAAATTTTAGGTGTTTTTTTAATCAAATTCGAAAGTTCTTAAAAAATTATCCGACAGATGTTTAAGAGAATAGAAGTGCAAATATAAGAATGGTTAATTTTCAAAGAAAATTGGTAATTTTTATTCTTGAGATTAAAGTCCGATCCAATCCATTTTTGGTTATAATTAACTCATGATTTCGGTTCCGCATGAACCCAAAATTGAATAAAAAATGTTCTTCTATAATAGGTTTATTGATAATCGCCTTATATGAGTATCATTGATATCAGTAAGTCTTTGGAAGTGCTTTGGTGACTATACATACAATATTCTATAGTATATAGTGTAGCATAGGGCATTTATTTAAAAAAAAGTAATTAAATTTAGTGAAAATCAATTAGAAATTAGCCTCTGCATGATTAGACGGCAGGCTTAAGTCCATTAGTGACTTGATTAAACAAAAATATATATATTTTTTTTTTTGGTTTAAATGCACCAAATTTGTTTGAAAGGTCAAAAGAAGGAAATAATTAAAAGTTTAAATTAATAAGCAACCCACGCTAATTCACATCAAATAAAAACAACCAAAAGAAGAAGAAAAAGAACCGTCAAAACTTATAAGAAACTTGCTATCGGGTGTTTGTTTTCAGACGTTCATAATTTTGAGTTGGCAGAACAGCTTTATTTGACAGCCGCTTTAAGAGCTAATCGTTGCATTTTGATTTGTTTGGTTTGATGTTTTATTATAGATAGACTTACACCAGAGCAGCGCTAGTAAATTGTTGTAATTTTTTTTATCAAAGTAATGGTTCTGTTCGACAAATTTGTTTGTTCTGTTTTGTTCTCCGATGAACACCTTTTTGAACGGGTACGTACATAAGCAGAATTGTCAGTGAAAGTTATATGCACATGATTAGAAATTTTATCGTACCTCAATTAGCTGGCATTAGTCTTGCTGACATAATATTCCACTAGGACTGAGACATATGCCGCACAGCGCGCACTACAATTGATTTTCTCAAAGAAACTTTTGATGAGAGGGTATTTTCACAATCTTGCCCAATTAATTGGCTATTAAGTTCGTGTTGCTTAACTCCATTAGATTATTTTTTGTTTGTTTTTTTTTCTCTTGAGACCAGCACTCAGGGTATAACCCCTACTCATGTAGTGCATTGTGCTGATACTATAAAAATAGGTTGTAGGAAGGAGGATGGATATTGTAGTGTCTATGGACGCTCTATTTATATATGATCATGTCGTAAGTGGCAGGGAAGACATTTGCAGGAGATTGTTGCACAAATGAACAATACTACCAGAGAACGATTGAGTGTGACACCCCCCATATAAAATATATATTGATTTTTGTATATCTATGGAACAGTAATAGTAAAAGTTTATAAATTTGGTCCAAATAATATTGTGGTCAAAATAAATCAATACCAAAAGTATGTGGAAGTGGTTGAGTGGGAGTGTCACCTTCCATACAAAGTAACTATTGTTTTTTGTATATCTAGAGAACGGTTAGAATAGCAGATTCTGAACTTAGTCTAAATGACTTGGTAGTCAATGTAAGCCATTAGTTTTAATGCATTTTTCTTATGAGAAATACCTTGTATACCTAAACAACAAAAGGCTCCCGGCAAGGGAGGAGGGATTACTCTAGTTACTTATAAACACAGATGACAACACACCACAAAGTCTATGTGTCAGAAAAATTATTATTTTATTATTATTGGTATTGGTGTTATCTTCGTTGGATTTATAAAAAATCGCTTGTTTATGTCGATAAACCAGAGGCAATGAAACACCTGGATATCAACATTCGAAGAGTTCTTGGAGAAATATCACTGAATATGCTGCGAATAGTTTGTGAAAATTGATGTTACATTGTACCATCAATTGCTTCTTGTAAGCGCCAGACGTGCCGAAATCATATTGAAACATTAATGTCGTAAAATTGTCTTACAGCCGTTGTTTAATTGATATAAAAATATATAAAATTTTTTATCTTGATAAATATCATGGTTTAGAAACTTAGAAATCTTCCAGATATGTGTTGGCAAACTCAAACTATGGCAGCCTATCCTACTTAACCTGTGGTTCATTATTTGTTTTCATTAAATATTTGCGTATAAAGAACTATACTTTAATAATTAATTGTTTATTGTTTTTTTGTTTAACCAAGATAAGATCCTCAGTGCGCAATTTTTCTTTTTATTTTTTTCTTTTATAAACTCAATCGTTTTATTTTCTTACTTTTACAAAATTTTTATTTTTTTAATTTCATGCATATTGCACATAAATAACATTGTAATGCTTTCAACACAACAACAGCTCCTGCAGCAGCTACCCGAAAAAGTTTTTCATACATCTAAACTTGTATTGTGGAGACACAAACCGCTTGTTATGGTTGGTTTGGTTTACTTCAATTGTTACTACGGCCACACACAATAGTGAGTATTGCTGATGCCACTATGTGCTGTTATGACCGTCAACCAACCATTACTCACTGAAATGTATTTTATGATTATTTTGCGTGAGGTAATATTTATATTCTACGGATTTTGAGTAAGTAGTACACTGACAACAACAACAACAAAAAAAAAAAGAAAAAAATTTATCGTTTCCAACTTTCAGTCAGCAGTATTAAAGGTAAATTTTTCCTTTTCAGTTATTTTTCGATAACATTTATACACAGTTTTTGGCACTAGAGGTCATGTAATAAATAAATCTGTAGGTTATTGAGGGGTGCTACTTTGTTGGTCTTGTTATGTATCTGCTCGGGTCTTTCTGTATGTGTGTTGCTGTTTCTTTGTGGCCAGAAACTAAAAATATTGATGATGAATGATTTGTTCATTGAAAGCATTGTGTAGTTGTAAAAAAAAGAAATAATTTGAATCTTTACAACAACAACAATATAAACAAAAAGTTTATTGCTAATGTCAGTAAGATTTATGACAATCAAACGAGTCTTGTATAATTTTTGCTTCTTCTCAACTTTCGCCATGTTTTTGTAGTTGAGAAATGCTTTCGATATTATTGGAATTATTACAGTTATATACAGGATTGATGGATTTTGTATGCGGTCCTTGTGGTTATTGTCAGACATTTCTGTCAAAAATACAATAATAAGTATAATAGCAATTTAATAGCTGATTAAGTTTTATTAAAGTTAGTCATTTAGTTTGCAACAACCAACCAACCAATTTTATTGAATGGAAACGTTTTTAATTACACTGCTAAAAAAGTTATAACCCTGATGTTAAGTAAAAAAATTAATTAAAAATCGTACTTATCTTAGGTATTGTCCCTTTGGTCCATATTGTTTGCTTAAATGATAAATCAATTAAAATATGTTTTGAAAATTTTATACTAAAATATATTTGTAATTCACTAAGTTTGCAGGGTTATATTGAGTTCTATTTCTGTAATTTCTCTAACCTAGCTTATCATATTACTTGTAACTCTGATATTTCAATATGTGTGGCTTTGGATGAAAATTGAGAATAAGAAATAAGTGCGATAAATTTTTTTGGAATCGATTGGTGATATATGGAGTAAAAAATGAAATATAATAGAGTTTATATTTTCTATACTGTGTCGTAGGTACTTCAGGCAAGAATATCATTATCCTACCTCAGCGGCTAACACAATTCACCGTTTCCAGATGCCACAATATATTTCGTTCTCTTTTGTTATTTTTCCCCCAACACACAGAGTTGCCAGAAGCCAATCTAGTTGAAAAAAGTCATAACTTCTCTTTGGAAGCAGCTACGAGAAATAAATTTTTTATCTTCCGTTTCTTGTTGAATGCATTTTTTGTATAAAAAAAAGAAATTATGAATGAAGTGGGCCTGGCATATCTCATAAAAAATATTAAAACAATTCATAAACAAATTTCAATATCTTTTAATAGATTTTATGCAAATTTAGCACAATGTTTATTCGTTAGCACTCAGAGACAACCAACCACAACAACAACAACAACCCAAAAAAGAATGTAGAAGATGAGCGTGAGTTTTTCAATATCACTTTGTTAACTTGCTCCATCTGCTAAGTTACTAAGCATATTGCGAACAAATATTCGTCTGTTTTAGCAGAATTTCTTGAGCTGAAATATTGCCTATATGTTGAATGGCCGCTGCTACCATCACACACCCACTTATAAATTTAAGTTAATCCGGCACAATTCGATTGCTGTATGAATTCTTTTTTGTAGCTTTACAATTTTACTTTAAGTGTGATATCCTGTAGAGCCATTTCAACCAATATATCGGATATCAAAATTTTTATAATTTTAGGGGACTCTTTGACATTTCTTAGCAGCGAAAGTTAGTTAAGATACTTCCAAACGTTATCCTTTTTAAGATTTATCTAAAAACTGCGACTGGGGTCCAACAAAATTTGAAGTGGACGGTTGAAAGGGTCGTTTTGGATTTCACTGAAAGCTTGAAAGGTCAAAAAATCACTTCTAATAATTTTCTTTCATCATTTAAATTAGAAAAAAGCTTACTGAGAGAAAGCTGACATACATCGGTACAGTTTGAGAGAACATTAATTCCTTCAATATGGTTATTTTCAAGAAAGTTTCTTTGTGCACATCAGTATTTACTTTCAGTGAAACTGCTACATTGTTCCCATTGTGCACACATTTGGAAGCAGTGTACCAAAAATATCATCAAAAAACGGATGATCCTTACAGAAATTTCTATGCATAATACAACAAAAAAACAACTGGTCTTCATTTACTGAGAAAACTTGATTTTTGCTCTTGTTCTGTATTCATAATTTACATAAATAAATGTATAAACATGTACAGACCATAAACGGTCACTTAGCTAAGATTTGTGACTTTATATTTTGTTATCTTCCTATATATCATAGAATACTAAAAATGTTGTAGAAGTAATAAAATGAAAAAATTCCACCTGAGCTAATGATTTAAGTTGATATATTGAACCGTTTCGTAGTTAAAGCAAAAAGAGAACAAAATTTACCAAAATGGTTAAAGGAGATCCCACTGTAATATATATAAAAAAAATTCAAGAAAGTTCATAATTATGGCGACCGCAAAATGACCGAAGCGCGTGGAACGTTGCTCAAAGAGAACAACCAATTTGATATAAAAAATTTTAGCATTTGTAAGTGATGTCGAATGCTATATATATGCCCGTGTTGATTTGGCAAAAGAAACTGAAAAAATGAAAGCCAATTCTGTATGACAAAATCTCATTAGAAAAACATGTTTCAAGAATGCTTCTCAATAATAACTTGCGAGATTACATTAAGTAAAAACTCCTTTTTAATGTCTTTTCTTTCTTTGTCTAAAATAATTGATACAAGTGAATGAATTAAATCATTCTTATTATCAATACAAAACACATCCTTGGAATCAAATATACATTTGTACCTATGCATGTACGTAAACAATTGTCTATAGAAAATTTAAAATTTTGAGTACA
The DNA here is from genome assembly GCA_023159175.1 of Wohlfahrtia magnifica. Lineage (NCBI taxonomy): Eukaryota > Metazoa > Arthropoda > Insecta > Diptera > Sarcophagidae > Wohlfahrtia > Wohlfahrtia magnifica. The sequence continues at coordinate 199,089 of JAKWBJ010000482.1, read as the reverse complement.
ATTTTCTATTGAAATTCAATTAATATTTTGTATTATTTACTCTATTGATCTATACCCACATATTCTTAATTGATGACTCTATTGTTTTCATTATAGTTATTTATAAATTTCCTCACGTACATTTGTATTGTTCGAGCAGGAAGACCATTCGTATACATATATATTTTCTCTTCTAATATATTTTCCATTTAATTTACAAACAAATTATGTTTTAATGAATTTTAAGAACTAAAACACTTTCTCTACAATGTACTCGTATATGCCATATATTTTATAATTGTATTTTAGGATTTTGGTATATGTTAAACAAATGTAACTATAATTTACTATAAAATTTAATTTAACTTTTACCACACAGAGTTAAATTAATTGTAAATGGAAAATATTTACTTGCATGCAAGTTGCATTATGGCAAATAAATGCTATATGAGTATAGTGAACAAAATCTAAGTCTGTTTCTTTATTTGACCAACATTAATTAACTATAATAGTAAATATATTTCAAATACAAATTTTTTGCATTAATAAGCATTAAAACTGCTATAGGTATGTACATGCATTAGGGCGGATCAAACAATTTTTGTTTTTCGAATTTTTGTATCTTCTCTACAATGAATCGATGTTCCATAGCCTTAAATATGCAAATAATATATTTTCAGCTTCCTAGGTCAAGTTCTTGAGGTATCGCAGAGAAACTTTAAGTTTTTGAATTAGGATATTTGTAAAAACAAAAAGTAATTTTTATTTATTCACATAAAATAGTACATTTAATATAAATAAGTATTATTAACACAAATAGTTCATTTTGTTGTACATTATCAGTCTCTTTGTTTGAAAAGTTGAGATTTGGTATCAAATAATGGTTAGGGTGGAGTGAAAATAGCTAAAAATATATATATATTTTTTTCATTTTTGTAAATCTCTTGTACAGTTAATCGATGACCCAAAAATAAGCTTAATCCATACAAAATATCAAAGCCTTACGACGTTATTTTAAGATAGCGCACGAAGGGTTAAGTTTGAGAAGAAATACAAGCAACATATAAATTTAGAAGTGATACTGTTTTCCTGATAGAAGCTATCAAGTACAAGAATCTGTTTTAAAAACCCCCCCTACTTGACAAAGTTGTGTAGTACCAACACTCAATTTCTTCAACAAAGAGACTGATTATGTATAACAAAAATTAACTATTTGTGTTAATAATACTTATTTATATTAAATGTACTATTTTATGTGAATAAATAAAATTACTTTTATTTTTACAAATAGCCTAATTCAAAAAATTCAAGTCTTCTGCGCCAGCTCAAGAACTTGAGCTAGGAAGCAATTTTTTTTATCATGTTTAAGGCTATGGAGCATCAATTCATTGTACAGGAGAAAATAAAATTCGAAAAAAAAAAATTTGTTGCTCCGCCCTAATGTACATCCGCATGGGAGAAAATTAGTAATTTGCATTTATGGACATAAAAACAGTGAACTAGTATTTTACTAATTGATAATCTAAAATTTTATTGTTTAGGAAATTACAACAAAAAGGAGTTTTTTTTCAAACTAGCTTTGAAATTAAATTACATTTCGAATTAAGCAAACAAATCGTATATATCGTTTTACAATTACATTTATTTGTTTGTAAAACTTTAAAATTAGATTTTGAAAAAATATACCAAGCAAAGATCACATATTACGTTTTATTTACAGATTAAAGTTATGTTGTAGAAAATTAAAAGGTAAATGGGATATACTGTGCATACATATACATAAGACTGAAGTGATATTTTAAAATAGTTTATGCCTAAACTAATTCAACACAGCTAGCTAACACATAGGCTGAAAAGTTCATTCAATCATTCATTGCAATCATTCCAACTCCGCTTACACATTTTAATACCAGTTTTGTAGAACGAATTATCTTTTGCCTCAAAATAGGCCTTAGTTTCAGCGATAGCCTATTTATTCGTTCGAAATTTCCTACCGGCGAGCATCTTTTTAGGCCTGCGAACAGCCAGTCGACTGAATTCGTAGCCGTAAAGTCGTACAGACTGCTGTGGTGAATGTGTTTAACGAAATAGGCTAAAGTTGATTAAGGACAGCTAATAAGATCATTTTCTGGATTAACATAATTTTATATATTGAATTTTCATTTAATTTTAATTAAACTAAGTTATATTAAATATCAATAACGTATAACTCCACAAATCTTTCAGTTTATCTTAATTATTACGGAAAGATTTCACATTTGCTAATTCTCCGAACAGTACTCGTAGTCTACTATTTTAAAGTATGCCCATGGTGGAGGGCACACAGAACATTTTTTGAAAAATACTTACGCATACTAAAAAAATTCAATTTTTCCCACATATTAAAAAATGTAAGATAAAGCAATAATTACAAAAAATTACCTGATTCATATATGTATTCATATTAACAGCCGTATTCATAGAAAATTAGTTGAAATACATTTAATGGATAAAAAGGCTTTTTAAAAAATTCAATATTAATTCGAATTGACGTTTTACGACGGTTTGAAATTCTGGTAACTGTTCCTATATATTACGAGGATAATAGCAAATATGTTTAAATGAAAATGGCTTTTTTGTTTTTCAAAATATTTCCCTTGATGATTCATACACTTTTTGCATTCCTTCAAACCATTTCCTAAAGCAGTTTTTTATTCCTCTTAAGAAACCTCCAAACCATGGTTTTTTAACGCTTCGACTGCAACTTCCCCTGATGATTCATACACTTTTTGCATTCCTTCAAACCATTTCCTAAAGCAGTTTTTTATTCCTCTTAAGAAACCTCCAAACCATGGTTTTTTAACGCTTCGACTGCAACTTCGGTGCTCGTAAATCCTTGATCACTCTATTTACCTTTAATATTTGCGTGCCAAATCAGAACTGTACGGAGGATGAGACATCAATTCGATGTATCGATGCTAACAAATTCACCTGTTTGAAGAGATGTGCGAGAGCTAGCATTGTCATAATGGAGGATGATTCGCCTTTGGCGATTGGTTTTACGAACTTCTTCCAAGACTTCCGGCACACAAATGATCGTGTACCAATCAGAATATATCGTCCTACGTTGCTCAAGCGGGACAGTGGCCACATGACCCATTCGGCCAAGAAAATAGAAACCTTTGGCTTTGCTGTGCTTCTTCTGCGAACAACTTTTGTTGGATTTAGCTCTCCTCGTTATACCCATACGATCGATTGGTGATTTGTTTCCGGCTTATACGCATATATCCATGATTCGCCACCTGCCGCGATTTTATGCACACAGATCTTTGATTGATCTTTGGTTGAAGTTTTTATTAATTTTTTTACACCAATCGAAGCGAGCCTTTTTTTTAAACGATTGATAAATCATGTGGTGGCCAAAGGGAACAAATTTCGTTACAACTAAGTGTTTATTCACAAGCGTATGTACTGGAGTGGATCTGATGTGCAAGGATACCTCTGTCTCACAATATGTCACATGGCGATCTTGCATTGTCAGTTCACGCACAACAACCGATGAGTTGTCTTGTGTAATGTAAAAAAAAAAAATAAATAAATAAAAATGAAACTGAAATACTGGAAAACTACCATATTTCCTACTGTAATGAAAAATATTAGAAGCTTGATCTTTTTTTCTGTTTTCTTTGATGTTTAAAAGTTTAAGCATTACCCGGATTAATGATTTAATAAAGAGAAACTGCGGGAGCCATAAAATCACTAGCAGCAGTCGGCTGGGGGGGGTTCTTGTCTCTTCTTGATCAAGTCTCTTTTATATGGACTCCCTATATGTTAACTATTTATTCTACTTTACGAGGCCTAAAATAGCTGTATCGCAATAAAACTAGCTACATATGAGAAGAACTTTACATATTAAAGTTGTAGTGCTTTTTACTATAATTATATTTAGTTTCCTAGATGTTAAGGAAAACTGTGCCTCAAAACCCTCACCTACCTACATCCTGTTGGCAAACAATATTCTTAGGATCACAAAATAAACCTCTCCTAACTCATTATACCACGATTAACAACATATTCGAATTTCGAATTTCATAATCAATTTATTAGATAAACTATTCATCCCATTTTAAGATCTTAGACAAATTTAATTATAAAGATTAAGATATCGATTTAAAATAGGTTAACGTAATTAAATTTTGAAAAATTTAAATAAAATTAAGTTTAATCAATATTAACAAAATTTAAAAATATGAACTTCGGTTAAATTCCAATTTTTGAAGAAAAAAAAATTATCAGTTAACAAGAGAAAAACGCTAATTTTAAGAAAACAATAAAAAGCGAAAAGAACAAAATTAAGAGAAGTAAATTGATATTTCGATTATATTGATAAATTTATATTGCTTCACAAAATTTTGTTGTTGTTGTTTACACTAATAAGGTTTAAAAATTTTATTGTATTATTATATGCAAGAATCTTCTGTTGTTTTTCCTGATTTATTTTAATATTATATTTGATTACTCATCAAAATCCACAACGTCGAAGAGGCCTTTCGATGTAGGTATGGGTTTTGTTGTTCTAATTTATAATTGTTTCTTTTGTTGTATGTATATTTACATTAAGTTTAGATTTAAGATATAGGGCTTAGATTTAGATTATGTTTATAAATTAGGTATTGTTCAATATATTATTTTAGGAATTTACTCGTAGTTGAGTTCGAGTAAATGCATTATAATTTAAAATTATAAAATAGTGTAAATTTTAACTAGAAGTATTTGGTATTAGGAATAGCAAAACTGACTTTAATGAAATTATCTATAAGCTCTTCATTTTAAGGCAAAAATTATAATTTTATTTTTTTTGACATAAAGTTTTACATTTAAATATTTAGAGAAAAAGGAATTGCTTTAGGTGGTCGAATTCTACTTTTCTTTCGTGGTTTTTATAAACTTATACATATATTTTATCTTTAGAGAAGTTTAACAACAAACATTTTTAGCCACCACTGTACTCTAAAGGAAAAGTTTCAAAATTGAATTCTTTCTAATTTATTATTATTGTTTTCTTTGACTATGTCTGTTTTCGTTATAAGTAGTTTGTTAAGTTTTCCATTAAATTAGCAGAAAACTGTTGTAAGTAGTACATACATGTATGCAATAGCAAGGTTTATTTTCTTCTCTTCTTTTCCTTTTCTATTTTTTTGCGTCACTCTTCTAGGGAGCTTATTGGCTTTCCACAAAGTATATATTGCTTTGTTTTAGGCTCTTTAATCAATTTGATAATCCGCTGTAGCTTCCTCTATATGATTTTTGTGTGTATAGTGGTGAAGATCCTTGCTAATTGGTGGTGATCTGTACTTTAGGATTGTAGGTGGGGTGTTTTTCCTGATCATTCTTCTAATGTTTGTCATCATCGCCAGAGGTATGCGGGAATGTCAGGGCGGCTTTTTTTTTATTTTTTAGATGGAGTTGTCTGGAGGGAAGTTGATGCCTTATTTTTTTTATTATTATTAAACATTCGAAACCACAATAATATTTTTTCTTCGTCATGTCCTTTGCTGGGGCTTGAACCTGGGTAGTTTGTGCTGTTATGCGTGCGCTCTAACCACTACACTACGTCACCCCTATTTAATTATTAATTATATAGATTAAGATTATCCTTAATTTAGCCTGTTCGCACACGGGTTTGTGGTAGCTTATCCTGTGAAATAACGATGTGATCCCCGTGTGTCAATAAAATATAATTTACCAATGTTAAAGAATAAAAAACAAAAATTGTAGGTGCCCATTATCTAAAGAAATTTTAGCATGTATTTCATTTTTCTTCTAGATCTCCTCTCTCGGCAATATGGGTAAACCGTTCAATCCGTTTCAACGTTACTACTTCCAAGGACACCTTATAAATTTACTACTAAATAAATTGATCTCATTACAATGACTCTTGAGGTTTTCACTCTTCTAAGCTTTAAAACTGAATAATGGAAATTCACGTTTTCTTAGAAAAAGAAACCTAAGGTTGTATTAAAGTAAATCTGTTGTAACGTGTAACGAATACAATGAGTACCGACTATTACCTTTCACTCCCACTGTAAAATTACCATGTAGGCGATTTTACATAAAATTCTTTCCATATAAATTTGCTGTGTAACCACATCTAACTTTTCCAAACTAAGTCAAAATAAAAACATACGGTAATTAGAATAGCATTATCAATAGGTAAACGAATAAAAGTATATAGATGTAACATTGTCATTACATACATTACGGGCGATACTAGGCCATCACTATCAAACATATTTATGCTGTTATACACAAAAGATATGGTTTAAGCAATCTTGACAAAAGTCAAGCAACAAAACTTGATTAAACATTACTGGTTTTTTAGCAACATTGTAATAAATATATAGCTAAATATAAGAAACAGCACATTACTTATTCTGATTATAAACGTTACCAAGTAAGTCTTTCAAAGTTTTGCACCACATATGTTGCTAGGGTTTAAATAGAAATATACCGTGTAATGTAGATATTCAAATACATTTTCATTACCAAATATCAATTTCTGTTTACTTTAATCATACTGCCATAACTTCATTGAAAATATGCCACGAGAAAGAAATAAATACATTTTATTTGAAATTTATCAACGTTTCCTACAGTTGTGAAAAATAATCCAAGGAAAACATTCTCACATTCTCCTGAAATATCAATTATTTTAGCCAAATTGATTTTCTTAACTCACTGTAAGGAAAACAAAAAGCATTTCTATATCAAAACTTTGTGAGTACGCTTATGCTAAAAAATGTCAAATTTTATTATAATGCTGCAAGATTTAAGCTATTGACATTAGTGTTACTAGTTCGCACAATATAAATAGTACCCCTCGTATAAGCGAAATATTAATAAAAACAAAATTTTCAAATATATATATGGCGAATCTATGACTTTGAAAATTGGTTTAAGGTTTAAATTTTTTTGATAAATTTTTTCACAATAATGTTCTGAAAAAAGCTTTAAAGTACTGTCGAATTAATTTAAAAATTTGTTTAATTAAATATGATTTAAAATTGAAGTTTTATGTTCAAATTCGTGTATGAATATCATTTTTTTGAATTTTTCTTAAAATTATTTTGAAATGTCTTCTATTTTTATAAATAGGGCTGTAAAACATTGATAGAAGAAAACTAAAAATAATTTGCACACTTTAAACAATAAGATGTTTGCCTTTGAAATATAGAACTAATTTTCAACAAAATTTTTAAATAATAACACTAGTTTACTAGGTTTTTGTTCACAGTTTAAAACATGCATATTACAATTAATTTTGGCTGTCTAACTATGGGAAAAATACCGAACAAAATCTTGGGCGTCAATCTTTTGAAATATTTACAAAAAAAAAAAAAAGATTAAGAGTAGCATTAGTTCACGAACAAAAAATTGCAAATAAAAAGTTTCAGTTTTTCCTTAAATTATTTTATTTTGAGAACCCACAAACATTCTGAGACTCAGAGAGTTTTGTCCTCTTTAAAGTCTTCACCAAAAACGTATCTACCATAAAATTGTGACTTGTAAGTGGAGAAACAAAAAGGTAAAATTAACCACCGTAGGTAGCACTTGATCAATAAGTTTCAGGAATTACCCCCGGCGGTCCGAACTTTCCGATTTGAGTTTATTTTAGGTTGGTAAATATGTTGTTGATATTCTCGCTAAATCTGAAACTTGTGTAATTTTATTAAATTTAATTAAACAAGAGATTATTTTAGAATTAATGTAGTTCTTTTAACTGAAGTTTGTTGAGTGAATACATACATGTTGGTGTTGTCAACTTTGTAAGCCACAATTGCACTGTTTATATATATATATATTCATATTCATATTTAAGGTATTTTTAAGTAAAACACAATTCTTTAAACGTTTTGAAGATAAAAAATCTATTAAAAATTATTTTGTTTGCATTTATTTCATAAATTTTCTCCTACTTTTGGCAACACTGGTGTAGATAATACATCCTACGCTTAAGCAAGTTTACATTTCTTACTTGATAAATTTATTTTGTTCGTATAATAAATAGATTTTTCCTTTCCTATTTATCCCTGAAGGCTATTACAATTTTTCATCATTTATACACTATTTCTACATATTGTTATACAAATATTATTTACAAATAATTTATTTAATTATTTTTCAATATTTAAATGACATATTATTTATATAATATATAATCTTGTGTACAAATATAAGCACAAGTTCAAAAACCATTTCGTAAAAGTTTATTGATAAAACAACTTTAACCACAAAACACATGAATGTACAATTAGAATATAAAAGCACTTATATTTTTTACTGTCATATGTATGTATAAGTACACACTCGATTATATATAAGTATGTATGTGAATGAAAGTATCAATAGGTGGATCATTTCATTTTCAATAGAGAAGTATACGAATTTCAATATATGTATTGAAAAATATTTTTAATTTTATGCTATTTCTTACAATTAAAAATTTGTGTTTATTTTACTGATTTTTTTAAAGAGATCAGATTTGATCATGAAAAAGATTAATCAAAGAACCAAGATCTTTTTTTAAATATGCAATATTATGTGACTTCTTACTAACTAATTGCATTAAAAAGTATTATATTGTGGAAATGATTCATATTTGAACACCCATAGACTTTCAGACTCGACCTAAAAGTTAAATAAAACTTTATACAGCCACATGCATTTACATTAAGGATATAACAGCATGCATAGACACTTACTCATATATATATATACACATACAAATGCATTTATAAAAGTGCTCATGCAGCAGTAAGAAAAGTTTTCAGTGTGATAAAGAATTTTCAAAGCAAATAACGGTTAAGCTGAATGGAAAAAAGAAAACTTTTTATCTCAAAAAATATTTTCAGTATTGGCAAGTAATATTGAAAAAAAATATATTTCAAATAAAGAATTCAAGAAATTTAAACTTTTGTAATAATAAGTGTTTTGTTAACCCTATATGTAGCAATAAATATTTGCTTAATATATTGTATGTTATGATCGTCAGTTTTCAGTTTATTGTCAAATCAAGATTATTATATACACTTCAGAGTTTTTTCAAATAACAGTTCTTTTCTTTAACACTTTGGAGAGAACAAATCCGACGCATAGTGTTTAAGTTTTATATTTAGGCAGCCAAAATTCCAAAAATTATAATGTTTCAATTAAAAAGAGTGAACCAAAAATTTTTTGTGTGTTCACTGATTAATTTTTTAAAATTGTGATGACTGCAATTGATATTTTAACATTTGTAGTATTTTGCCATTATATACACAATTGGGCAATGACAAATGGTCGCGCTTTTTCTTATGTAAAGTAATCTTATTGCCAAAAATTCTCTTTTTTACGTGTTTTAGTCTTTGGGGAATTAATTTTGGCCTTCTGAAATTAAAAATCGAACACTATGCGCCGTTTCTTTTTCCTGTGGAGTCTATTTTCGAATCATTCGGAGTCTAAATTAAAACAAGGAAAGTCCTCAAAATAAAAAGTTTTGAATGATTTTAAATATGAGAGTCCCTTAGCTGTTACTAATCCAGGCAGGCATCTTTTTAATATTAGTTATTCGAGAATTAAAAAAAGAACACAAATTGCAAAAATATATTTCGAAAAGATCGGTGTAAATATGTCCCTAAATTTTTATTTTTTTTTGAATTCATCATTGAAATTTTTCCAGAAACCTTGGAAATATTAGTGACAGCCATGATCGGCGGTTTCACTGAGATTTAAAATTCGTTTATCGAGTTTTTGAGACCAGCACACGCCAATTGTCAATTATTGGAGTAGCGTAATAGGAAGATTTAAAAATGTATGTAAAAGAAGGACTAAAACTTTTAAATTTCAGCTTTTTGTTCGAAAACTAATACATACTACTCTTAGTTTTTTATTCTTTATAAATATCTCAGAAGTCTAGGTTAGACAACCTAAATGCCACTATGCAACAAGCAAAAATACCTTTGATATTCAGTTTATTTCTTGATATGCTATGGATTCTATGGATAGGTTTTTTAGAATTTTTTTCTAAAATGTGAGATTTTTGAAGAGGTTGCTTCATACATTTTATGATAACTTTAAATTGACTTATTCAAATTCATCACGCTATATGTTAAAAAATTCCAAATTATACCAGCCCTATGTTAAGTCGTTCTAATATCATTTTTTAAGATGACAAAAATTTTTTGATATTGAGAAACAAATTTAAAAAAAAAATAATTTTTTTAATATTATGAAATTTTTGATTCGTGCAAATTCACAAAAAATAGAAAGCAGCAAATATTTACCAGTTTCACTCTTTTTCCATAAAGCTGCGTATAATAAAAATATAATAAACCATAACTCATGAGAAGCGATGCGTTAGTACTTATTTTATTCCCAATAAAGTGAAAGTACCTGAACAAGGGTTCTTCTGTAGTACATCAGGTGTTCTAAAACTAAAGCTTTACAATCAATCAGAGCTCAGTGATCTTATCAGAGACCTATAACTAACAAAAGAGTAATCAGAGATCCTGGCGTCTCGTTTATGAGACCGAAATTTCTTAGGAAATTGTGTTAAGACAACAATGTATCGGAATCGACATAAGCCATTCGCGACATAAATAGTCTCCTTAAGGAGCTTGGCCAAAAAGTGAGTTTAATTAGCGCCATGCAAGTCTTAAAATGTGAACTAAAACCTTATAATTAGTGTTATTAATAATGATTAAAAGCTTGATGGACTCTAAGAAATTGCCAGATTTGTGTAAACATTTTTCGTTTGCAAATTCAACTGATATTGTTTTATTTAATTTTTTGACTCTAATTGTAGTAATCTGAAATTAAGAGAGTACGTTCCTTTCAGTTTGCTATTGTTATGTTTTTTTTTTATAGATGCTGGATTAAATGTGCTTTGCAATCTCGAGTTTTACTTGAAGTGCTTATCAATACCTATGTATGTTCGAACTTTTCGCGCTATATCAGATGGTTTTGGTTATTTCTAAAGTAATAATTCGGTAGAGCTTGGTTTTATTTCATTCTTTGAAGCCTAGGATACCTTAAGGACAGTTGTAAGAGTATATTTGACCAACAAGGGATATGATAACTGAATTTACTTTTTGACAAAACTTTTTGAAAAACGCTTTTAAATCAAATGCAATATGCCATCAGTAAGGAACATGCAGAAAAATTCCAAATCTATATATTTCTGTTATGCTTATGGACAGAATGTCGTGGTTATGGACAAGCAGAGGAAAAATTTTAATTGCGGTTTCGAGCGTCTAGTAAATATATGGTACTTCAACCTCATTCTAAACAAATCCATCTAAAAGAAGCGCAGACTTCTCAGCTTACCTCTGGCGATGATGACAAACATTAGACGAAAGATAAGGAGAAAGCGTCATTCCTACTGGGAATGCTAATTAACAATCATCACAACTACTTAATACGGACCTGCATAACTACGCAATCATGTGGGGGTGAGCAACAGTAGAACTATTCATCTGCTTAGCATGAATATCAACTTGAGTAATAAAACTGAAACAAGGCTATAGATATTTTGTGACAGCCAATATGTTCCCTAGAGGAGTGACGAACAAAAATGCTTACCGATAACATCTGGTCTACGTGTAAGGATGCTTTGAAACTTACTTGCAAGTTACAGGCAAAACGGTAACAGGAAGCTTCCTCTAAGAGAATATATTTATTTCAAAATCCTTGAAATTTAATTAAAATTCTGAAAGTTTTACACTCAGTTGCATTATTGACTATTAAAATGAAATATCTATCTACAGAGCTTTCCAAAAAGAGGCTTCATTTTGACCATCAATAATGTCATCAAGCAGCCATATGGTCGCCTCGGCTATACATGCAGGACCATTTTATTTTCATGAAATTCACAAATTTTCGTTAAACTTGCATATTTTATCTTTGAGGTCTTAAATCAATTGTGAGCCTATCTTTCCCTTAGTCGAAAATGAGTCTAAAAGTTTTAAATTACAAGATCCAAAAGTGGCCAACTGTGCTCGACTCTTCGTGAAATAACGCAGTCATTACATTATTAAAGCATATAAGCTATGGTATCGATACTTATTATTATTATTAGTTATTTTGTGAAAACAGCGGACATCTGCCGACGTGCTACAGGTCAACGTTTGTCCGACATCATATTCCATTATTAATTCCTATATTTCTATTTTATATTGGTATGAATAAAACTAAATTTGACAAAAAAATTTGTCATTACTCCAATTTACTTCCTAACCCCAAATTTGCCCACCCTTTATTTCAAGGAACCAATCAGCAGTGACACGACGTTGTTGATGGTCGATAGACGAGAGTTCTTGTGCTAACTGAACTTTAAAAGCCTTATGCAAAATAAGGTTTAATGTCGTTTACGGAATGCTCAGTTCTACAAATCGATAAGAAATGTACAAATGTGGGTTTGCCTCAACACTATAGCCTACAATAGCAATACGCTTACTTGTCTTGAGCGACGTGCACAGGTTCATATCACAAACTTTTTGTAAAATCTCCCAATTTTCCACTAGTTTCACAATTTCTGGTCAACGACACGAAAATGCTTTAGTGTTGTGAAGTGTGACAGAGAAATTTGTATTAATTTTGCCATGCGTGTATTATTGAAGCGTATGTCGTTTAATTTTTATTAATGGTATAATTTGTACTTGTCATTTGTCAAGTAGTATTAAACTGATTCATGGGAAGTGCTGTCGTACTATTGAAAATGAAATGTCTTATGGGAACACTTTGTACAAGTGTCTTAAAATTAAACCTGATAGGAGTTGCCTTTAATCACATGTATTTTTCTCAACCCAGTAATAAATAATAAGGTTTAACTTTTACTTTTATTTTCTTGTTGCCCAGTATAAATAAGTCTTAAAAGAGTTAAATTGTAATAGAATTCTTTGTAAAAATTTGTATACAGATAGGTAACAAATTAATATCTTTAAGGCACACTTACATCACATATGGCTTGCTTCCCAAGCTTGCTCACGAAGTTACCCAATCATGGAATGATTTTTAATTTTTTAAATTGATTTATAATTAGCGGATTTTCGGTTACATAGTTCAAAACTTTCGAAAAACTAACGAAAAGTACAATTTAACGAATCTTAAAGAAAAATTGAAATCTGAAAAAATCTTTGTCCGTATGTCATATGCAAATATCAACACAATTTTAATAATTATATATTTTCTTTATTTTTCTGAAAAACTATTTTATAATTTGTAAACATATAATAAACATCTTTGTAAGCTTATTTGTTTGTTTTTCATTCAATCACGCGTAAACGACTGAACCGATTTTTGTTGAAATTTGAAAGACGGATAGATCTGGCTAATGAAAGAAGTATAGGCTATCTTTTTTGATAATTGGACCTTGGAGAAGTTAAAATCGGGAGAAAACGGACAAAATTGTGTCAGTTTGGAAGTTTAGCATATTTTCGCGCTCTTAATTATATGCTTTTGACCTTGCAAATTTTGTTGAAATTTGAAGGATAGATCAGCTAATAGAAGTGAAGGATAGATCAGCTAATGGATTGAATTTGAAGAATAGATCAGCTAATGGAAGTGTAAATTGTTTAAATATTTAAAAAGGAGTTGTTAAAATCGAAGGAAAATGTGCAAAGTAAGTGACTTTGTTTCTAAAATAACTTTTTTTTTCAAAACAAAGTAATTAGTATTTACTAATATTCCAATTTTGATGAAATTTGGAACACAGATAGATCTAGCTAACGAAAGTGTTATAGGGTGTGCATTTTTCAAATTTGGACCTCGGAGAGTTTAAAATCATGTTTAACTGGTTATTCGTGTTAAATCAACCGGTTGATTCGGTATTCGAAAAATGAATATTTTGAAAAAACTGTGTTCGACAAAACCAAAAAAACGGTTAAAACAGTAAACCCTAATATATATAAACTTTCAGGCAACACCGGATGAGTATAGCTTGTTAAAGAATAATTTGAAAAGTATTTAAATATATTTTTTAAAGAAGTTTTTTATGATATTGATAGTTATTTAAAACTTTATCTTTAAACTACATAATAAATACATATATTTTTTTTTTGCTAAATTTAAACTTTATTTAATTTCATAAAAAAAAAGTTTATTTGATTAAAATTTTTATGATTTCAGTTCAAAGGTAGATACGTAAGTGCAATTGAATTTTATCTGCAATTAGAGTGTACTTAAATAAAGCCTTAAAAAATATATATAAACATATATAATTATATTCTAAATAGACTCTTAACATAAACTATGAAACATATTAACATTATTCTACTTTTCATTTGAAAATCCATTATAAAACTCAGTCAAACAGTTCAAGATACAAATAAAGACAGTAGAAATATATTAAAAAAAAATAATTTTTCAAAAGTGTATATGATAGAATCTTAAAAATACCCACCACTGATTTGACAAGCACAAACTTAATACAAAATATTAAAGTTATTAAAAACAAGATGACTTTCCTATGTTAGATTTTCAATAGAAATAGAAGAAAAGCAACATTTCATGTAACGAAAAATGAAGAAGAAGAAAACAAAATTATGAAAAATAGTAAAATATGTTAAACTCTAAATAAAAACCAATCGCACAACAGTTTTGTAAATATTACAATTTCTGTTAAGACAAAATGAATAAAAATGTAAAGAATAAAATTGTTATAAAAAAAGGAAGATTTCTGATGAAAGCTAAAGCAGATGTCGGTGGATGACGATGTGAATGATGGCGATGATTATGTAGTTGACGATGTAGTCGTTTAAATACGACTAACCTTGTGCTAGAATATTTCTATTTTTATTTAACTTTTTTATATCTTGAGATAAAAGAGCACACTTAAAAACCACAAAACCAACACGTTTAGTTTGAGTTTCGTACTGTATGAAAGAATAAATTGTAAATAATTAAGTGTTTTTTTGCAATTAGTTTCTACGATTTAGGTTAAAATTGTTGAACAATTATAACTTGAATTTGTATTTATTTTTTTTCTGTTTAACTTTGTATATTTGCATTTTGCTTATAATGAATTGTAGAAAAAAAAAATAAAATTATAATTATTATTATTCATTGAAAGTTTTTCATTTCTAATTTATGGAAATACATACATACATACATAATTGGTAAAATAAAATTTTTAGAATAAAGTTTAAATATTATTTAAAGCTTTTTAAAAACAGTTTAAAGTCTAATTTCTGTGCATAAAATTTGTTTACAATGCCTTGTTAGCTTAATTTAAAATATAACGAAATTTTAGATATATAATATTAAATTATAATTATTTGGCTATATTCTGTAAACAGAAAAGGAATAAATTTGAAGTCAAGTAAATCAAAGATAAACAAAACTTTTTATAATCAATAACGTTATGTTAGAGGTAGTTGATCGAATTAATTAAAGAAATACGAAAATCTTGTCAGATTTTAAACTTATTAGCAATATGCCAAAATCGACTTTTTGCGAAATAAAAAATATTTTATTGTTGAAAATGGTTTACTAAGGCTTCAGCAGCAACTTTTATTTTGCGAATTTTTCATAATTCCCTTATTTACAAAATTACCATTACTTTAAATTTATTAAAGAAAATAAATATTTCGACCTTTAAATTTCCAGAATTCGACCAACTAATGTTTGACAACATTGTACAAAATTGCTCTAATTTTGCACGAAATTTTTTTTCGCAACTATGTTATGAATAACTCCGAAACTGTTGAAAATACAAAAAACAAAATATGTTATTCAAGTGATTTATAGGAAAATATATTCCTAAAAGTTTGCTGGTACATGCATTAAAATCGGTCAAGTCGTTTGTAAGTTATGATGAAATATATTGACATAACTACCATATTTCGGGCAAAAAATTTGAGCGCGATAGAAAAGAAATGAAAACGTATTTTAAATTCATTCCATCGAAATATTATATTCCATATTGTTTTATTTAAAAGCTTTTTTTGCTCCAGATCAGTGTAGTAAGAGATTGATAATTAAAAAGCATGCATAGGGTGCCGGCTAGAACATCTACTGCCGCTTTATCACAATAAGGAAATTCATTAAATAGTTTGTACGTCTTGTTTACCCATACGAATGAGTAATAAATATTATTTTACAAATAATCATATTTCTCATACGCCATGTGCGTTAGAGTGACCCTTTAGTTAACACACAACCACTATTAAAATTACATACATCAAGAAAAATTACACATAAACTTCAGTTTTTTCTAATGTTATATACATAATGGTTGATTTTTAAGCCGTTTGAGTTTTGAAAATTAAAAAAAATGCAGAAAATTTGCAAAAATGAATGCAATATTTATTTGTGGCTATAAATGAATGCCTTCCATTTACTTTTTAAGGATATAAATGTTGTGATCTAGCAATAAGCATACTTTTTCCAGCAAAGTTAAAAACAAATACTTTTTTCAACAGACAGAAGCTTTTAATACAAGCTAAGTCTACATATAACACACTGGCTGAAAAGCCTTGGGTCTACAAACATAAAACACTTTTTTTGTTCAAGACTAGCTTTATTCAAAAACGTAATCTCCATCAAGAGCACTGCAGTTATACCCACGCTGCTCTAATATCTCAATACCACTTTTGTAGGAAGATTTATCTTTTGCTTCGAAATAGGCCTCTGTTTCAGCAACAACCTATTCATTCATGCAAAATTTCTTATCGGCAATAACTTTTTTGAGGTTTGCGAACAGCCATTAGCCGCTGAGAGCCAAATCTGGCGAATACGTGGATGTGGAAGCAATTCGAAGTTAAATTCGTTGAGTTTTGCCATTGTTTTGATTGATCAGTTTTTGGTCAACAGTGAGCAATCACGGCACTTACGTTGAACAGAGCTTTCTCATAGTCAAGTGCACGTGCAATGTAAAGCCAAGGTGTTCTTTTGATATCTTTACGATATCAGCTAACCCAGGCGACTTCACTTTGTGACCATTCGAAAAGATTTTGTTGGGTTATTTGAGGTTTTCTGGTATTACAGCCTCATTTGGACGTCTATTGCACTCGGCCTCATCGGTATCTGTACGACCACATTTGAAGTCAGCAAACAAACGCTTTATTGTTGTACTGATGGAGCGGAGCCCCTATATCCCTTTTCATCCCATTGCTTTGCTTGAATTGTATTTTCTCCTATCAAAAAGCAGCGTAGAATTAAAGCACGAAATGGTTGTTGATCCCTTGTTTTGAAAATAGCAAAAGTGGCTTCACACTTAGCACAATAACTAACAAACTAATTATTTAATATAATAAGGTGTATTTAATATTTGCTCATTTCATCCAAACTAAAAAATGTTACGTATGGTCACCTTATTAAAAAAAAACTCAACGTTCAAATAAGTGATTAAATAGCCGCTTTTGCTTTTAGAGATGTACCATTATATTATGTTTATTTAAATCTATATAAATAAGTTAAAAATCCAATTCGTCAAAATGATAAGGTCAGTTATTCATTTATTCAAACTTTTATTTAAAGTAAGCATTAATCAATTATTTTTCATTCAATCAGTTCCCATTACCTTGTATTGTCTTAAAGATACGGTATGGCATCGCACTTACTAAATTGTCCAAAACGTTGGAGCGGATTTCGCGCCAGCTGTTGCAGATTGCCACTCTTAATTTATCTCTTGTCCGGTACTCTTTGTTGTCTGTATAAACATTACGCAAAAGCAATCAAGGGAAACGTACTGGCCAATCAAGGACTTTAATATTGTGCTCCACAAACCATTGTCTGGTCGACTTGCTAACATGAATTGCTGCGTTGTCTTGATGAAAGGTGAAAGTTTTGTCAGCAATTTTGGCCAAATAAGGCAGAAATCGTTCAGAGATAATGCCCTGGTACTCTAAACTATCCATTCAAGTGGAAGGAAAGTAGAGTTCCAGGGTACAATGTGAGCTAAAGTTAGCCCAAACCATCAAACTGCCACCGCCGAAATTCAGTTTGGAAAAAAACATGTGCTCCTT
Organism: Wohlfahrtia magnifica; assembly: GCA_023159175.1. Classification (NCBI taxonomy): domain Eukaryota; kingdom Metazoa; phylum Arthropoda; class Insecta; order Diptera; family Sarcophagidae; genus Wohlfahrtia; species Wohlfahrtia magnifica. The sequence continues at coordinate 181,129 of JAKWBJ010000482.1, read as the reverse complement.
CCTTAAATCTCGCCAATAGCAATTGAAAACATCTGGTCCATCGAAGTTAAATATTTTCTCATCAGAAAAAATTAGCTACAAACCCAAAAATGTATGGAATATTTTGTAACCTTTTTAAAAAAATGTTTGCCAATTAGTTGCCATGTTTTTTTCCCAAACTCCTTACGCTTAATCTTATTCTGCTTAGTCAGACAGGGAACTTTTTTTAATTTTGTTCGAATAAGGTTTGGCTGGGCGTTGGTAGCTCATAGAATTGTGCTTTTTGAAGCTTGTAATTTCAATACCTCTTTTATTGTTACCGCACTTTTCATGGAATTCGAAGCCTTTCGTGAAATTAGCACAGTTTCACGGGAAGTCATGATCTTTGGACGACGCGTGCTTTTTAATTTTCCATAATTTTACCTGTTTTTGAGAAAATTTTGCACACACATCTTTGTGTGTCCCAGTTTTTTCGCCATTCCATGCATACTCAATCCCTGCTCATGAAGTGCCACAGTTGGTCCTTGTTCATAAGGTGGGAAAGATTACCCACGATCCGTACCGCGCAAATATTATTCAAATTATAATTTATTAAAAAATAAATAAATAAAAAAATAACAATTGTTATACCTTCTGATTAGAGTAATTGCTTATTAATTAATGACCTTATCATTCTGACGATTTGAAAATTTCACTTATTTACAAAAATTTAAATAAACATAACGAGCCATAACCACCAAAAAGACGTAAGCGCCATGATTATCGATTTTAGTATTTTGATAAAAATCGATAATATTAAGGCTCGATAATATGACGGTACCTCTCTTAGAGCAAAATCGGCTTATTATTCTCTTATTTGAACGTTGAATTTTTTTGAAAAAGTGACCATACATAACATTTTATAGTTTGGATGAATTGAGCAAATATTATCATTTTGAAGCACACCTTATTATGAAGTTTTAACAGTTTCCTTTTGCACTAACTGAAAAAGAGGTGAATACAACAAAATAAGCGTCATCTATGTGTTAGACTCGGGACTTTTCAGCCCATAGTTTATAAATATAAAGCTTTTTATTTTATTATCTAAACAAAATAATATCTTTACATGTCTGCCAACAGCAAGTTATTATCATGCTTTGTTTTTACCATTGCATTTGCTTGCAGGAAATTATTTTAACTCCTAAATTATAGTCTAATGCATAAACATTAAAATGTAATTTAAATATTGCCTGACTTTATGCCATATATAAGGATTGGTTTGTCTTTTTCCACATTTGCTTGTATTGTTTTGATTTTTATTACAATTTAACACACATGTACGAGTAATTCGTAATTTCCTTTGTCTGTAATCAAAAATACATAAGAAAAAAAAAAACATTTATCATAATTTCTTATCATGACAGGTCGTTTTGTTGTTTTTGCTATTTTTTAATGTTTTATTTTATTTATTTTGTTGTTTATTAACTTAAGGAAAAAGTAATTCAAATGTTATCTTTTATTTTTTACAAGAAATCCATTGAATTTTCTCTTCAAAGCAAAATGTTTGTCAGTATAGAGTGATTTATTTTCCATAGAAAGCTTAACTAGAACTCAAATACTACTTCAAGAATAGAACAGAAAACCAGATTATACTCAATCTATTCATAAGAACCATGACGGTTCACAGTTTGAAACTGGTTACCTCCTGATACTCGGAATAAAAGATTATCAGCACTAACGGCTATGATATATAGGCACACTAACTAAGGGAATGCTACGGTTTTGACTCAGCTATAAAAATAATATTGGATATACCAAAACTCTACCTTAATCCGGGTTTCCTGGCCAATTTACTGGATAATTAACAGCAAGAGAATGCTTTGATTATCCCTGCGAAATGCTGGCTTTGAAGTTTTGTCTATACAGCTGGGTAAAAGAAAGTCAAATTCAATATATCCAGTACTAAGGGATCTTCAGCACGGATATCTCTATACTTACTTATAGCCAGGCGGCCACAATAGTAGACCTAAAGTTTTCTAATAAATGCCTGGTATCTCTAAGCAATTTGGAGATACATACCACAGCTAACTTTAACTTTTTCAAGAATATGAGCAGGTGCTACTTTGGTTTATATCGGATCAAGTAAGAATATTGTAATATCTTTTAAAATTTGTGGACAGCGGATGTTAAGGGGACTGCTTCTCAGGACTGCTATACGTTGAGTGAATAGCTCTTCTGCATCGATACCAGGAAAATTATGTCGTATCAAATTAGTTAAAAAATGGGATGAGTTTTGAAAGAGAAGGAGGAATCTATGGAATATCTTCTTTATCATTGCCTGGCATTTGACGACTTTACGACAAGAAGAGTCTTACAACTTTTTAAGATCGGCTAGGTGGCTGTTGGAGAGTAGACAACTTATGTTAGGCCTATAGAGTGATAGTGGACTCATAGTATTATAACTTCTTTATTAGAATCAAACAGCTCACAATTGAACTAAATATGGAAACTTATCTAGTGTATTAAATTAAAGTTATTAAATCTTAATGCAGTCCCGTTTTGGTACCACAAAACACGTTGCATATAATGATGTCAGCTGACGTGTATTACATTGGCTTATGCCATTATAATATGCATGTTTATCCAGAGACCACTGCCCAGGAAAAGCTGGCACAGTTTTGGATATGCTTTTACTCGATTGACTCATAACCTTTTCGATTTTGTTCCTGTAAAGCTCCAGCAAAATATGCCTTGTGATAAGACAAGTAGTTAAACTTTTCTATCTACTATTGGTCTCTAGCAAGTGAATATACCACAATATGTGCATAATCTCATGCATCAAGATAAGAGCCTTTTAATGTTTGTGGTGAGATAGTACTTTCCGTTTATGAGATTGTCGGCTCCCTCATTTCCATCAATATTATAGCATTCCGAACTCAAAAACAGAATAACTTGACCGTAAAATTCGTTTCGATTTTAGTGACTTGCTTAGAGTAAGATTTTCAGGGTTGACAACCCACGGCGTAATTCAATTAAGTCTACCCGATTTTATTGGTTATTATATTTAAAAACAAAAGTAAATATAATTTACGTATTAGGTGTACAAATTAATTCAGTTTTTTTTAGCACAAAAAATATAATGAATAGTGAAATTTTTTTGATATAAAAATTGATCAAATCACTCCTTACAATTTTGCCACACCTCTGAACAAATTTTCAAATCCAGTTTCAGAAAAACTTCTCATCTTTTGGGGCGATCCGACTTTAAAGCCGATTTTGTATTACTTCAAAAGAAGCGATTCGGTGACATGCCAAAGTAGATTGTATTCGTCGAAACAGAAGTCAGAAGTAGCAATTTTCCGATAATGTTCCGGGAGCGGCATTTGATCATTTCTAGCAATTCTATCTTTTTTGATGTAAGGCTAAGCGTTGCCATGCAAAGGAATAAATTGTTCATGTACCTTACCCACCCATTCTGGAGACATGTATAAAGAAGAGAATTCAAGTATTTTCACGGTCAAATAGTCGACTGCATCTCAACGTTTCCGAGCAGAGAACTCAAAACCAATTTAAAGTTCAAAGTTGATTCAGTAAATAAATTTCTCGGGTGTGTTAAAATATATTGCGTTTTTGCGTCAAGATTTGTACGAGTACTGTGTTTACAATTCATCTCTCAACAAGCTAACTACTTAAAAATTCTTTTCGATTTTAATTTTTTCAACTAAAATATATCGAATATATTAACAATTGCATCAAGAAAAGGTCTTAAAAGTTCGAGTGTGTCTGACAAGTCTTTTATTTATATAAAGTCAAAGCTTTTTGCTATTAAACAATGTGCTAAACTTATGAAAGCTTATGCCATAATATATAAAATACAAGCATTTTGGAAAAAAAAACAATAAATAAATTTTAAAACCTTTAAGGCTAACAAGAAGGGCGTTTAATTAGTTAAGAAAACATAAATTCAACATCATAATTATTGTCACTATTGCCAACTAAAATAGGAGTTAACATAGGCGACTATTAACACATTCATAATGAAATACAATGTTTCAGTTCATGTAAATTAAAGGATTTTAAAGAGAAATCTTCCATACTGACATGGTGACCTATAAATTTTTAATTTATTTCTCTCCTTAATGTCTTTTCAAAATTTTCAATTTATCATTCATTCACTTACAAATCTGAATCTTTGTGAAATTTAAGCAACATCTGCAATATCATCTACTGAGATAAAGTGGAGATGTGGTTATACAATTGTGTATATTAATATAGATAAATATTAGGGTGGCTCACAATTTTTGAAGAAAAGTAAATATTAAAAAGAATAAATAAAAAATAAAAAATATTTTATTATATTTTTTTTAATATTTTTTTTTTATTTTATAAAAATATTAAAACAAATTAACAAACAGGTTTCACTCCAGCCCATAAATAAGACAGGCAGCATTATAGAGTTATAAAGTTTTATCAAATTCTGTTAGAAATAAATAGCGTTTATCAGGGTTAAATTTCACTCTCAACAATCTGACGATAAATTCATTGAAAATTTTGTTATTTCTAATTATTACAAAAACTAGTAACGTTCTTTACATTACACATTTTGTTACACCCTTATATTGAGATTACATATGTATATCTGTGTAATATTTTTTTTTAAGCTCAATATTTGTGCTGCTGTCACGCACGTTAAGCTGCTTGTTTAGAAAACTGCTTCAAGCTCATTGTAATTCATTCAATAGTACATAAACGAGTACAACAATATGCACTGGTTCCACACCATACAACTTTCACTTCCATATCATTCTGCAGCATAAAAACATACTTTCTAATGCAACAAAGTGTACATGAGATGGCAATTTCTCTTCTATTCTAAATGCAAAATAAATTTAACACAAACACTAACATCAATTCTTTTTGTATTATCACAGTATATGCATGGTTATGTTCTTTTTGTCTATTAGAGATCTTAGAAAATACGTACAAACCAGCAGATTTTTCTTCTTTCTTCAACTTATGCTTGCTGGCACAGAAATGTAACTGAGCGTAAGTGTTTCCCATGTAAGATTGAATAAATATATATCGTTAAAAATTAATTTTAAATTGGATAAATGATGAAAAGAAGTACATTTTTTTTACAAATTTTTTATTTACAATATAAATTATAAAATATCTATTAAAAAAAAAAAAAAACGTAGAGGCCAGGGTAAGCCATATAAAGTTAAATTAATGTGGTGTGTTACTCCGAATCAATTAATTCACCTTTAGCCTATAAAATGACAAATATTTGAGCTGCAATTTAAGAAAACTCTGTTTGGATTTAGTATCCATTCTAAGCACTGAACTACTATTGCTTAATTACTCAAATAACCAGCTGAATCTTACAAAATAATCAAGAACAAAAATTAATGAACAGCATCTATTTGTCGATTTTAATATATATATATAAATATACATTTAGAAATACTACATTCAGATATATCTTTAAATACCTTTGAAATCTGACTGTCAAGTGCAGCCTTAAAATCGACAAATAGCTGCTGTTTATTTATTTATTTTTCTTTTTTTTTTCTATATATGTATATAGAGCTGAATGATTTTAACTGCAACAAGTTCAATAGTTAAGTTTGATAAAGACCTTTTGAATCCTTTAACTGTCAAGCGAAGAATCAGACTAGAAACATATGTATATGTATATTTCAAATTGAGTACATCAACATTAAAAAATCACTTGTTGTGTTGATTAATTATTTTGATCTTGACGAAAACGCCATCAGGCTTTAAGGATCTCTTGTGCACCACATCAAATTGACGCTACGATGAAAGCCTGTTATCCTATTTGGTGAGAGAAGAAATCACACCTTTAGAGTTACCATATCATCCTTCAGAAATCTCATCCTCTGTTCGACTCACAATGTGCAGCACCTATACCAATCATCCAATGAAAATGTGCTGATAATATTTAAGAACACAGTGCCTCATAACCAGGCCCGCGAGTATTCTAAGCACGGTCCTGCTGAGCTTTCTGGATCTACCGGGAGAAAGGGAGACAAAGTTTTTCACCTACCTCATACTGAACGCACACACGCACCAAAAAAATTTTCCTCAACTAAAGAAGCCAATCCTCTCCTATTGTAACCCACAGAAACACCGAAAGTGGCTCAGGCTCAATAAACGCCCGTAAAGCTTCTCTATTTGCCAAACACTTAGCTTTATCGTTTCCAGAGAGGACCTCATGACATAGAATAATAACCATTTACTTAACATTGCATGATGAAAATTCCCCCAAAGTTGCCTAACTGTCTGGTATCACATAAACATTCAAGCCATTTAGTTTTCTTCTTTGGTCTATCGGTGAACAAAACCTAGTCTGAGGTATTACGTCAGCGTGAATGGTCTAACTATAAATTTCTCTCATATATAAGGACACTGAATTAAAGTAGGCGACATATGATCATTTATCCCAATGAGGTGATCGCCATCAAATAGTTGCAATACCATTGTGTGTCCTACCATGTAGCCGCCTTCAAGCTGGAGGCACCTATAAATCTAGAAGAAGTTTTGCAGGCCTCCTCCATTACTAAAATGTGTAATAAAGGAATGCGTAGGATGGCTATAATGTCAAATGTGTGGCAGGTCCTTATCGCGCTCTTGATTGAAATAAAAAAAGGCGATATATCTTCTCAATAAAGCGTGGCGACTGCCAAAGCAACATAGGGTAGTATTAGTCTTTTCATAGAAATAAAAAATCAAAGGATTTTTTTAGATTTCAAGCCACACGTTGTACCATTTTCCAAAAGTAAGTATCCTATCCATTTAATTTCACCTCAGAATCCAATAGACGCGTTTTTTAGTAAACCTTACAAAATTACCTTGTTCGGAGGTTTATACTCAACGCCCTTTCCTGCATCAGTTGAAATTATGTTAGAGGTATATCGCATTCACTCTGATATGGATAAATCCTCTTATCCAACTATCAAGTTCTGGATTATCGGTTTATCCAAAAGTAGGGAATCCCAAACTACTAAACTTTTCCAAAAGTTCATCTAGTGTTCACTTGAATCCACAGAAGAGCTGATAAATCCAAAGACGTGGACACTGCCCAGTAGTCCTTATTGTCCTTGATGAACCTTAGCTATCAGTTTGAAGTATCATGTAAACGTTGGTAACTACAACATTTAAGCAATCAGGGAATTATAATGCCTAGATGGATTGATGGATAGATTAATTGCTTGGATATTTTGAAAAAAATTATTTTATAAAGCAATATGGTCTGATCCGCGTGAGCTGTATGAGCTGTATTCCGACATCGAATGCACAAAACTTTAGCTACTACATTAGTTAGGATTAGACGTCTAAAAATTCCGAAAAGAAAACCCAGAAGGAGGCGACCAAGACTGCACGCGAAAGATTAAGTGCAACAAAACAAAACTTGACATTAGAAGCAGTACACAAAACCAAAGCAATTTATTGACAAATTATTCTATGCTCGGTCTGTGACTCACAAGGTTTGTACTGTCAAAGAGCTTGGCAAACACTTCTACGTATTACGGTTGGAAACCACTTAAGTAAGTAAACTACAATGAAATTACACATCGCGTTATTTTTCTCTTTTCGAAATTAGTATGCGGACAACAGTAACCACGGGTACTCCCAACTATATACAAAATAAAGGTGCTTTTTAACACTCACAAAATTCTCAATCTTTTTACAAAAAGTAACTATTAAGCGCTTTATATAAGTTGCCTTTATTTTTTGTTTAAAATAATTTATCACTTATTTAAAGCTAATTAATTTTTTTTTTGTTTGTTATAAATTTAACAAATTTATCACTTACAATACCATAACGGCGTTATGCCTCCTTCTAGATAAATTAAGTTTAAATTTACATCCTTCTAATCTATGTCACAAAGAAAACAAAAAAAAATAAAAATACTTAAAACCTTATGCGAAAATAACAGTGTTCAGAAAACACTAATTTGGTTATTAACATTTCATAAATAACATAATATAATAAAATAAGATTTACGAGCTTCTTAAATAAAATCCTTTAAATATTAAAACTCATTTGTCACACAGAACTACCAGAGAATTAAAATCTTATTTAAGTGTGTATGTCAAGACGTAATGAGACACTTTAACACGTACATTTGACATTGAAAATCATAATTCTACTACCGTTTTACTACCAAACCCTTGTAAATATTTATGGGATAATTGTCCAAGGACCTATTATTAAGGAATAAATTCAAGGGATACGCTTCATACAAAATATATGTTTCTTAGACCTTCTTTGTGATAATCTCTACATAAAAATCTGAAAATTTATAGTTATAACTATTAATTTAGTTTTATAACCAATGTGCGTGATTTTGTTCATTTTTTTCTACTGCAGCCCAAAGAGGATATAAAGGTATTACAAAAGCAAATATATATTATAAAAGTTATAGAAAAAGGCAAAACAATGTTAGTTTTTATTACACTACCTTGAATAAAGTATAGTGGAATATTCTTGTGTGTTACTCTTTCGTTATTTCCCTGAAACTGTGATTATTAATAAAAATAAATAAAACAGAAAATTCTTCGCTTTAGCCAAAGCCATATACACAGTAATTTTTGCGTTATACATAAGATTCTTTTTTGTTTTCAATATTCTCCCAACATTATATTTAAAAAAAAGGACACAGTGGTTGTGGAATTTTTTTACAGGTATCTTTATGCTAAAACTTTGGATATTAAAATTTTCACCATAGACTCAAATTTGTTGAAGTAATCCCATAATCGAACTTAGTTGTAGAAAATTCTAAACTAAAAAGCAAATATTTATTACAAAAATAGATCAAGTAAAATGCGAAATTCATTCCTGATAAGATTTAAATAGTGTTTTATTGTTGCACAAAAGATTTTACAAGCAGATCAATATTTTGTTAATATATCTTAAGTCAGTAGTTATTTTTGTTATACAAGGCTGCCAGGCTACTGCCTCACATCACATCAGTATGTGAAGAGGAGAGGCTGCCTTCAACGTGGAAGAAGAGCATCATTGTAGAGTTACCAAAGAGTGACGACTTGAAAGACTATAATAATTGGAGAGGAATTACTCTACTTAATATCATATATAAGATACTTGCAGCCATAATGGAGGCTTCAGAGCAGAATAGACAATATACAGCGGGACGAACAAACAGGCTTCAGACCGAATGGAAGCTGCGAAATTCAGCCCAACACCTTACGAATAATCATTGAACAGTCCATATAATTGCGTATCCCCCTGTATCTACTGTTCGTCGATTTCAAGAAAGGGTTTGATACTATCAGAAGAATGGCTATTTGAAAGCACTAAGAATAAAAGGAGTACAGAAGATAATTCGCATAATCAGATGCTGGAGTTTAACAAGGACAAAGTCTGTTCAAAAAGAAGAGGGATTACTTGGAGTCTCTCACGCCAACTCGAAACTTGGACTATGCAGATGACATTTGTCTACTCTCGCATAGATTTCCAATATGCGGTCGAAACTGGAGGACATAGAAAGATTGACTCGTAGCGTTGGGCTTGAGATAAACATCAAGAACACCAAGGCCATAAGAATAAACAATACGAGCAGGAAAAAGATCATGCTACAGGGTCAACCAGTCGAGTATGTAGATAGCTTCTGCTATTTGGGAACTACAAACAGTGGCGCAGAAACAGACGTAGAAAACAGGCTCAATAAAGCGAGAGCGGCATTTGGACGACTGCAGTCAGTATGGAGTCACATGTATCCAAATGAACTAAGCTCAGAATATTCAACTCATGTGTTAAATCAGTACTGCTGTATGAGAGTAAAACCTGGCTTGTATCGAATTACATCACACAGAAACTCCAAGTGTTCATTAACAAGTGCCTCAGAACAATATGCAGAGTATTCTGGCCTAACACGATAAGTAACACAGAACTGTAGAGCTTGACTAATGAGGAACCCATACTGAAACAGATAAGGAAAAAAAGTGGGTATTGATCGGTCCCACCATCCGAAAAAGGCCAGAAAGTATCATCAGAATGTCCCTCGAGTGGAATCCTGAGGCTCAAGAAATCGTGGTCGACCAAAAAACACCTGGAGACGCACAATTATCCAAGAACTGAGACAGAACAACCGTGTTCGATGAAGATGCTTTGTGGAAGCCGTATGCTGCCAAGAGGAGTAAGGGGGGAAAAATTCTGCCAGGACCTAATTTAATCCGCAATCATAACACCTTAATTATATTTGATATATTAATGCAATTAATAGAGGGTGTTTGTGTATATTGTGGCAAATAGATCATCAGTAGAATGATGCTTTAACAACGTTACTAAATTATCCAAATTTACCTTGCAAATCAGTCATAGAGAAAGCAACTTATGTGCTGCAATGGGCCTTAACCTTCGCTTTGCTAATACCCACCCGGGTGACAATATCGATTTTCTGTTTTTAACAACTTGCTTAAATTTGTTGCGATCTAAATTAAATTTAGACTAACTGCACAATTTTAGAATTTTGTAAAAATATGATATAATTTTAAATATTTTAGGATATTTTTTAACTTTTTTCAATATTCTTCAAGGTTTACCAATACCCAACCTGGTAGATATAGAAATATTTTTTAACTAATTTTTCACTTTTATTAATTTTCGTTACAGCTTATAATTCAATAAAAAACGCTACGAGGGGTACTGTTTATATTTCGAGAACTGGCAACACTAATGCCAGTAGCTAAAATTTGGCAACACCATAATAAACTTTGAAATTTTTTAGCGTAAACGTACTATCAATATTTTGATATACAAGTGCTGTTTGTTTTTTTTTTACAGTGAGTTAAGAAAATCAATTTGGCCCAAAAATGGAAATTTCAAGAGAAGGTTTTCGTTGCATTATTTTCACAACTATTCACGTGGATTATCTTAACAAGATTGTATCGATGAACTCGATATCGCTGGTATAGTGAATTCAATTGTGGTAGTTCGATCGCCGACGAATTCCTTAAAGGCTGTCCAATATTGCTAGTTTGACATAAAACATCGATGCAGTACGTGAACTGATAATGCAAGATCGTCATTTGACATATTCTGAGATAGAGGCATCCTTGCACATTAGTTACACTTCAATACATACGACTTTGCATGAACACTTAGTTGTAAAAAATTTTGTTCTCGTTAGATACCCCATAATTTATCAATCGCTCATCAAAAGGCTCGCCTCGATTAGTGTAAGTAAATTATTGAAAAGTTCGACCGTGATGCTTTAAAAGACGTGTATAAATTCTGACAGGCGACGAATCATAGTGATATGCGTATGAGCCGGAAAAAAAAACAGCAATCGATCTGTATGTATACCAAGAAATAGTACAGCGAAGCAAATGATCGCCTGATTCTTCGATCGAATGGATCACGTGGCCAATGTTCCACTTGAGCAAAGTAGAACGGGCAACTCTGAGTGGTACACGACCATTTGTTTGCCGGAAGTCTTTGGAGAAAATAGTAAAACCACCACGGAAAGCGAATCATTCTCCATCATGATAATGCGAGCTTTCACACATTTCCTCAAACAGGTGAGCTTTTGAGCACTCAAAACATCGAATTGATATCTCGTCCCCCGTACAGTCCTGATTTGGCACCCAATGAATTCTTCTTGTTCCCGAATATCAAAGGTAAACAGCGAGGTAACGATTTACAAGCGCCGAAGAAGCAGTTGAAGTGTTCAATAACCATGTTTTTGAGGTATCTCAAGAGGAATGGAAAAACTGCGTTGAGAAATGATATGAACAAGTGCAAAAGTGTATTGATCATTAAGGGAGAATTAAAAAAAAAATAAAACCTTCTTATTTAAAAATATTTGCTATTAATTGCTATTCCCGAAATGTAAATAGTACCTCTCGTTTGTAGCATATTTTTTTAATTTTTTAATCATTAAATTATGATAATGGGGCTTGGTTGTATTTGCCACATTTGGCTTGAGAAAAGCTATTGACTCTTTGCATGCTTGCCGTGTATTTCGTCTTTGTTTGCTTGAGTAGAATATAAACGATTTGTCTTTCATTTTGTACTGCTTCCTGGAGTTTCATCGGCTTCAAAATTGGCATCCTGAACACAGTCATAACTGGTCAGATAAAAAGTCTAGCTATAGCATATTTTCTCTTGAATTCTTTTTATTTTTTGAATTATTATACAAGATGGATTCTATGATCGACCTAATTGAATATCTTCCGGTGATATGTGGTATTTTTAATTATTCAATATTATAGGGCGAGAGAGGTCTTCACAAAAGCTTTAAAAAATTGATTTCGCTGCAATTACCTTATAAATGAGGCGAGAACTGATGTAAAATTAAGAATACAATGTTAACAGCAACCGAAATATTACTCGTTTTGTGGAATACTGTGACAACCTTTTATTAATAATGTGTATACCAACCTTAGTCCCGTCACAATTTAAAACTATTTCTGTTCTATTCTGTGGACTAGATATATTTTTACAAGATGTAACTTCGCGGCTACGGAAAATCTGCTGGAACATATTGTTACGCAAATAAACAATTCCTAAAGTAAAGATATACTAATTTATTTAAGCTATAGACTTTACTAATGGCGTTGATTCTATTGGTTTGCCTCAAGGCTACATGTATCTGTAACACTACATTATCTGTGCTATTAACAGTAATATCACTTGCGTATTTAACGGTGCTACCGTACTGACTTTGGTGGCTAAGGCGTAAATAAGAGTGTTGAGTAATTTGTGTATATAGTTGAGTTCGCTGTATAAAGTAAAAGTGTACAAATAAAGAACTGTATAAAAGAACACACTCGTGTATTTATTTTATTTAACGCAACGTTTTAACGTCTTAACAAGGTTAAAACGTAATATTATTTTACATTTTTTTAATGTGCTTACGATGGATAGCTTTCAAGTGGTCAGCTCTCTAGCTAGCGAAAGCATTGTAAAAATATTGAACGTGATGACATTTCATTTCATGTACATGCCTACCAAGTCTTTCACCTCACGATCACATAAACATTTTTTGTATTGTTAACTTTTCTAGTATATATTTGCCATTGAAGTAGCTAAAACGTTTTGGAAGCATAAACTGAAAGACATAATCTAAGTGAAACATGTTCGTTCAAAAGAGTTGCGCGTATACATTTATATATTCATGTGGTCGATAATAAGATCTTAAACTATCATTTATTATCTCTAAAGCATCTCTTGTTGGTGCAACTTTATATTCTTGTTGTCAGGCCACAAAAACAAATTTTCTGCACAAATATATAATGAATTAAATTATTAACGTATTAAATTATGATTTCATTTTACATATCACTACAATAATAACGATTTTTTCTTATGGAGTTCGTTATAGCAAAGTTTTATTGTACCTTGTGAAAACTGCACGCTATAACAACTTATATAAAAACAAACAAAAAAATAAAATGTACGTAACAACACTCGTTTATTGGCTGAAAGCATATGTAAGGAATGCTGTACCACCTGGGTGGTTATTGGTAAACGATGTATATAAAAACCTTTGGTAAAGCGAAGGTTAACGGGCTTGTTAATAAATAAAATTGACGAATAAGGAATGAAACTCAACCATAACAGACCTTCCAGACTCCATTACATTCAGAAATATAGACTTTTTGGTGCGATTTACACGCAAGTGGCATCATTGGACGTTATCCGGAACTAACATTAGGGTGATTGGACATCTTTATCGTACAATGATCAATGATTTTTTGATTAAAAAATATGAATAGCATTGATCCAAGTGAGAAGTAATTTTGACAGCATACTGCTACGTGCCACACGGTGGCCACAATAAGTGAAATATTAAAATGAAAAACTATGATGATAAATTGATTTCAGGAAATGGATTTTTCTATTGGTCTCCAGTGTAACCAGATTTGACACCTCTCGATTATTTCCCATGAGGCTATGTGAAGTTACAATTAACGTCCCGCAGGGCAACAGTTTTTGTGTAATTTGTGACATATACTCGTAGCCAGTAATGCTCGAACAACAAAATTGAAAGTCCAGAATGCGCTTGGTAATAACTATCCACTGTACTAAAATACCCTACATACTTATTTGTAGTAAAATAAGCAAAAATGAGCGTAAAGAATTCATGCACCAACAATTTATTCTAGTTTTCTTGTGAAGAAGTATAAGAAAATACTTTTCTTTGTTATTGAATTTGGTAAAAGTTAAAATCTTTAAAATCCAGACTCTTACCTCAAAAAAATAAAAAGTTTATTTCAATCAAAAAATGTAAATATAAAAATCAATTATCCTCACATCTGGCATCCATTAATGTAAAAATTTTTAATATAAGATTAAAAAATATATAAATAATATATATTTGAGTTTTATTGAGATAATAACATGTTTTTCAAATGCCCTAAAATTTTTTTTTTTAAATTTAATGTAACTCGTTCGAAAAATTTTCTATTAAATAAGTTTTTTATGATATGGTTAGAAAAATTGAGTATCTTGTTATAAATTTATCTATAATACCCCAATGCATTTACAATATTTAAGAATCTCTAATGCTACTGTACGTTTCTTTATTGTAAAAGGATTATGTGTGCATTAAATATTGTAATAAAAATTTTATGGAAGTTATACCCAAAAAGGATTTAATAGAATAAGCTTTCTCTATATTTTTACAAACATGCAAGTACAGGGTGTCCGCCGGGAGGGTATACAACTTTGTTTGTATTTAATTTTTAATTATATGAAGAAGAACGGATCTTATATTGATAAATGTCTTATTTAGTGTCGGCAATTATGTATGTAATACAATATAAGATAAATGCCAGCCTTCGTTAGTCTCACAAATGCGAGATCTTTTGAGCACATTTTTCGTTACACTCTCACACATTTCATGCGGTATTTCATTAATTTCATCGCGAATAATTTGTTTGAGTTGCTTCAGCGTTTACGGTTTTTTTGCATAAGCCTTGCTTTTCAGATATCCCCACAAAAAGTCAAATCAGGCGACCGTTGAGGCCAATCAACGTCACCATTCCTTGAAATAATTTGTTGGCATTAAAAATTTTCAATCATATCACGATATCGCTCCCCATTGACAGTTACCGTTACGCAGTTTTCAGTTTCAATGATTCCTTCCGACCAAATTGATTTTTAATGGATGCAAAGGTGACTCATGAATAATTTGAGGGTTTTCCATTGCCCAGAACCGACTATTCTGTTTATTCACATAACCATTTAAATGAAAATGTGCCTTGTCAATCATTATTTTATGAAAATCGGGGTTTTCATGGGTAAGCTATAACATCCTATTGGCATGGGTACGGCGGCGTATATGGTCTTCTGAAAAATGCTTTTGTGTCAACTGAATATTAAATGGAAACAAATGCAAATCTTTGTGCAAAATTGTGACTAAAGCTGTTCTTTGAAGACCAAACTCCTGAACACGGCGTCGAATTGAGGTTGATAGATTGTTTTGAACACTTTCTTGAGCAGCAGTAATGTTTTCAGCCGATCTTGCAGTACGTTGCGGCCCATGTTTGGGCCTATTAGCTACAGTCCCTTTTTCTTCGAAATCATTTACTACACGATAAAGAGTGCGTCTTGTTGGCACGTTGTTTCTAGCAAAAATTTCACGTATCTTTCTCATCGTCACACTAATCGATGATTGAATTTGATAGAAAACATTGGTTTACTGAATATATTTTCATAATAAATTTGCCACGTCTCTACTTCACGACTGCCAAATATCAACTGTTAAGACTAATGTTTACAAAACTGGCGGCAAATAAAGTAGTATACCTTCCCGGCGGACACCCTTTACATATTATGACTACATTTTGTTTTTCTTATATTTTGTTGCTAAACATTACAGATTTACGATTTTATATAAAAAAAATATTTCTTGGTGCTGTAGTTAATAAAAAAACAAATAAATGCAAATAATTTTCAGAGGTATATAGACATAGAAAAACAAGATAATTGTTTACGGATGGAAGCAAAATAAATGTTCGATATTGGAACGTAAGTGAAATGGTTGGCTGAAAATGGTTAGGTGAAATTAAAAATAGATATTTCCTTCAATCTATAAGCACTTATACATCAGTTTAAATCCATATATAAATATTTCAATAAAAATAACACTGGTCTACAGCAAAAAAAAGCCTTTAAATAAAACTTTATGAAATACAATGGTTTTGATGCGCTGAATTGAAATCCGTTTTAAGTTTTTTCCATCGGGCTCAAATATTTTTTATGAGCGTGGCAAATTTTTCGCCCAAAATGTGGTAGTTATGTCAATATACTTCATCATAACATAGAAACAACTTAACCGATTTTAATGGAAGTACCACCAAACATGTAGGAACACAATTTCCTATAAATTACATAATTTTTTTTTGTATTTTTAACAGTTTTAGGGTTATTCGTAACTTAGTTGCGAAAACAAAAATTACGCTGAAAATAAGAGTTATTTTTTTAAGTCATAAGACATTTTTCAAAATTAAAATTTTACATATTAAGCACTTTAATTAGCGCATAAAATGTTATATATATGTTATATATATAATGTTATATATAGTTTTATTTAAAGACCAGAAATTTTTTTGTTATTCTTAGACCAGTGTAATCATTAGATTGTTCTCATAGCAAATTTAATTAAAAAAATTATTTTGCAATTCTAACCCAGTCAAAATATCCCTTTCACACAAAAATTTATTTTTTTTAAAAGGTTTTTATACAGGGAAAAAGATCGTGTAAAATCAACTAGAAAAAGATTGATTCAACATTTTTTCGCGTGCTGATTTAACATGATTTTATAATCAAACAAAATATAGATATTTTCATTTAAAAACAACTAGAATTTATGTTAAATTAATACATTGGTTCTAGTCAAATATAAGCAAAAATCTAGTTAAATCAAGGTGATGTTGAAACAATATGAAATCCTCATTGAATCAGCATTGTGAAAAGTTAAAGAACAATGATAAATCAATATGAAATTAATGCTTAATTAAAATTATTATGATGGCCGTACTGAAGCATCATGAAAACATATTGTAATAACATTAATTTTAATGTTAATTTGAAACTACAATATTTCTACATTCCTAAAAACTCCAAAATATCGATTTATAAGCTGATAACTTAGTTGAATAGCCTGATTTTAAACTTCTTTTCAGATTTGGAAAGGAAAGAAACATACCTTTTAAGTGATATAAATGGTGCTTGAGTAGCTTTGAACAACATAAAGGGTCCGCCAAAAATTTTTTTTTCATTCAAATGGCTGCCTCGGCACGGTGGCACGTAGCGCCGTCCTGTTGAAACCAAATGTTGCTAATATCCTCCTCTTCAATTTGTGTCAACAAAAATTCGTTCAACATGGCCCGATAACGATAGCCATTGACTGTAACGGCCACTCCTTGCTCATTTTCGAAGAAAAATGGCCCAATTATGCCTCTGGACCAAAATCCACACCAAACAGTGACTCATTTTGGGTATCAGCTTTTCAATGTATGCGTGCCGGTTTTCTGTGCCAAAATGCGACAATTTTTCTTGTTTAAATACCCGCCAAAATCAAAATGAGCTTCATCTGAAAAGATTAATAGACATTCTGCAACATTACAATGATTTTCAAAGTAATGTCGCAGCGTTGTTCAAGCGTATACACAACCATATTCGTTCAGCGAAAGGATAAAACTAATTATCTGTCAAATCAGACATGAGTTAAGTGTTACCATTCACGAAATAAGCACTAGTTGAAAAAAAAACGTTAGATGGCGCACCCTTTAGATGTATTTCTCAAGCAAAAACCTTTTTCGTCCAATTTTGTCCATTTTTTCAACTTTATATGCGTTTTTACGTATTGTTTTATATCAATTTCTAACGGATTTCTAAGTCGTAAGTCTTATTTTATTCATAGCTTAATATTTTTTCTTAACTAATTCATCAATAATACGTCTCCTATATAAAATAGTGTGCAAAATAGCATCTAAACTCGAGTGTCGAAAAAATACGATGATAAATGTGTTTGCTTGAGAAATACATAACGAGTCTTGCTAAATAGTTCCAATAAACTGAGTTTTCTAACTAACACCGAGCTCTTGTTATACACATTGCTGTTCTTCAAATCGATAAACACTGAGCTTTAATGTCGTGTTTAATCTACAACTACAAGTGTTTATATGGCAAACAAGCGGAATCGCCTATATATGCAACAATTTGAAAATATCGTACAAAACGTTATTCAGGACCAACTCATGAAGTGGTTTTACCACCTAGAAAGCAAATCAGCTCATATCTGACGAAGATGATATAATTGTTGTGTATACTAACTGAAAGCTTTTATCAGCCTATTGTTAAATGCTGGTCTATATACGCAATGTGCATTCAATTACGATAGCAATATTTTCTGAGACTGCATTACAAAATTTAGATTTGGAGCAGCACATACGTTCCGACGACGGGTTTGCTCTTTTACTACGCCAAGCAAAGGCCAATTTGGCCTTTTTACGATAAGAACTTGCTAAAGTCATGTATATCCGGAGCTTACTTAACAATTTACAATCATTTGGTGTAGTTCAGAGTGCAAGTATCGTTTCAACAGTACATTTCATCAAAGTCAGACAAATATGGTCAAAAAATTTGTCAAGTTTGTGAGGCAGAAACTCTTCCTCTTTGCTCTTGGATACAATAAAAACAATTCAGAAATTATTATTATTGGCTATACAGGACTAGATTTGTTATAACGTTTTTCTGACTTGATGAGGCTTATATCTCGTCAGATGTTCACAGTCGATAATCTTTCTTAGCTAGTCTAAGATTTGTATTTTGTATCAATATTTGATAATATATAATTTGATATTGAATTGATTTATCTGAATATTTTAAAAATGATTGAATATATACATATGTATATATAAAAATATAATAAATTCCTTATTGTTTTGATGTACTTTTAGTCACTTTTTTGGCCCCAAAGTAATACTGTTACAATATTGACCAAATTCTAACGCAAATGTGGTTTGTTCAGTTGGTATATTTAAAAAAAATGTTATTAATTCAAACTGTTTCTCCGAAATAAAAATTTAATCTATTAGGTCTAAGCATATTCGTATAATAAATAGATGATGGCGACTTTTTTGGTTATTTACATTGTTACATACATACGTGTTTATGTATCACCGTTTATCACACACATTCACGAGTAAGAATATGTACATATGTACATGAATAAATAGATAAAATAACAAATTTCTGTTCAATTATTTCTACACTAATGAGGTTTGTTGTATTATTGTGTTATGTAATCGGAATTGTATTATTATTATACTTTTGATAATTGTACATTTTTGCTTATAAGAGCTAATAACATCACTATTGTGTTTTACCTCTTAACAGTTTGTTAATCTTTTCGTCGTATTTGTCACGTAGACGAGTATTATTGTGCTTAAAAACCAATTGTTATATAAAGTTTCTGCAAAATAATTGCATTCTTAATGCATAAGTAATTCAAAGAAATACGAACTATAGTACAAATTCAATTCGCAGTAAATATTTTCAAAAGAATTTAAAAGTAGCAAATCATAAAATTAAATTTAATTATATAACATTTATCAGAATATCTATCTCCCTCAGTTTTAAAAACAAGATATTGACCATTGCTGACCGTTACTGATTTAAACCGAACGAAATGGTATTTGCAAAACTAGCAATAAGATATTAATAAGATATTCATGAAAGCATTATTAATCAACTAAAGACCACATATAGATAGAGGAGTATTTTGGCAAACTTAGTACTAGAGCTATTGGATAATACATTAAATATTGAAGGAATTGGAGATTATTTTGAAAAATAAAATCTGTTTCACGCCAAACACAGAAAAAGCACTTAGTATAAAACGGAACAAATATGTAGTTTTTCTGAACATTTATTACGTTTTCTGCACCCTAAATGGTTGTAGTAGATAATGAAATAAATCATTCAGTTTCGAATGAAACGCACATTCAGTTTCCAATTGTGTAAAATTTAGCTTGCTTAAAAGTGAACGTGCATTCATAAATTTACTACGTTCGTTCAATTTTGGTAATACTAAATGTATACTAATAAATAACAATACGTATTTAGTTTAAGTAAACTAAACTTATATTCGAAAATTTGTGATTGAAATAAAAGAACTTTTTATGGGTATTATTTCCTTTATGAAAAACTCATGCATACGTACATACGTATTAATATACGTTTGGCTTCACGACTTGCAAAATTTTCACGAAATTCTATTCTCAGAACAATTTTTTATTGCTTCAGCTTCATTTCGATTCCTGCTTCTTAAGAACAAATATATAAATTAATTTCGTTAAAATAAATAGTTTTAAACGTAGTACAAATAGCTACTTGAGATTAGCCCAAAAATTGAAAACGATTGAATATCATGTTGAAAACTTAAAATTAAATATGTATGACATTCACTCAAACCAAAAATATGAATTACCCAATAAACATTTTTCTAAAAAACAATGTCTGCTAGAAATTAAAATTATTGTTCGTCTATATAAATATGTACACGCAATTGGTTTCCTTTTCTATATACTAAATCGGAAACTTATATGGGACTCCGGTGTCTCAAATGCCTTCAATAGTTTTTCTTTAAAATTAAGCAAACTTTTTTATAACCAATACCAACTGAAGGTTCCGACTAAACACGAAAGTGTAAACGACAAATTCAAACGACACAAGTATACATCTTTTTAACAAAATATAAGACAATCAAAATTCTGGGCATTAACCCGGTAATAAACCACATTGAATAATAAAATTTCTATTGATTTCTGTATATTAAATATACTAAATTTTACATAACGTAATCTCAAATCCTATTAAAACTCATGTAAATTTGAAGTTTTATAAAATCTCTTTTAAACAACAAGTTTAATTCTTCAACATTTTACTGTTACCATAGAAACAAAACACAATGCAGCCAAAATGGCCTTTGCTGCAATAATCATTAAACACATAGTGATCAGCATTAGCATTATCATCATTAACAGTTGAGAATACAATAGTGCAACCTTAAGCAATTTATTGTTGTACAAATAATTTTGCGGTTTTAATTATCCACAAATATGACTTTACAGACACAATCGTTGTGCAATTCAGACATAGAAGCGTTTTATCGTAAATGAAATTTTCGTAGAAAATAAACCTTCCGGAGATAAGGTGTGCTTCAAATTGATAAGGTCAACTTAATATTCGCCAAATTCATCCTAATTAAAAAATGTTATGTATGGTCACGTTCAAATAAGTGAATAATAAGCCGGTTTTGCTCTTAGAGATGTACCGTTATGTTATATTTATTTAAATTTATGTAAATAAGTGAAGAATTCAATGCGTCAAAATGATAAGGTCAGTGATTAATAAGCAATTAATCTAATCAGAATGTATCACAATTGCTATTATTATTTTTTTTTTAAATAATTTATAATTTAAATAATATCTGCGGTGTATGGGTCGCGGGTAACCTTTGCCACCCTATGAACAAGGACAAATTGTGGCACTTCATGAGCAGGGATTGAGTATGCGTGGAATGGCGAAAAAACTGGGACGATCTTTGTGTGTTGTGCAAAATTTTCTCAAAAACAGGTAAAATTACGGAAAATTAAAAAGCACGTGTCATCCAAAGATCATGACTTCCCGTGAAACTGTGCACGAAAGGCTTCGAATTCCATGAAAATTTCGGTAACAATAAAAGAGGAATTGGAATTACAAGCTTCAGAAAGCCAAACTTTATTCGAGAAAAATTAAAAAAAAAATTCCCTGTCTGAGTAAGCAGCATAAGATTAAACGTAAGGAGTTTTCGAAAAACAACATGGCAACTTGGTATCTGGTAAACATTTTTTAAAAAGTTCATAATATATTCCATACATTTTTGGGTTTGTAGGTAATTTTATCTGATGAGAAAAAATTTAACCTGGATGGACCTGATGGTTTCAAATGCTATTGGCGAGATTTAAGGAAGGAGTCCTAGTTTTTTTCCAAAGGGAATTTAGGCGGTGGCAGTTTGATGGATTGAGCTGGCTTTAGCTCACATGCTACCCTGGAACTGTACTTTCATTCCACTCTAATGGATAGTTTGGAGTATCAGGGCATTCTGTCTGAACGTTTGCTGCCTTATTTGGCGCAAAATGTTGACAAAACTTTCACCTTTCAGCAAGATAACGCACCAATTCATGTCAGGAAGTCGACCAGGCAATGGTTTGAGGAGCACAATATTAAAGTCCTTGATTGGCCAGTACGTTCCCCTTAATTGCTTTTGCGTAATGTTTATGCCGACAACAAACAGTACCGGACAAGAGATGAATTAAAAGTGGCAGTCTGCAACAGCTGACGCGAAATCCGCTCCAATATTCTGGACAATTTAAGAGCGATACCATTCCATGTCTTTAAGACAAAAGAAGTAAATGGGAACTGCATATTTTAAAAATAATTGATTAATCCTTAGTTTAAATAAAACTTTGGATAAATGAATCACTGACCTTATCATTTTGACGAATTGAGTTTTGTACTTATTTACATAAATTTAAATAAACATAATATAATTGTACATCTCTAAAAGCAAAACCGGCTTATTATTCACTTATTTGAACGTAGAATTTTTTTGAATAAAAAGACCATACGTAACATTTTATAGTTTAGATGATTTGAGCAAATATTAAGGTGGCCTTATCATATTGGAGCACACCTTATGCATATTCTTACTACAATTGGAAAATAGAAAGCCTTAATGATGAGCCTTTGTTATGAGATGCGAATTATGTCGACGTATTATTGTGTTTGAGCTTTTTGACTCTAAGAATATAGGAATTAACAAAATATTTATATTTAACATATTTTCAATTTGCAATGCAAGGTTAGATGTTAAAACAAAATTAAAAAGCTTATCAGTTCAAATTTTATATTAATGTGGCTTGGTAATGTTTTTCAGTAAAAAAAATAAGTAATACAATAGTTATGGCGAATTGTAAACAAACCATTAAAAAACTTAATTCAAATATTACAAAAATCACTATTAATAGGGTGCTGTTATTGTCCTTAAACTGTGAAAAAGTATTTGTTTTTTGAGTTAACTATTAAAACGAAAATCAGAATGGGCACCCCTGTAATTTATTACATTGCTCAAAAAGTAAAAAAAGCCGCAAAAGCAACTATATGTGCTGATTATAAACAACCAAATCGGCATCAAAAACATAAGAAGTAATGTAGTAAATAAAAATGAACGGTGACAATAAAAGTAGGCGGAAAATACAAGAAATAACAAACAATAACAAACAACAACTAAACAACAAGAACTGGCAGAAGTATATGTTTACAATCACATGGCTTCATAAGAGCTAAAATGAAAATAAGGAAAAGAAATGGAATATACCTGAAATATCGAGAGATTCGAGAGCCATATAAAAGTACATCGATGCGGACAAAAATTAGTTTATATCAGTCATGAGCTTTTCAACTCACATGTATTCTTACGCTCTTGCTTTTAGTCGTCAAAGAGAGAGCGACGAATGCGTATGTGCGGAAAATATGCACAATTTTTTTTAGAACAGAAAAATAATTTTAAAAAGTTTCTTCGTTCTTGCTTTAAGTTGTCACTGAAACAGCAATAAATGCTCATGTGAGGGGGATGCATGTTAATTTTTTTTTAATTTTTTTAAAACATCAATTTTACTCTCTCTGAGAGAGCAATTTCCATGTTTTCAATAACACAATTACGTTTTTAGTTTTGAACAGCACTGATTTATATGCAAACTCATCGTGAAGAAAGCTTATTAGTATAAACTCAGCGTGACAAGTTTAAGTGATGTAAGCTCATCGAGGAGTTTGTTGGTTTGAACTCGGTGTGAAGAAAGTTTTTAAGGAGTAAACTCGTGAAGTAAAAACCAGTTTAGTTTGAGCTAACTCAGTAAAGAAAGCCAAGTGTGTATAACCTTTGCTTGAGAAGGTTGTGATCGAACCTAAGTTGTAACAATGAACGGGTTGTAAAATCTATAGTTAGAAAGATCTGTCGTGTAATTATTGTTGTTTTTAAAGTTGTAAATAGAAAGATGAGTAAAGAATGGAAATTGTTATTGCTCGTGGAAAGGTTACGAGCAGTGGAACTCAACACTGTGTTAAATAAAAAATCTTGATTAAAAACCAAACACGAATTTATTTTTATTTTAACTGCAACCTAAAATAACTGCAACCTTAAATAAAAAATCTTGATTAAAAACCAAACACGAATTTATTTTTATTTTAACTGCAACCTAAAAACTCATAAATAAAAGTTTTTAAAAACGTAAAACGTAACAATATAATAAAATGCCAAATTATTTTTTATAGGCAGTGTCGTGTAGTGCAAAAGAACAAAGTCTCTGGTGTCAATCGAACCCACAATTCCCACACTAGCAGACTAGCCCACTACCCATTAGACTATTGGGTCAGCCAATATAAGTATGTAACCTGGTTTAATTAAATTATATTTAATATTTATTATAAACATCAGTCCAAGCACAATATATTCGCTTATACCTGAGGTAGTTTTGGCTATGAAAACAGACAAATACAAAATTTTCATTTCCATTTTAATTAATGTTGCCAAATTCATAATAATTTCCATTATCCAATAGTAAAATCATACATCACATTTTGGCTTCTTTTATATAAATTGGCAAATATAAGTTTAAGTTTATGAAATTTATTACTGTTTGTATAAATTTAATTCAATTAGAAAACACTAAAATTAAATTAAACTTGTCAACAGGTAAATATAACTCAAGAACATTAATTTGTAATTTTGTTTTTGTTTTATGCTTCAGGTTAAGTTTATTGCATAAAATAATATATTTCTGTTCTTTTTTCAAATATCTACTTAAACTTTTAGGAATGTAATAAATTGAATTACCAAAATTCGATGTAAGAAAAAATTAAAAACTAATGAAATTATTTTACATTGATAATCGCATACTCTGATAACTTAAAGTAAATAGAGTTGAAATCGTTTAGAAAAAAAAATGTTTTAATTAAACGACAAAATATGTTATGAAATATTAATCCTAACCCTCCTGTCACGGATACTCCGCTACCTGTACGTTCTTTAAAGTAAAATTTTTCTTAAACAAAACAGAAAACAAATTTGAGGACCCACAAGTTCTTTCAGCTAAACATTTTAAGAAATTTAGTTTTCATCATTAGATCTCCTCATTTGTTTTAGTTGGGTGTATAGCAACAAGGTTTTTTTATTTCCCGTACTTTTTCCATTCCCGGCAAAACGGGAAATAAATTCTATTGCTGGTCAAACGGGTAAAAAAAATTCTTTTGCCGGGATTTCCTGGGAATCCCTCTACAAGGAATGTGAAATATTACTCTCCATAGAAAAAGAATTTAATTTAATTTCATGACACAAAGTAATCACAATAGAGTCATCAATCAGCAGGTATGTGCTTCGTTTACTAATTGTCACCACCGGAAATTGTATTGGCTTGAAAACCTGAAGAATAGATAAATGCTAAACATGATTTTAAATATCTATCAGGGTGCTCATGGTAGGGTTCGAGCATTAAAAAGCTTATATATTTTACATTTACTTTCTTATTCTAAAACGACATAGTTTTTATCAAACCATTTTTTGTTGGGCTTTTTTCGATAATTTTTAACAATTTTCTGTGCTACATCTTAAACTCCTTTGGTAGTAATGTTTATTATGACTCCCACTCAAAAATATCATAAAATATTTACCAAAGAATCTGAAAAATTTACTGCAACAGTGTTTTTTTATATAAAGTCTCTGCCACTGCCAATGTATGTCATGATTTAAGCAGAAAACACCTTTAACTAAGTGTTATTTCACAAATTATTTCATAAATATGTGACATACATATGTGGTCATAGTAGCACAGAAGTGCACTTGTTTAATCGATTCCGTAAATGTATACACCCGAACGAAAAGAAAAATATCCAACACAGAATAACAAATAAACAGCAAGTTCACTCAGTTGTGTGATAGCTTTTGATCGTATTAAAATTGTTTATTTTTTTTATTGTTTACGTTGTTAATTTTTTTTTTTTCAGCGCTCGCTATTACAAGTGCATTTTTTTCTCTGACTACTCTTGCTTTGCGACCACATATATGTCATTGTGGCGACTACATTTCTCAAACGCTGATACTATTTTAAGCAAGCTTTTATTGGAAATTTTACTTCAGCTGAGGTAAATGTTTTACATTTGGAAATATTTTCAACTTTAAAACTTTTATTGTATATGAAAAAAGTCTCGGGATTCCCGCATAAAAATCCCGGTAAATCGGTAAATTAAATCAACGGAATTTCCAGTAGAAAAATCCTTAATAACCACCTAAAGTCAAATAGTCCTTACACACCTGATAAGAGTACCCAGGTAACCGCAAATATCTTTTTATATTCTGTATTAAAAAGTGAATACATATAATAGCATTTTTGAAGGAGATATTATTTTGGTATTCGTGTTGCACTTAGGCCGTTTATAACTTTTATACTTTCCTTCTAAATTTCGAACTACCGGCCACGCAAAGCTAGAAACGACCCTTCAGTGCAGGCTCGTATGTTTTATAATGCGTAGAAGTATCTCATGGGCCTGTAGCATCCTGTCAAACGTGTTTTTCGATTATGATTGGCGTTTTGATAATTTTTTTTTTAGTTGTCAACTACACGTCAAAAGATATCAAGACTCCTCGACAAGGGCTAAGATATTTTTGAACTTAGGTTGAGGCTAATGTTAATGGTCATATATCCGGCTTGATTTTGGTGCTATAACTGATTTTCTCGTATAAATATGTTTTCAAAAATCTGTTTTTGCTGTTCAGATTTCAAAAGAAAGGTCCAAGCTTATTAACAATATCTACTAATCGTTTTCAGAAAAACAACTATTTTTCTGCAAAAATTGTTTGGCACTTATGCATTCTACGAGGTGTTACACAGGCGCCCATCAAATAGAGAGTTGGAGGCTATCACTACTGAAATCTAATCAATGTCTAGAAATTCGTCAGGTCATTGAAGTTGGGGAGTATACTATAGAAAACATTCTATTCTTGTTGGGGGTACTACAATAGGTCGCAATACTTCAGTGCTTCTTGACGGTGATAGTAATGATAAGCACTTTAGTCTGTCCAGGTAACGGTATATTTGGTTTTAAAAATAATTTCATAATAGTCTTAAAACAAATGCTACTGCACTGCTAATTAAAATAAATAACTTAATAAACGTTTCATTTAATTTCTTATTTTCCATTTACTTTAAAAGGGTTAGTTTCTGCTGAAAAATTTTAAACTTAGATTGCAAAAAGGAAACCTCTTGCCAAAAAATATTTATGTTTCTTATAGTTTTATGTATTTTAGTTTCAACATAAATTTCCATTTAACATACTGTATATAAACACAAGTTTTTGTTTTTTACTTCAAATAATAAAAAAAGAAAAACAAAGTAAAATAACAAAACAAAACTAAAGAAATTTAAAAAAAAAATGAAGGAACTAAGCTATTCAATTTCTAAATTTCCTCTATTTGTTTTGGGGTTCATTGCACTAAAAAGCCAAATTATGTTGTGCATGTAAATTGTATTGTTTCATTGTTTTTCTTCTTTTTTGGATTTTTTTATGAAAAAGAGCAAAATAAAAATGTTGGCAAAATATTTTAAAAGAAAAATAAAATAAAATGAAATTATACAAAAATTTTGCAGGCACCTCAACAGTTTAAAACATATACTTATTCGTACACTAAACGGAAGAAACGAAATTCTATATGTTCTTCAATGCCCTGTAATAAAGTTGTCAGAATTTATATCCTTTTTTTCCATATTTCTTTTTTATACTTCGCTTGCTTCATTTATTTTAAAGAAAAGATATGTACAGACAGACACACATGTAAAAAGAGAAATTTAAAAATAGTTTATAGCTAAAGTCATTAACTGAATAAACCGCAAAAGGGTTTTTTTTGGGAAATATGTGGCTGAGATACAGGATACGTTTGGGCTTTGTGGAAAAGAGTCTTGGGTATATTTTTATGGGCAAATTATAGTTTTATCTCGAAAATTTATAGAGATGGCTATTAAAATAAAAAAATAATTGCACAAAGCGAATGAGAGGGAAAAATTGTAAAAAAAAATTTTTTTGTAAAGTGGTCAGCAGTGAAAAAATGAAAATATTTAAGTGGTACTACAGATTATATATCTACATATGTATGTTTGCTTTATTAATTGCTAGCTTTAGTTGTTTGGCTCTTAAAAAGAGAGATATTATGACAAATTTAATGAGTTAATCACGGAGATGTAATAGCTTTATGCTTGTGATTTAATCGAAAATTTTCTCATATTATTTAAAGCCATTTTCACGGCTGGGTGTTTTTTAAGGTTACACAAGTTCTAATAATAATAAGACAAAGATATATATTCTTAATATCAATGAAACGGCTTTTATGGGATAGAAAATTTTATAACATTGATGTTTGAATATGATTTCGATCATTTGGGCGCTACTTCTGGCGCGTACAGGGCGGAGTCGGGTACACAAATTTTCAAAAACTTTTCGTGGCATATGATGCTGTATATCGCAATAACTGTTCGAATATTGATACCTAGATGTACAATTTTTTTCGATTTATCGACGTAAACAAGTGTCTTTACATATTCCTAAAGACAATAAACCAATGGAGTTAAAGCATACGATCTTGGTGGACTACTACGTAAAATTAGTCTTTCATCAAAAGTTTATTTCAGTAACTTAGTTGTAGCGCGCGCTGTGTGGCATGTAGCTCTGTCCTGTTGGAACCACATATTAGCAAGATTAATGGCTGCTAATTGAGGTACGAAAAAACACAGGGCGACGATGTAACTATTGAAATCGAGAGAAGAGTTATACTGACCAGTAGATGCATAGGTGGCCTACAAAAACTAATGCAATCAATATATCTTTCGCAAAAACCACATCTAAAGAGTCAGTCCTTCTACATGGGTCTGAAACTTGTAGACTTATTCGGTAAAGATGGTGATTAATGAATACGTTACAATTGTGAACTGCACACACAGATGTTTGTTAAAAGATCCAAGTTAAACCTTTACGATAGGCAGATCACCTACAAAAAATTAAGCCCCATATGTTTGCCAAGAAAGTATTCTTGAAGTTTCCAGTAAGTGACACAAAGTGACACCTGGTTTCCCAAAAGTCGGATTGATAGACCTGGTAGGAGATAATACAAAAAACTGGGAATATCTAACTAGAAAAATAGAAGTATAAATCTGTAGAAAATTTGTAGACTAAGCGGAATCTATCTAAAACTTTAGCGCTACAAAAGTAAAGTAAACATATCGGTTTGGCGTACTACATTTGTATAAGACTTAAACAATAATATAAAATATCAAGAACAATCGTATTATATAGGTGACTGACTTATCTCAGCTCCCGTTCCTTAAGAGAATATAAGAGTCTTCCATAAGGGTAACATTTATACAATATCTAGACCGCGTATTAGGCTGTAAAAAGTAATGAGTATGATTTTCCTTAAAAAAATTAGTGAAGAACATCTAGACAAAGTATAGTCTTCGTTCTGAGCTGATATTAAGTAAATGATTTCGTTGCATCCATAAAGCGGTAAAATGCTTTTTCTGCTATGAAATACACTTCAGTCTTGACTTCTACAGACAAACGCGCTTATTAGTACGAGCTTTGTTTCAGATTTGCAGATTTCCCATTCCATTTTTGAATCCTTCTATAGGCTGATATTTACGCTTCATGTAGAGCTACGGCTTCGATTAAAAAAATCTCTCTCATGTGTAGCTCCCAATTACCACTACTGGCACTAATTAGTATTCTGAAATTCATCATTACATTGAATTTGTATGAAATATTAGTGGGAAACTCTATTCTAATTCGTGGCAGTACAATAGACAAAGTATTGCTATACTTTAACCCCACTTGACGATAAATAAAGATGCAATATATATGTATAAATTAGGATACTTTAACTCAAGGAACTTAAAAAATTATTAACATTCCTGTAAGATACTAACAAGTGGAAGCAGATGTAGTGCAATATCTTTAGTGTGACAATTATCATTTTACTAAGGCTACCACATCGATCATTTTTAACCCTTAAAATTCTTTAGAATTTTTATTATAAGTATGCCTCTGTACGGATTATTTCTTTATAAAGGTTATTGTTTAAGGCCATTGTATAAAATTTTGGTAAGATTTTCGTTTCTAGGTACTGCCTATAATAATCTCAAAAATTTTATATATAATTTTAACTTTTTGCGCCCTGTTTAGTATATTTAGCAACTCGTACTCTGCCAGTCCAATTTTTGATTTTCTGAATGACCTAAAGATTTGGCTGAAACGACTGTATGTGCTGTCCTCTCTCTGTATTTTGTTTTTACTGTATTTTACTTAATTTACCGTCTTGTCTCAGAAAGGGACATTCACTTAACTACGCTGCTCTACTGAAATTTTTATGTTGTTTCTTATGAGTTATGACCATAAGTGTATTTCAAGTATGGTTGCCAGACGGTCTAGATTTGGGTTGATTTAATAAAACCTTTGCAGCTTGTTAAGAAAAAAATGATTTGTCAAGTTTTTTTAAAGCATATTTTTTAAAGTTTTCTTTACACAATTTCAACATTTTAGTGAACTAAAAATTTCACTTTTTTCTTATATCTGAAACGAGCTTTATTAAACCAAATGTGCTAAACTCTCTCAGCTTTTATCGGTTCATCAATGATGTGTGTGACATGGCATTGTATTGATGGACCACACCACGATAATTCTGGCAGTCTTAATCAAATTGCTTGCCTCAAACTGAAATTTGACCAGGTTGTAGAAGCTCACAATGAAATTTCCTTCGTCCATGATCTTTTTCGCACATAATTGCCGTATCACTTTTTATCGCCCGTAATCATTCGGGCCTAGCAAATAAGCTATAGTTTTGTCTGATGCAATAAATAAAGGGTGTCCAAAATTAAGGTCTGATTTTAATTTTAATAAAAAAAAACTTTTTTTCTAGATATTTAAAATATGTTTATTTCAGTTTATTAAAAATAGGTTCCGGTTAAAAATTAAAAATTGTGAGCTCCCAATCTTTTACCAAAATTATCAATCGCATTTTTAATAAGCTGTTGTCAGTGATTGGTAGCACGATAATGTTGGTTCTAAGCTTTTGAACTATTATGAGATTATTGCTGTACACATTCAGTGTCAAAAAACCCCACAAAAAATCTAAGGGTGTCAAATTGCACGGTCTTAGTGGTCGAATTACTCCTCTTCCACTAGAAATGCTGGAATTTCCGAAATTTGCTAATTATATCTTGAAAACTTTTGCCATTCTCAAAACATGTTTTAATAATAAAAACACGTTGTTCCTTCGCGTAACGTTCCGTATCAACTAACCGGAATGTAACCAGAAGCAATTTGTTGAATCTAGCACC
This sequence comes from Wohlfahrtia magnifica, assembly GCA_023159175.1. Lineage (NCBI taxonomy): Eukaryota > Metazoa > Arthropoda > Insecta > Diptera > Sarcophagidae > Wohlfahrtia > Wohlfahrtia magnifica. Next base: position 149,695 of record JAKWBJ010000482.1, on the reverse strand, counting down.
CCTGCCTTAAAGGACCTAACAGAAAAGATATTACCTTACATGAGCTTATTTGGAATAATTAAAAATATTAAAGGAAATATATGTATATTTTAAATATGCAAAAGGTTGACAGACAACTGTGCTTTTGATTGAAGTCACAAAAAAAGTTGACAAAAAAAAGGAAGAAAGAGTCAATCATAATCGAATAATATGATAAGCTATCGTCCGAGTAGTTCTAGAGCTTATGATAAGCCAGAAGTTTACCATATCCATCGAATACTTTTAAACAGGATAAAACTGCTCGGGTTATTACTATAGGCTTGTGGCTACCTTTGAGTGTCTGAAATTCAAAATGTAATCGAACACGATAATTATGAGGTGACCAAGGTACAACACGCATAGCAAAATAAATGCTCCCCCAAAAAATAATATTATTTTTACGCTTTTTATACAAAATATAAAAATATACACGTACCTGGTACCCTTATGAATATGATAAATCAAACAAATCAGGAAAGCGAAGGATGAAAAGAAAACATTTTAAAGATGTTTAGCTGAAGGAACTTGCAGACTCTGAAATTTTTCTTTTTTGTTTAAGAAAAATTTCGCTTCTGAGAACGTTCGAGTACTGGGATACCTGTGTCAGGAGGGTTTTGGCTAAGGTAGGAAATTGTTTCAATTTGCAAATAATTGCTAAATGAAAAGAATATATAGTTATTTAAAGTTCAAACGCTCTTATAATATCGGGTTGGTCCTCTATTGGTTTAAATTTGAACCAGCAGTTATTTCGAACCTGCCAATACTTATGTCATTCTATTCTCTCACAAAATTCAGTATATTATCATTATACGAAATGAATCGATTTACGCTTGAGCAACGCTGAGATTTATTGAAAATTTATTTCCAAAACAAAGGCAATTGTCGGAAATTGTAAAAAAAATGGAAAAATATAATAAAAATAAAAAAATTTCAAATATCATCTTCTCGTTAATAAGCAAAACTGCCGTATTTGGGGCTCAGATAACCCAAACGTGGTCTTACAGGAGCCAATGCACCTACTACGAGTAACTGTTTGGTGCGGTTATAGGAGCGGAGGCTTAATTGGCCCATAATTCTTTGAAAATGAGGACGGCGCATCCATTACGGTCAATGGAGACACCTATCGCACCTTGATAACAATTTTTAGTGTGTCCGCTCTTTATGGTATTGAGGTGAACTATGTTTGGTTTCAACAGGTGGGTGCAACTTGCCACAATCGATTTATTGCGTCAAACGTTTGATGGCCGATGTCAGTTGGCCCCCAACAAGTTGCGATTTGACACCGTTGGACAACATACGTATTCCATTGCCTTGATACGACCCCATACTCTCGAGTTCTAGAAAATTGGTCCGATCGAATGGGGTACTGTGAGGCCAGCCGTGGCGGACATATGGATGAAATAATATTTTATTTCTAACCGAAACAAGAGTTTTTTACAACTAAACAATAAATTTGGCAATATTATAAACCGTTTTTGTTTTATTGCATTTTAAAACTTAAAGTTTTAAATGACCCACCCTATATATAATAGAGCATAAACAATGTAAAAAGTTTCTTCTTAGGTTTACAGAAAATGCATCAGAGAAATAACAAAAAAAAAACAAATATCTAATTATACCAAAATAAATAAAGAAATAATAAACAAAGTACAAAATTACCACCATCTGGAGAATTTATCCGTATATTTTCATTATACATATATCACCCTATAGAACACAAGTATGATATTTTAAAAGTTCTTTCTTCATTTTTAGATTTTTTATTATTAAAGCACTGAATTTGTGTAGTTTAATTTCCTTATAAACTATTTTCTTTCAGTTATTATATTAAGTTACATAATTTTTATTAGAACTTCAATCATAGTAAATATCATACATACTTACATACCTATGACAGTTAAAATATAATAGAATGGCATACAAACTGTAATATTTAAAAAAATAAGACATTAAGGGAAACATCAACAAGCAGCCAATGAATGTATGCTTGTCTAGACATGCTGGCGCCTGGAAAGAGGATATAAGAAAAAGACACATACACTCACATACAGACAATAAAGAAAACTACAACGGGAAATCCATTTAACGTTAAAAGTTTAGTAAATCACATACAGACAAACCCATAATCAGACTTATAGGGAAACAAATATGGCTGAATAGCGACTAAGTTAACTGACTCGAAGAAAAGAGGATGCAGACAATGAAAGCTGAAACAAAGAACAAAAACTGAAAAATGAACAAACAAAAAATTAAGCAACAAGACAAGATAAAATGAGGAAAAAACAAAACTTTATTGAAAGTTTTTTGTTTTTCCTTGTTTTTAAACATTTTTTTACCGCAATAATGTATTTCTGTAGTTTGTTTGCTTAAGCCATGTTCCATGCCATGGCAAATAATTGTTGAAGAAGTGTTGCGAAAATTTGCAAAAAGAGAAAGACAAAACATTGTATTGGTAATGGAAAAATAATTACTGCAGTGGTAATAATTAACACAGAAGTCATAAGACAATCGAAATAAATAAATAAGATTTCTACAAATAGGCAGCCTTATTATAGAAAATTTCATGAAGAGTTTTCGAAAAGCTTTTAATAATTTATAAAGGTTTTAAGAAATATTTGTATGCAACAAGGTGGTCCTAGTTTAAATGCTAATAAAAAGAAAGGTTCACTGATATCCAAAAAGGTGTACTTTACTCTCTGTTAGACTATAGGTCTCAAAGACACGGAATGGCGTATTGTAGTAATATCCGTTGCTAACACCACAATGCTTCAAGTTTGTCATGGCAGGTGAGCTGAAACATATAATGCATATACGAGTTGTTGGTGAGATCATATCAAACGAATTCAGAATTAATTTAAAATTTTATAAAGAATTAATTCAAAAATTATTTCCATGATTGTTACCTATGATTTAATTACAGTGGAAAAAAGTAAAAGTGCAATGTTTCTCTAACTTAGCAGGTCAAATCATATTAATTTTAGGGTAAGTGAAACATATATATTAACGTAACATTCCATGTGCTGCACCCGATTCTACTTTTTGATTCATTGAAAAGAACCTACAGCTTAACGCCGGCTCCGAATAGCAAATGCTTTTGGGAAGTTTTCAATGGTAGTGATACTCATAACCTGTTATTAGCCAATGTTATGAGGTTATACCACTGTTGAAAAAACTTATTCTTTTTTTTAAGATGGTCTTCTGGCATGGTATTTAACCGAGGATCTTCTGGTTGGTAGACGTGTGTTTTACCTTACATACCACAGCAACATACAAGTAAAACTAATATGGCATAACAAGTTTATTGGCCTCAGATTTTAAAATTTGGGCACATACTACAATGCACCTAATATTTGTGAAAATTTAGTTACGTTCTAAGTTACGATGTAGATCAGTAGTTATCGCAAGACGTGATATTGTTGTTCCGCTACAGAAATACCCTGATAGAATCTGATTTCATAATCGTTACTTATAGCCAACAACTAAGGGGAAAAACATTTTTGTAGGAATCTAAAAAAATAATATTAATTAATCCAACACTTTCATTTTCAAAAAATGCATAAATTATATCTTTAAGGCTTCCAATCCTTTTTTCTCGCTGATCGCAGCTAGGCAGAATATTTCAGAAGTAATCCGTTATGCGATCCAACAGAAATTTCTGACTTAACTTTGGCCTCACTTTATCTAAGCAATTTATATCTTGAACATTTAAAATATAAGCCTGTCTGATCTTTTAATTTCACAAAATTTTCCATCAACCGCAGTATTATATGAAGGTATGATGAAAGACCTTTTTCTGGTTTACGAAACTTTCTGCATCGATATTTTAGTTATTTGGAACAAGATTTCGTGCAATTGTTTGCAAAAGAACAGTGAGATCACATTACTCCGTAAGAGTAAAACCAGAATTAGGTTTACACGCTGGTCGGTAAAAAGCTAAGAATGCCTATTATGAGTTTGCCTTTATTTTATAGAGTTTGCTCACAAGGAGGGGTCCTATCGCCCTTAATCTGGAGTCTAGATGTTGATGAACCTTTTAGACCACTATAGCGAGCATTGACTGCCAGAGCTATGACGACGACATTGTTCTGATAGAAAGAGTAGTTTCAAGGACACTTTGTGTGAAATTGTACAGAAATCATAGCGAATCGGTGGTGTGGGGCGGCGGAATTAAATATTAACTATTCATTAAGAAAAGATAATTTCATAGGTGGAGGAATATTCACCTTCTGGGTAAGGAAATACCACCAAGGGAGGAGGTTAAATATCTAGGAATAATATTGGATAGTAAGCTGACGTGGGAAGCTCAAGTGGAGTCTGTCTCAAGAAAATCCAGGCATGTGCTTATGGTGTGCATATGGTAAGCATATATATGTATTATACTGGATGTATACCATGATTATCAGACCGGCTATGACATATAAGGCCGTTGCATGAACGGCAAGAACGAGCTTGTGAACAACCCAGGCAGAGATAAATAAGATACAAGGATTAGCGAACAATAGCATAACTGTGACAATGTAAACTTATCCAACAGATCAAGGTTCTATAGGACTTTAGTCCGCTACATTTAGAAAAAACAAAGCCATAGAGACTGTGACGAAGAAAATGGGAGTTGTTATGTTAACTCGCGGTTATGTTAACTCGGTTAGCTGAGTGGTCGATTATTCCCTACTTGGCTCTACTGTGGACAGGATCATGAAACTCTATGACTTTGGCAGATGCTTCAGGCAAAGACTGAGTAACAGGAGTGAGTAGGAAGGTTTAGAGACAAACTCCTTTAAAGAAGGGACCATTCTGTGATCGACCGATGGGTCAAAGACAGAAAGTGGTTAAGGAGCGGGAGTGTTTGTCTCTAGGAAGGAATATTCTGAACATATGGGAAAGCCCGCCAGCATATTCCAGGCAAAATTTTATGTAATTGAGAGATGTGCTCAATTTAACCTGATAGGAAATATGAAAGGCGTACTATCTGATAGTCAGGCCGTCATTCGAGTACTTACCTTCTATTAGGTTAAGTAAGGGATAGTGTGCTAATGTTTTGGTAAACTGATCCGGCTGGACGAAGAAAATAGGGTCAGCTAATGCTGGCTCCCGGGTCATGTGGGAGTTCCGGGGAATGAAAGGGCTAATGAACTGACCCCACTTCACTGGTGGGACCAGAACCGTTTTGTTGGCTAAGGAGGGTTGCCTGGAAGAACATATTCAACAGAAATAAGAACGATGAGAGGCGGGTACTCTTCTCTGGCCGTACGGGTCTGAGACAGTCTAAACTTCTGTTGGGTAACTATAGCTGGAGAATATTTTATTCCTGCATATGAATGCCCAGAGACACACTAAATGTACATCGGAGTAGAATGGGATTAGTCTTAAGCCCGATGTGCAGATTTTATGATGAGGAAATCAAATCACCCGAGAATATACAGGGCGCATGTGAACATTGATGCGCTCTAGGAGAAAATATCTAGGTGCCTATCAGATACAAGATAGGAAGTTATCGCGGTTGGCATCCTGAATTTCGTCAGATTCACGAGGTATAGGAAAACCCTATATAGATGGAGGACTGTACAATGGATCTAGAGGTAGCAGTAATTTTGAACCTGAATGACAGTAATAATAATAATTTTTTTTTTTTATATTTACAGGTACTTTGGGTTTAAATAATTTTTATTATTAAAAAATTTATGAGATATAAGCAAATCAGAACAACATGGTATTTTTATTTATGCGCTATTAACAGCCAATGAAAAATATTTTAGCTTTATGAAATTGAAAAATTTGTCTTATAATATTTTCTTCCTAACATGATTGTAATAAGTATTTTAACTGAAAAATTCTCTCAATTAAGATCAATTTATATAATAGATGTAAATTTTTAATTGGATTTTACGTTTAAATACGTGTTTAAAACATATGCCAACTATAAAATATATGCAATTTTTTCATTTATCTACAAACTAATACATATTTATAACACACATAGATCAATTGCATTGATTCAAGATGCAACTTTTATTGAATTTAAATTTGATGCAAGACTAAACAACACTTCAAATTATCCAGTGCAATTTATGTTGCGTTGAACCTCCCCTTTTTCTTCAGCACCTAGATTTACATCTCTTAAGAGTGTCTGCAATAGAGGAATACATTTAAAAAATATATATATTTTCGCTCTTACGAAACCGATTTCTTTGTATTTTTCTTACCTCGTTACAACACTTTAGTTTAGCTTTTGATTGTACTTTAGCGTCATCATCAACAACATCATTAACGATGCCACAACATCAACTCATTCACTTGCAGTTATTCGCTCGTTCACTTCTCGCACGTTATAAGATATCTTCCATACGTTAGTAAGAATTTTTCACAGACATTACCAACAATGTACAATAGAATACAATACAATTTATTCATACAACAAAATGTACCTGTTTTTTCGACTCTCTATCTACGCTATTTTGTGGAATATTTCTCTATTTGTGATGTGTGTATGTGCGGATATTTTCTGCACATTTTTTATGTAAATTTGTTACAATTTCACTATTTGTACGTTTCGCAGTTCATTTATTATTCATTACAGACTGAATAGTTTGTTTATTGTACCTTATTGTATGAATGAACATAATGATGACTATGACGGCGATTATGATCATCAACATCATAGTCAGTTTCATAATAATTTTGTTCAAAAAAACTATACTACGTAGAGACAAAACTAGCGGGGTATGTTTTTTTTTATTCAAGTAGAGTGTGTACAACAAAATCTATTGAGATTTATTCTAGTTGCCATTCACAATAGTATAAAATATATATACACACAAATACTACCACACACAAACTACAGACATAAATACATACATACATGCAGCATATGAAGTTTGAATAGTTGCAAAAAAATTTGCTATTCATGGTAAACAGTTCCAAAAACCAATGATTTTTTTTATCAAATTCGGCATGCTATCAGTGTGGTTAAGGTTAAATTAGCTGTTGGAGCTTTACTATTATAATAGTAGCTTTTTCTTAGTGACCAAATGTTAATATATTTGATTTAAGTCATGAATGATCATACTTCGATCAAAAAACACACACAACTCAATCTATTAATCAAGAAAAAAGACCAGACATGGCTGCGACATTGCCAAAGCACACATGTCTTTGATAACCCAGTTAAAATGACTGCATTTTTTACTGTTGTAGTGTCTACGAAATTGTTTTAATGTTAAAAAATGGATCAAGAGCCACTTAAAATCCTTTGGCCAAGTTTTTCGTCTCAAAGCCACAAATTTCTATAGTGATGGTATAACGATGATACTCCAAAAATGGTAACGAGTCATTAGTTGTAATGGCAAATAAATGTCTATTTAATTAAGCCTGCTGTTAGGTAAACAACAAACGGACTAAATTGTGTTTTTCAACTTTTTATAAAAAAATATATTTATAAATTACCCGGTTTGCCGGGTTATATTCAGATCTATTTCTGCAATTTCCCTATTCTACTTAAACATTTCACTTGTACTCTGTAACTCCGATATTTCAATATGTAGTGCTTAGGATGAAAATAGTGCATATGAAATCAATGGAACAAATTTTTTCAAAAGTTGAAGAAGTTTCTGGATTAGTTGGTGATATATTGCAATGGAACTTAGCTTCTTTACATCCTGCTGTAAGAACTTTAGGCGAGAATATCATAATAACACATTCTGGAAAACACCATTTGCCGTTTCCAAAATATACTAAATGGGAGAGTAAAAATCTCAAAAAGTGAAAAAATATAAAAACTTCTACTTTGAGGTGTTTTTTTTTGCACAATGATTTGGTTGATGGCTTTTTTGGACACCCTTTTATCAAAGATACAATGAGCGAGAATTGTTTTAACATAATTTCAAGTGCTTCTGGCTTATAAGATGATATGTGCCGAAGGCATAGACAAAGCTGTAATAACTTCGTGCCTTTTTGAGAGATGTGGGATCGCTGAGAAGTCCATCTTCCAATGCTTTACAACTATCATGAAGATGTGACTATTGGTGAACACTTGAAGCTTTTTCGAAGCTTTTGTAATTTAAAGCGATATTTTGGCTGGCTGTAGATGTCAAGTCATACCTTGGAAAATCAAAAAATTAACAGACTTAAAAAAGTCAAGTGGAGTGAAAGGTTTTGAATTTCAATTATCTTTGCGCAATTTTGTTGGCCCTGCCAACAACAACAGAAACTCTCGCAATATACATCTTTTAAAAAGTTAAAAAAATACTACAATTATTCAAGATCACTCTATGGCAGATCAATTTTTTTTTCGTTAGTTTCTTAAATTTGAGTATTCCGCGCCAAATACTATTAAATAAAATAGCCACTGCATTGGACCACAAATCTATTTTTCACCGAAATTTGAAAGTAATTTAAAGAGCCTTTACAATACTCTTCAATCTGCATCATAGTAATGAAACAGATAACATTTTCTGAAAGGTTTTCAAGGGTATTTAAATCTATCCGTTGTTTCTACTAAATCATGCATTTGTACTTTTTATGCTGAAAACCGAGTTCTAAGGTCTAGCCCTTGATCCATCGTATTATGGTAACCCAAACAACAATTTGTAGCCTTTTACGGAGGCATTATTATGTTATATTATGTTATGTTGATCAAGGCCGAATGCACTGCTACTCGAAGATTCTTTTGTGCAGCCATAATCTTCATCATATCAAATTGAGATAACAAATGAAGCCAGCTATCATATTTTTAGTTACCATACTAACTCTCAGGAATCTCATTTATCAGCCGAAATAGCAGGGCACTCACAAAGTACGTGTTTAGATGTCTCGACATATGCACAGAATCTAAACCGATCATTCACAATGTTTCCTTAAATATCCTGATAATATCTAAGCCACAATGTATCTCAAATAGACATGTCAGTGCCCTGAGTTCGCTCTTATTGAGCAGCAATAGCCTCAATTCTTCAAAGCAGAGTAAACTTCTAAAACTTCTTCTCCTCGTAAAAATGGCTTATGCCCAATAAAGCCTCAGTTTGCTAAACAGTCAGCCCTTTCATTTAAATAGATGCTCTTATTATCCGGGACACATTGTAACTTGTGAACGTTGAGAGATGTCGTACAGTTTATCACAACTATTGACCTTAACTCATGACGGCATAGGTTAGTATTGATCTTACTATAGTAATAAAAGAGCAGTAAATTTTTCAGGTTTTCAAACCTCACGTCTTACCAGGCACAATGTGGTCGTATCATTCTATATCTTAAAGGACAAGTGTTTTCTCCATGTGGGAATCCTATACAGAATGACCGAAAGGGTTTTCGCCTCATCTGAGAATCTAAAAGTCGAACCATTTATTGTTAGCTCAGTGAGTTCTACACCCTTGCGTCTAGTTAATGGTACAATTATCGTTTTCGTAGGATCTACAAACAACTGCTCTAATTCAAATATATAACCATTTAGTTATATGACGGCTGAGTTCAAAATATTTCAGTTTGTTTATTGAAACTGAAACAAAGCAATGGATGTTTTATGGAAAGGCTGAGCATATTAGCTAGAGAAGTGACGGAAAAAAATATGCCAATGCAACATGGTAGGTAAGATACCCGCCTACCAATCAAGAGGTGTGCGGTTCAATCCTCGGCCAGACCATCTGACAATTTCCAACAGCAGTATCAATTCATAGCAATGCTAGCGATTGGTTGTGAATATTTATTAGGGAAACCGAACGGTTATTATTTTAACCGAATTTTTTCGGTTTTGGCGAAGTCGGTTATCTTAAAATTGTTATTTTTAGAATATAAAATAAACCAGTTATTGTTACACGAATAACCGGTTAATTTCAATTTATATAATTTGTATACGTTTTTGTTTTTTTGTTCCAAATATGGTCATAATTGATGTATATTTCTAAGTTTAATATAAAGAGTGGTCCAACCATAATGCACGATGTTAATTGTGAGTCATTCCTTAACATAAAATTTTTTGAACAAGTTAATTTGCCATTTCTTTAATACACTGTTTGAAAAATTCAACAATAGCGAAGTATACAATTGAGCATCGCATAGAGATTGTTGAAACATTTTACGAAAATGGGTGTTCATATCGAAGTGCATTTCGTGCACTTCGTGATTTTTTTATCAGCATAATCAGCCAAATATATCCACTATCGAGAGAATTGTGCTCAAATTTCAGCAAGCAATTTAAATGAATATGCTTTGTATAAAAGAACCGGTCAACCGGTTATATAACTAATTCTTAATCGAAAACTGGTTATTTTAAATTGTAGCTTTTTGAAGTATTCGAAAAACTGAAAAACTCTAATAATCGATCCCCCTAGTTCCTTGTTTGCACTTGCCGGTCGGAGCCGGCGTTAAACTAACTGTAGGCTCCTTTTAATAGATCGAAATAGAATCGGGTGCTGTCTCGATTGCTTCACTTGGGATGTTGCGGGAATTTATATAATTGATTTGCTTAAACGTTTACACTTAGCGAAGCATTACAAAAGGTTTGTAAGATAAATTATGGTTAAAAAAGTTGGTTTAATGTAATCGTAGAGTGGTGTAGGCTTGCCAAACCAAATTATAGCAAGCCCTTAATTTATTGAATTTTAAAAAATATTTAGATTGTAAACGAAGCAAAATCTACTCTCTATTTATTAATAATTCTCTGAAACCTGCTGTAGTACACATATTAAGAACCAAACACAAACAATGCTTTTATTCTATTCAACTGTTTTTTAGTTGCCACTGCTGCTTTTAACAAGGCTTTAGCGGTCTACAAAATTTACACTGGTTGTTATACGAGCAAATATGTATGAATGTTTGTATAAAGATAACAGAACAAATAAAAATAAAACATTTTTATATGCATTATGACTAAACAGAAGGAAATTCAAAATATACTAAAGCTCTGTTAAAAATATACTATATATGCATATATGCAAGCGTATATTTCTATATGCATACTATGTGCTTATAAGAGAGTAGTTTTATTTCTATATAGAAAAAGCGAAATAAATTTAAAAATATTGTAGACTCTTTATTCCACATACACACGATGTTGGTGCGAACACTATGTTCGAGACAGAGGCGTTTTAAAAAGGTAGGTGGACAGTTTGAAATTAGCTTAAGCATTTTGCGTAAAATGTTTAGCAGACTAATTTGATTTATTTATAAATTATAAAAAAGTAAAGTTTTAGATCTTCGAACAATTTCTTACACATAACTGATATCTAAGAGATTTAAAAGCTAATTTTGTTATCTTAAGAAGAGATACGCCTTTATATATGTAAAAGAACCACATACAACATGCATTTACAATGACTATTTTATTTTTTATTTTAATATTTAGCAGTTACGTTGATTTATATGTATTTATGCAACAATTTATTAAATGGAATGTAGATTAATGTAATAGTTACACGTGTTTTATTCTACACTTTAATGCATATATTACCGTAAAAGAAAAATGTGTAAATAAAATGCTTATTTAGGACGACATTAAGTAAATAACTCGCTTTAGTTGTTTCACTAAATAAATTCAATTTCATGAAGATTTATTTCTATTAAGCTGGATAGTGTATTTTCAAAACACTTGAACAAATATATATATATTTACATATATATATATATATATATATATATATATATATATATATATATATATTATGTAAACAAATGGATCTAATTGATTTAAACATAAAGATAATAATAAAAAAAAAAACATATATTTTTTTGTATATAATGGGATACCAAAATACTTAATGTTTAGATACTATAATTTTAATTAATATTCGAATTAGGTAATATAAGAGTTTTCCTTGATTTATTAAATATCAAGTTTAATTATGTACATATTTACAATGTTGCAGAACTTCTGTGGCTTCCCATCGAAAAACTTGGCAAATTTTGTTTTTGGAGGCTTTTCGGCTGTCTATCAAAATGGTGTAGTTTACTCTAGACAGGTCATTAGAAATGTGTGTGTTCTAGCATAGTCATGATGAAACGCAACATATTTGAAAAATAGGGTCGGAGCAATCATTGCTTTCTTTAACCATAACCATACAGATAACATTTGTACACGTATGTAGGCACCTGACAGGTGTACCCGCCAATTGTTGTTTGATTTCTGTAGAAGAACTTGCTATAAATGGTGCCAACAATAACAATCCTTTAGCTCTTTAGGGTAATTACATAAATCCATTGTACAAAGCCACTTAAGCCGCGATAAATTTTAGCAACGACTACGCATAACACCTTTTGATAATCAATTTACATGATTAGCCCGTAAAGAAACAGATAAAGCCGTTTATATTTCCTATATTTGAAATATATTGATGAAGAATCTTAGAGCAAACTATTATTCAGATGAAAATATGATTCACGACAGGTAAATATAGCAGAAAATATTTTTAAGCCTTGGTTGATCTGTACAAATAATCTGGAATAAATGTGATAACAGATACTTATTTAAAGTAACTCCTTCTAGTCATTCGAAATTAGTACCGTAGTACCTTTGACAAAAACCAACGAATGATAAACCACTTTGATCAAAAAATTCACGGAATTTATTCATCTAAATCTATATTGTCCCCATCGACTACAACAACTTATGCCAGCGCTTGATCCAATCCTCGAAGTATTTTTATATTCGGTTTTCGGTATGTCCAATGATTTCCCTGTAATGGTTTTTTAACTCGATTGAATACCAAGAAGTCACAGGAAGCAAAATCAGGTGAATTTGGTGGCTCTTGAATGAATTTTGATCTCTTTCTGCGAATTGCTTCACGCAAACTCACAAATAATTTTCTTTAATTACTGGCCTTCTGGCAAAAATTTGTGAGGCGCTACACCAATGTAGTCCATGGAAACCATGAGATTTGCCTTCTTTTTTGACTGAATACGACGTGGTTTTTTGGTCTCAACTCATTTGGTGAAAGCCATTCACTTGCCTGATATCTGAACTACGTGTCGTGCTCATAGACCCACGTCTCGTCTCCAGTAATAATCCTTTTGATGAATGTGAGTTCGGATTCAGCCTCGCAAATAATGTCTTTTGGAACCTCAGCACTGTCTCTTTGTTGCATGCAATTTAAGTCTTTGGGTACCAACTTTGCGGCAACACGACGGAAATCTAAATCATTAACCGAAATGTCTTAGACGGATCCATAGGCAATATTAAAGTCCTCCGCTATCTCTCTGATGGTTAATTTGCGGTTATTGACCAACATTTCTTTTACTTTATAAATTTTTTCTTCTGTTTTTGATGTTAATGGTCTGCCCCTGCGTTCATCATCTTCGAACCACTCGTACTACTGGTAAACGACCGTTTTCAGTAGAGAATTGTTGCCAAAGCACTTTTCCGACAGTTCCAACATTCGCGCTCTATTAAATCCGTTTTTCACGCAAATTTTAATAAAAGTTCGTTGTTGCAAATTTAAATCCATGTACTCTTGGCTACGTAGCTTTTGCAAATGTCAAGCTATAATGTAAGATTTAGCGGGAATATCAACAACAGATGTACTAACTTAGAAAAAAAAACTCTAACGATCGATGGAGCTGCCACACAGGGGTTATTCCGGGAACTTTTTGATCAAAGTCGTAAGTACACCCCAATATGTTTTCAACATGAACGGAATTTTTTTATCTGTTGTGACCAAGAAGATGAAAAGCCAAAAAAATTGATGCTCGACGAGAACGAGAATTCTTGGTATCAATTTCCGTGGAATTGCCAACTAAAAATAGGAACGAAAGGGCCAACCATAATCAAGTAATACAATACGGGCAGCACAAGAGCTTATGATAAATAAAATCATCCCTTAAGCAGCTTGCTATGTTGATACAAGTCCTTCAGATATATCTAAGTTGAATAGAATTGTTCAATTGGCACTTAAGGGTAGTGCACTGATTAAAAATCTAATTGCAAAACAGAAATTGGCTGTATTTGCTTTTTGCGTGTTGAATTTCTTTTGCAAGATTAATACAAAATTTGATGTAAAATAGGTGTTAATCTTAATTACTAAAAATACATTAAACAAAAAATAATTATTACAAAATATATAAAAAGGTATTTACTTGTACCCGGGTACCGTTGACACGAGGGAAAGAACTATTTAACTTTGAATAGCTAAACAGCTAATTAAGAGCTAAGAATGGGAAAGAAATGTAAATAGTTTTTAGATAAAATTTCTATTTTGTTTTGTTTTACAAAATGTGAGTTCAAAGAACCCTTGAGGTACCCGTATGAGAAAGGTTAGAATTATATAATAGAATCGAGCAATCATCAACCCCGTCTGGGATTATCATAATAGAACACAACACTCTTTCTAGTAGAAATCTTAATTTAGTAGATTGGATCAGCTATTGCTAAAGAATAGAGGTATAGAAGTAGTCTAAAAACCATAATCATAACATATAGAGTAGGTCACTAGACACCACAGGAAGGAAGACATTGTACCGCCACTCCAGGGTATAACCTTCTAAGAATTCTAACTGATGCCGGATTTGAAAGAGTTCGCTACGAAGATTATTATTATGTTTCTGAGGAAAGGAACCTTAACAAACTATGATGCAAACTGGCCGAAAATGCTCCTGGCATAACTTATGTTTGAGCAAGACCATGGGGTATTAACGTAAACTTAGACATAACTGAAATGTGAATTTTCACTGAATGGATATAAATAATGGGTTCATAGTGCCGACCTACCTCAATAGAACAATCGCTTTATTCGACCAGGTGAAATACCTAGGGATAATCCTCTATCAGAAACTGATATTTTATTAGTGAAATAAAAAATATTACTCGTTTCAGAAATATCCTATAGTTTTTATTTTTTTTATTTATTTATTTATTTTTTTGGCAAAAGTATGTAGTATTTCTACTTCACTAATCAAATATCACTCATACGTACGTAGTTGAGTAGTAATGTGACCTCACTATTAATTTGATTTTATTGCGGACTTTCAGTTTTGTTAGTTTATTCAATAAACTAAGCCTTTCTTGAGATAGCCGACTATATGTTGTGCAAATATTGGTATCTCGAAAACTAGAGCTAACCTTAAAATAGATTAATTTATATTTTATTTGAAAGACTAATTATACATACTATATTTTAAATATTTACAAATTTACTGGTTTTATTTTTACAAACTTCTTGGTTTGATTTTACAAAATATGTCTTTTCTGTTCAGAGCTAAATTCTAGAACTTTATTTTACATGTTAGTTAGTTTTTAATGATGTTGTGTCTCAGAGTCACAATATTATAGAGTTATAATAGTTATTAGTATAGTAGTGAACATAATGATATTTTTCATCTTTCTTTCGAATGGAAGACAATAAGGAAACTAAAATACTAGATCGAATTGCACAGAAAGGGAACAACAGACAAAACTCTGCCTTTAGTGTATAATGTATCCACCATCTCACCTGAACAACCAGAGATAAAATTTGACTATTCAGCCAAATAATTATCGCTTGGCGCAAAGTACGAACAATATAGTACGAGTAAATTACGTGCAAAATGATACTTGCAGCATTTGCATCACACAGCCTTATATAAATTACTAATTTTCGAATCAATATTACTTTTTGTTCAAGAAAATATTTAAAAAAAAAAAACAATACTCTTGTCCATTTAACGCAATAGATTAAGTGTTATCTAACAAATGGGCAACAACATCATCTAGTGACCAAACAAAAAGTGAGGATATTTTCTGCATATTTCAATTATTACTTTATATGTTGTCTGAATACTTATTTATGTATAAAACATAATAGACGCATATGTATTTGTAAATGCAAATAAACACGCAAATTAATCATTTCTTATCAGCAATTAAATGTTTATTGTTTAATTTTACAACACGAATAATGAAAATGAGAGAAAAGATATGTAGGGAAAAACTCTGTGTAAGTGAAGTAATAATTTCCGCTAGATATTTAACGTTATGTAGGTATGTGTGAAGATGAGGTGTTAAAACAATATAAGGAATATTATTTTATGTAAACTGAAACCTTTTTCAAAGATAACAAATATTGTATAAATAACACACATCTAGCCTTACATCCACATAATAATGTATATCGTAGCAGGGTGTAGAATACATACATGTACGTATATTATTTGTATTAAAAGTCGTTTATGCGACAATGAAATACCTACAAAAGTTTATTGCAGCAACAACATCTTTATACGTGTGAATACTATAACAAATATGTATCCATGGATATATATACGTATATAACTATGAACATTTATGTAGCAAAATTGTAAATAAAATGTATAAACGTACATTAAAAAAATTTCTGCAAATGCTGTATTATACACACATATAAAGGGAATATCTACACATGTTCTGATACATAAAAGTCATTTGGGTTAACGATAGCGTTACACGTGATACCAGAACCTAATTGCTAATAGAAAAATCTTACAGCCGGTATATGTACAACATTGTATAGAGTTTAATATAGAATATTACTAATTGCAGTTGTGCTATATACTTATATTAGAATAAAGAATATTTTAAACAGATAAGTAAGGCAGATTAAAGAATAGATTTTTTTAAATTTGTGTATATTTGTTTTTTTAATTTTTCATGTAATAAAAAATATTAAGTTTATTACTGAAAAACTATCAAACCATATAATATTTATCACCATCTTTTTTCTGTTTAAAGCTGGAATAATCAAAACGTATTACGTATTATTAGATTTGTTTTTTATTAATGAATGTTGAAAATTTTTAACTAAATTTTTAATTCCTAAGTTATTTTCATCCACAAGAAATTCTCTTGGATACAATTTATTTTATCGGGTGGGCCATCTAACGGTTTAAATTTGAACCAGTGATTATTTTGAGTTTTGTAATATTTATGTCATTCTATTCTACCAAAAAATTCTGTATATTATCTCCACTGAACGAAATGAGTCGATTTACGCTTGAGCAACGTTGGGATTTATTGGAAATTTATTTCCAAGACAAAGAAAAGAAAAAAGAAAAAAGAAAAAAGAAAAATAATGCTCACTTTCATCTTGGTGGATACGCTAGTAAGCAAAATTGCCTTATTTGGGGCTCAAAAAACCCAAACGTGGTCTTATAGAAGCCAATGCACCCATTAAAAGTGACTGTTTGTCGCAGCTTTTGGATCGGAGGCACCATTGGCCAATATTTCTTTAAAAATGAGGACGGCGCAACAATTACGGTCAATGGAGACACCCGCTCTTCATGGTATTGATGTGAACGATGTTTGGTTTAAACAGGACGGTGCAATTTACCACACATCTCATACCACAATCGATTCATTGCGATTGATGGCCGCTAATTAGCCGAAATGGTGATAATTAATTTTTGTATTTCTTGAGAATGGCAATAGTAGATTTATTAAAGCAACCCTATCTATCCACATCAGCCAAAAAACGGGAATTTCAGAAATCATACTGGCTATACGTATAATATTGTTACTTTTTAACATTTTTAAAACGTTTAAGTTCGTTTAATTTGCGTTAAAATAAAAGAAACTCCACGTTTGTTGTTGTTTTTTCGGTCTTTATTAATTCCACTATAGTGTGCAGCTGTGGTATTGTAATTAAGATACCCGCCTACCAATCAAAATGTCATCGGTTCAATACCAGGCCAGACCATCTGAAAAAAAGTTTTCTCAACAGCGGTATTAACTCATAACATTAGCTAATAACTGGTTATAAGTATTACTTCTCTAATTCATTTGCCTTTCGGAGCCGGCGTTAAACTGTAGGTCCCTTTTAATGAGTTTAAAAATAGAATCGGGTACAGCTCATTGACTGAAAGAAGTCCCAATGTTCCTTCATTAAATGTTATGGAAATTAATATATATATATATATATATATATATATATATATATATATATATATATATATATATATATATTAAAATTAATACTATATGTATATTAATTTTAATACACACAAAAATAAATCGAACTGGCAACACCGTTAGACATGCGATTGGTAGCACTCTTAATTAATACAGGTAATTATGGCAAATATTAAGCCTTGACACAAGCTACTAAATTTTATAGCTAAAATCTTACAATGAGTCCCTGATGTAATGAATTTTGTCTTTAGCATTTTCATTTTCGTAACAGCATATGAAAATGAAGAGTTTATAGAGCTAAAAAGCAGAACCTATAGTGTCTAGAAAGAACAAATAATTAGATTTTGACCATTTAGTCCCCAAATGCAGAAAAATGGTAAAAAAGGAAAAAAAGGTAAAAAAATAACTAAGATAGCATTTAAGAAAATAATTGAGATAAAGTAGTGAAGCACACTGGGTTTTAACTAGTAATATATATAAAACTGCATCATTACCGCAAACATCACAAGTGATATTTTGTTGTAAAATAAAAACAATTGTTTTTTAATACTTTCCAACGACTTAATCTACTTTTAATTTGTAATTTTTTTATGGTGGCGTGGTGTAGTGGTTAGAGCGCACGCATAACAACACGAAAATCCAGGTTCGAGCCACATCAGAGGACATAACGAGGAAAAATTTAAGTTGGTTTGGACTATTTAATAAGGAAGCTTTTAGCTTCACTCCAGTTAACTCCATCTAAAAAATAATGACTACTCAAAATCATACGGAGGAAGCTACAGTGGATTAATCATCTACTTAGCTTGAAAGATAAAATTCATTAAAAAGACTGAAACAAAGCAATGGATGCTTTGTGGAAAGCTAATATGCTCCCTAGAGGAGTGACGGAGACAAAAATTAATATTTATAACTTTCGGAAATATAATAAAAATTAATATTGTATTGTTGGGAAACCTTTGAATTTATTCCATGGAACTTTGTTCACAAAATCTTTATTATTTTTTTTCAAATTTTTGTAAATA
The DNA here is from genome assembly GCA_023159175.1 of Wohlfahrtia magnifica. NCBI lineage: Eukaryota > Metazoa > Arthropoda > Insecta > Diptera > Sarcophagidae > Wohlfahrtia > Wohlfahrtia magnifica. The sequence goes on along the minus strand of JAKWBJ010000482.1, from coordinate 130,816 downwards.
ATTTTGGTCTGTCCACAAAAACCTAAAATATTTCCATGGAAGTTGTTCCTTCGTTTACGTGTATTTAATATTGAACTAGGTCGGCTTAATTACCAAAACGAATACTGTAGTCGTCGATTAATTGAAAGGAAATCCAAAAAATTGTATTCGGTAATTATCGGCTAAAGGTGCGTGGCCTAGCTGAAACAATTGACATTTCAAAAAGTGCTATGCATTGTATATTGATCAGAAGACTGAAGTTGAGAAAGTTGTGCGCTTTGAAGTGGTTAACATATAGCTGAATCTTTAACATGGTTCTATGAACGTACTCAGTCCCAGGTGTAGTGGAGTATCGGGCGACGACCTCACATTAGGGCATTTCTAAGAAAATATGTAACACCCCACAACTATTTTAATGACTCGGAATTAAAAAAATACATTGCTTACTTTCTCTTTATAGATTTTTCTTGTTAACAGACTGCAGCTAATTTGTTTCTTTTTCAATTGAAACAAATCCAGACGACAGTCGTGACTTTAGCTCTGTTTAATTTCTAACATTATGTTTCCTATGATATTTCTGCTTCAGTAATAATATATCATTTATAGGTACTTACGTACTTACGTAGTAAGGCGTTCCCACTGTTGCTTTGCCAAAAGAAAATTATATTTCTGAAATAAAAATTAAAAAAGTGTTAGCCAAACTGTAAGTTAATTTCATTGCGGAATCTCAGTTTTTTAGTTTATTTAATTGATTAACCGTTTTCGAGTTACGCAATTTATTGGGCAATCATTTTCCATTTTTGATATAACGTTATATATCGCAAACTAGAGCTAACCTAAAATAGAATTAACACGACAGGACTCAGAGTATTCGTATTAGGTTTTCCCGCCTAGTGCCCCGCTTGCCAAAAAAAAGTGTACATTTCGAGCACAGTGTTATTATTCACAGCGCAAATAATAATCGAAATGTAAATAATCAGAAGTTTTGTAACACCGGTCAAAAAATTGCAGCGAAAGGGTTAATTATTTTTTGAATTATGAAGAGCAATATTGATATTCAAAATTGTTTTATATTTAAATTCAATATAGCACCAGCTAATAATTAAACGTTGTTCACAACAGTCGTATTTTCTCATTCTATTATTGTAAGACATATGACTTTATGACACTGAGTCCGAAATAAAGAATTTATGTAATTATTTACAATTTACATACATACATCTATATATATTAAAGATGACTATAAAACGCGTTGTAATTGATGTTCTCTGAAATGCGCCAACCTATTTTATTTGGTAAGCCCTTAAAGGTAAACTCATTAACAAGGTTTATATGTGTATGCGATTTTTTTAGGTCCATCGGTTCGCAAATTATTGACGATAGAGTGAACCCTTTATATTGTATAAATTTCACTTGATAACGAAATTTGTTACAGTAAATAACATTTTGTGAGTTGAAAAATATTTTTAAAACAGGGTATATCAAAAACATATGTAGAAAGTTTTCATTTTGCGTGTGGTTTCACTAAGGTGTGCTTCAAAATCATTGGGTCACCATAGCAATTGCTCAATTCATCTAAACTATAAAATGCTATGTATGGTCACCTTATTCAAAAAAATTATACGCTCAAATAACATTTTATAGTTTGAATGAATTGAGCAAATATGAAGGTGACTTTATCATTTTGAAGCACACCTTATTGTTCAACTGGGTGGCGTCACACTCATATAAAATTTGTATTTATATGGCTAAGTCTTTAAAACTCTAATAGTAAGAGTCCCTAAATTTGGTCCAAATAACTTTGTGATCAATAATAATCATTAGTCAAAAATTTGGCCGAGTGGGATAAGTAGGAGATGCACCTCTCATAAAAAGTTAAGACTGATTTTTGTATATCATTGGTATGGTAATATTGGAATTTGATCTAAATAGCTCAATATTTAGTACACATCATCAAAAGAAATATAGGCGAGATGGAATAAGTGGGTGTGACATCTCCCATACAAAATTAATATTAGTTTTCGTACATCTAGAGAACGATTAAAATGAAAGTTTCTGAATTTGGCCTAAATGACTTCTTAGATAGTACAAACGATCAGTTAAAAATTGGGCGGAATCGGATAAGTGAGCATGGTACCTCCCATACAAATTAAATAATGATGTTTGTATATATTGTGGTAGTTAGAGTATGAGATTCTAAATTTAAATTAAATTACTTGGCAGTCAAACCATCATTTACAAAAAATATAGAATTATGAATGTGTAGAGAACGGTAACAGTTAAAGCTTTCTTTATCAATCCACATCAGTCAAAAAATGTCAGCCTGAAATTGTTGGTCAATATTGTCATTAATGGCAAACAGATCTCAACTGTAAACTTCATTATAGTAAAATTCATTAGATATAAGTTTTATTCTCCCATCGACCTTAAGACGATTTTGGGGGTTCTTAGAGTTCTGACCGATAACAAATCTGGATTTTTTTCAGGCACAATCTATATATAAAACTAAGTGTATGTTTGTACGTATTTATTAATGTTTGTTTTAAGTTTATAAAAAGCTGAATCGCCTTTTTGTAGTTTTTGCAGTGACTTCCTGTATGTCTGGAAGGCTATATGTAAAGTAGTCATTTATTTTTTGTCTCTAAAGTGGTAGCAGCAAAAGTTTTTAAATTTGATGGACAGAATTGTATAAGTGCGCGTCGCATACATATATCTTTAGAACGGTAGTAGTGGAAGTTTCTAAGTTTGTTTAATAGACGGATACAGATACATATATAAAAGTTCGTTAAAATCATATGTATGTGGGCATCGTCGCACTGAAGTGCACAAGTAATCGGCTCCCTCTAAGTATACACCTTAACGAAAAGGAAAATATTCAACAGAGAATAACATATAAACAACTATGTTATTCAGTTGTGTGATAGCTTTTGGTGAAAGCATACGCGTATGTATGTCACTTTGAATATTAAAATTGTTGATTTGTTTTTCTGTTTACCTTTTTAATTTTTTTCTTGAACGCACACTACAAACATTTACTACTACTACTACTACTACTACTACTACTACTACTACTACTACTACTACTACTACTACTACTACTACTACTACTACTACTACTACTACTAACACTAGCATAAATATAGGCAGGCCTAAATTTTTGTAAATGATTTAAAATTATTACTTTCTTTGTATTACGTTTTCAAGTTTTGAGTTTAATAAAAAAAAGTAAATCGGAGCTAATAATTACCAATTTTCTATCTGCAACAAATCGATTACGAATTTCATTGCAGCTATTTTTTCTTTTTTTTTAGATTGTTTTACAGTAACGAGAGATTTATAAAAAGATAAAATTAATGACACGAAAACCACAATAGAATTTAACAATTAGGTGTAAGTATATTTTTCAACTGCTATTATTTTAAGCACTCCTAAGTTTCAATGTGCATACGTTTGTTTACATAACCAAATAAAATATAACTGAAAATATATGATTGGTTAGTATGTATTTATAAGCATTAAAAGTTTGAATATGTTTTATTTGTTTTTTACTCCTCTTTTATAAGGATTAAGGATTTTCACAGGCTTTTAACTTGAATGAAACAGCAACTAATAAGAATATAACTTTATTATTTGTCTTTGTTTATGTGAGTTTCTCTAAGAATATATTTTTTTCAAGTGTTAGACTAGTTGTGCTGTGTATTAGTGAATATGTGAAAGAGAGAGAGAAATTTTCCTTCTGTATATATGTTAGTGTGAGAATATTGCTAAGGATTATTTATTGCAGCAAATAAATAAAGCTTAACGGTTAATTGTGCCCCATTGTGCTGTTAAAAGTTTTGACATTTATTGTGTTTGTTTTAAGATGCTGTAAAAATATACAAACACATATACTCATATATACAAATACCTAAACATATACATATATACATATACAGACATTCACTCTTTACTAAGTTTGAGTTTGTGTTCCAGGAATAACATACTTAATAAACACCTATGTATGTATACAAATACCAATATAACAAACGTACCATATGAACGTGTTTTATAATGTATGCATATATAAATACACACATATGTATGTGTGCATGTATATGTATATGTATGCAAAAAAATATATTTTTGTAGGTGTGTTCAAATACTTGTTTTATATGAGTTTTCTTAAAAAAAAATAATAAAAAACATAAAATGAAACTAAGCTAAACAGTGGCAAGACCCGTGTTTGGCATTTGTTTGTTTTACCTGGCACATGTGCCCAAATAAACGTGCTTTTCATAGGTTGCTATTTTAGTTTCATTGCTTTGGCAAGTATTTAATTTTGTATTTTTTTATATCTTTGTTATTGTTGTTATTGTTTTGTTTAAAAGGTGCAACATAAAAAAGTGCGTGAGAGTATATTTTAAAGGAAAATACAAAGAATCTTTATGTTGAAAAAAATAAAACAAAAACTTTTTATGGTTGCAAGAGTTTAGCAAACTTTTTTTCGTGTATGTTTAAAACAATTTTTCATTGTTCGTTCGTAAACATATGTTGATTTATGTTTTTGCACGCAACAATCTACAAACCTTACATTTGCCATACCTAATGATGCATAATATTTTTTAAACATAAAATGTTTCAGAACCTTATTATAGTTTTAATTTTTACGTTCAGTAGTGAGAAAGTAAATATTTACTACTTATTTAGAAGTTTCTTCAAATATATACTTAAATCATTTCTCTTATGGCTACATAACTGTATACATCAGTTGAATTTAATCCCTTGCAATAATGAATAATATATCAAACACATATAACTCTAGCTTTCAGTCTATTTCAGAATGTTGGAAAATAACATGTAAATTTCAAATTTCGGGTAAATGGAATGTTTAAATCTTAAATTGTATATCAATATGAAAATGAAAAACATACCTAGATATGTCGGTGGTTATATAAAGTTTAAATATTAATTTATATATTGTATAAAATTAAAGAGTGCTTGTATTGTTAAGTTTTAACCCTTTTAAAACATATAAGTTCTTTTAAATTGCGTTAAGTATGACAATGCAGCGAATTTGTTCTTTTATACAGTTCTTTTTATTTGTACACTTTCTACGCAATTATACTTTATATCAATATGGCAATTTTTTTATCCTGCACTTAATATTAGCTTATACAACATCTTTATTTATGCCCAAACGGGACTTTACTTTATGATTGGAAAACGATAACTAAACTTTCACCAAACGCAATGCGCCACCTTTTATAGCAATTCATTTTCAATTTAAAATATTCTTGTAGTAACAACCATTTCTATTTATCTATGTTAAAATCAAAAGATTTAAATTTAAAATAGACAAAAAGGTATCGAACTGGCAGCACCATTAATCATGCAAGTGTTAACACTCTTAATAGAACAGGCAATTCGGGCAGAAACAGCGACACTAGAGCTTTGACAAAAACCGATAAAATTTATACCTAATATCTCACCATGCAGTCCCTGATGTGGTGAATTTTCTTTTTAGGAATTTTTATTTTCGTAACAGAACTTTTTTTTGACTGAACCGATTTTCTTGAAATTTTTACAGTATCTCTTTGTATATCTAGAAGGAGCTATAGGTTATAGAAATTTCAAAAATTCCATCTAGGAGAGTCACAAACATTTTTTTTCTCCGTCACTCGTTTAGGACACATATTGGCTTTCCACAAAGCATCCATTGTTTTGTTTCAGTTAGCAAGATCATTAATCCACGTTCATAGATAATAGCTCACGTTCATTGGATTGTGTAGTGGTGAAAGTTCGTGCTAAGTGGCACGAAAAATAATTATTATTTATAATTTTTTATCCATTAGGTGGCTTGTTTTGCTGATTATTCGTCTGAGGTATGTCATCATCGCCAGATGAGTTGTCTGGAGGGAAGTTGAACCCACTTTATTAAACACTGGAAAACACAATTAAATTTTCTTTTCGTCATGTTCTCTGATGATACTTGAACATAGGCCGCTTATGTTGTTACGAGTGCACTGTAACCACTACACCATGCTACCACATTGTCTATAGACTGTCCTAAATGCTTGGGTTTAGACTGAAAGGGGAAAAATGTTATAATATTATAACTAGGAATTAGTTAAGATAAAAATTAAGATAGTGATAGCGAAGCACACCGGGTGTTAACTATAAGAATTTGTTCACAATCGGATTTTCTTGAGAGTAAACATATTATATGTACATGGATTTTTTAATATTTACACAAGTATTCCATCCTTCACGGAAGATTGATTAAAAGTGTGTTTCATTAAGAGCTCCATTTCATTAAATTTAAATAAAATAAAGTGTGCGTGAGCTGTAACCGATATTTTTTATTCGCTAACATCGTCCAAATGACCCATGTGTTTTTGCTGTGTGGCGCACATCTGAAATATTGCATTTTCTCGAAAACCTATAAGGAATAGGTAAAGTTTTAGCTCCTACACTTCCGAATTAAGTTTTGACAGGAGATTCGATGTAAAAATCTCCTCCCATTCGGAGTGGAATTTGGTAGAATATTCTACTTCTATGGGAATGGGTTAGCGGGCGGAGTTGGCTCTTATGAGGTCAGCATCGAGCGGATAAAAGCCGGCCCCTTCGCATCATCATCATGGTTGCTGAAAAAGGATATCCTTAAGTTTTACCCATATAGGGCAAATTGCAGATGGAAGGCTGTCGGGTCATGCAGAAAAACGTAACTGAATGTCATATCAGATTGGTCATGACAGATAGGATATGCGAATTAATTTGCTCAGCCAAATTTGATACTATTGCTTGTTTTTTTTTATTGTTATATAATATAAAAAAAATTGTTTGGAATGAAATATAGTGTCTTTTGTGGGAAGTTTATCATTCTAAATATCAAAAATCTCATTCATAAGGCCATTAAATCATCCATGAAATTAAAAAGACTGTACCAATAATTCAGTTTGCCACTGTATGTTTACTTTTATTATATTAATTGTGGCATCTAAGACAAAATGTTGAACCAGCTATCCTATAAGATCTATAAATCATTTATTAAGTATAGGCTAAAATTAAATTTGTCTTAGAAACCACATGAAAAAATAAAAATTCATTTATAAACCAAAAATCTGTAACATCTTAATAAGACGATCAACTAGTTTAGTATGTGGCTTAAATGGGTGGCTTGTGTACTTTTTATCTAAGACAGATTAAATGAATATGTGCCATTAATGCAACTGTAAATTTTGTGGGTAAACAAATTAATTGCAAATTAATGCAGTTTAACATGATTAACTTTAATTTGGTATGGAAAGTAAAGCTATGGTCACATCTGGAAAATATTTGACTAAAATTTATTTTCCATTATTTGAAAGAAATTTGACTGAAACAAGCACAATTTTGTTTTGAGGTCACACTACGCACATTTATTTGAACATTTTGTATAGTCAAATAGCGTCAAATAGGAATATGGGAAAACATTTTTACCTACGGTAAACACACTTAAGACATATTAGACACGAAAAAAATATTTGATCACTGTCAAAGAAATACTTTCATAAATACTATAAAAGACTAAATTAACCAGGAATATTTTTTGTTTTGTATTGTGGAATTAAATTATACGGAAACTATTTTATTTACTTATTTTTTAAACTTTATAAAATTTTATGTCTATTTTATTTTAACTTTTAAATTTGTTTAAATTTTAATCACTAATATAAATTTTCTATCAATCTTAAAGGTTCCGCCATCTAACGTTTTTTTTTCAACTAGTGTTTATTTCGTGAATGGTAACACTTAGCTCATGTCTAATTTGACAGATAATTAGTTTTATTGTTCCTCTGCACGAATATGGTTGTGTATACGCTTCGCTAAGTGGGCCTGCGATCGACTTACAGAAGATGCCGATTTTGCCAAAAAAATCATCTTTTCAGATGAAACTCATTTTGATCTTGGCGGGTATGTAAACAAGCAAAATTGTCGCATTTGGAGCACAGAAAACCCGCACGCATACATTGGAAAGCCGATACACCCAAGACGAGTCACTGTTTGGTGCGGATTGGTCCAGAAGCATAATTGGGCAATTTTACTTCGAAAATGAGCAAGGAGTGGCCGTTCGTTATCAGGCCATGTTGAACTAAATTTTGTTCACAAAATTTGAAGAGGAGGATATTAGCAACATTTGGTTTCAACAGGACGGCGCTACGGGCCACACAGCCGAAGCAAAACTCGATGTTTTGGGCCATGTTTTTGAAGATCGTATTATCAGCCGCAGAGCTGATTTCGTTTGGCCACCTCGGAGCTGCGATTTAACACCGTTGGACTATTATTTGTGGGGTGCCGTCAAAGATAAGTGTTATGTCAACAAGACAGAGACAATTGACGCTTTAAAGGACAATATTCGTGAACCCATTGGTGAAATACAGCTGCACACAATCGATAATGTGCTTAAAAATTGGACCGTGTAGGCTACTGCATGGCCAGCCGAGGCAACCATTTGAATGAAATTATTTTCCATTATTAACCGGAAGGATTAAACTTTCAAATAAAAAAAGAAATTTGAGAAAATATTGAGTAGTTTTTTTATAGCATTTTCAAAAAAAAAAAATATTATTTGGCGTATATTTTAGTTGTTTTACAATCTGTCTCTTTCTTTATTAATTCCACTGTATTTTCATACACCAAATTCGTTTTTAAAAACACTTTTTTTTAACAGAATTTACTTCTTGACAGCCAATAGTTCACAACTAACTAACTTACCAGCCACAATTTGCCGCTTTCATATTTCATCATATTTTAGAATGTTCTAGGACGGATATGAATCTTCAATTTTTCGCCGTTAATTCAAATGTTCCAAAATAACCCAAAAAGTAACCGATCCATGCATTGGCTGCACTTTTAATTAGTGCAGATAATTTTTAGAAGTTTCTAAGCATTGACACAAGCCAATACATTTTTCAGCTAAAAGCTCATAAAAAGCTGTGATGTGGTGAATTTTCATTTTCATAACAATATTAAATTTTATATCACTTGTTTTTTTCGTAATTTGCTGGCCCAATTCTGTTAGTAGAAAATACTGCCTACTACATCTTATATTTTCCTCTGTCTGGTCTTGCAAAAAGTATGTAAAATCAAACAAATTTTTACCCAAACATGAGGAAAATATTTGACACTGTGCATTTAAAGCATTTTTGTTTGACGTAAAATAATTTCAGTTTCCCAAAATCAGGTGTTTTTTTTTTCCTTCTCAAAACTATATTATGGTCACACTTCGGCAAAGAATTACTTTATGTTTTTCGAATTATTATATTTGCTAGATGTGGCCGCAGTTTAAGACTACATACCACTCAAAGGCTAGAAATATTTTAGAAGATTTTGGTTTTAAACTAAATATCTAAGAATATGCTAAATTGATTGTTATTATTTTAAAAACCGATAACTACTTAACTTTTTTTAAAATAAAAATTATAAAATATTGAACACTACTTAAATAAGAACCTTAATAGCTTTTGCCACTTAATATCTTAAAAGACTTTTAGTTATTTATTTAAAATAAGCTACCTGCCTCAAAGTGATATAACTCTAATAATAAAAAATAAAAATGCTATAAAATAACTCAACACCAATGAAGAAACTACGCATAAATCTTTTAAACAAAATAGAAAGAAGATAAAAATGAAGAAAACAAATAGATCTAAAAGTATATACCAAATCTAAAATACTCTATAATACTTATACAGAGTTAGATGCAAAACTTTATTAAATTATATAAATATAAAAATTTATATAAACACTAGCTAAGACCCGGAATTTCCTGCTACCCCTATCTAAATTATTATCTTAGCTGTTATCTAAGTAACATTTTTGACTTTTTTACATTGTTTTTTCCTGTTTCGATCCATATCCAAATATTTAGATACCATATAGTTCCTTCTAGAAAGATACTGTAGGTTCTGCGTTTTAGCTGATAGATACGTTCATACCACCTTGATCAAGAAGTTCCCGGAATTTATTCAGAAAATTAAAAATACATAATCCATCTAAATCTATATTGTCCCCTTCAATGTAATCTCCATCGACTACAATACACTTATGGCAGCGCTTGATCCAATCCCCAAAGCATTTTTTATATTCATTTTTCGGTATGTCCATCAGTGCTTTTTGCAATTTTACTATTATTTACTCTGGTTTTCTAATTCGATTGAACAGAAAAAAGTCACTGGCTCTCATTAATGAATTAGGTGGCTGTTGGATGGTATTTGTTAAATTTTTCGTCAAAAAATTTCGAACAATGAAGGCACTGTGCGACCGTGCGTTATCATGATGCAAAATCCACGAGTTTTCTGTCACAATTCTGGTCTATTTCGGCAAATTTCTTCATAAAAACGTCTTATAACGCTCAAATAATATTCTTTGTTTACTGTCTGGCCTTCTGGCAAATATTCATGCACCATGACATTATAATCCATGCAAACCGTTAGCATTGCCTTCTTTTTTGACTGAAAATAACGTGTTTTTATTTTGTCTCTTCTCATTTGGTGAAGACCATTCACTTGCCTGATGTCTGGATTGCGTGTCGTAATCATAAACTCGCGTGTTTTCTCCAGTAATGATCCATTTGATGAAAATGTGGAATCTAATTCAGCCTCGCAACGGTCCTCAACACGGTCTGTTTTTTGCATAAAATTGAGGTCTTTTGATACCAACTTAGCTGCTACACGACGGAAACCCAAATCATTAATCCGAATCCAATGCAATGTTCAAGTCCTCCTCTATTTATTTTTTCAATGTTTTTGTCGGTTTACGGTGTCGATGGTCTGACACTGCATTCATCTCCTTTGACTGACTTACGACCACCTTTGAACCGTTCGTGCCACTGTTAAACGACCTTTTTCATTAGAGAGTTGTTGCTGAAATACTTTCCCAGTATTTCCAAAGCCCGCGTACAATTAAATCCGTTTTTTACGCAATATTTAATACAAGTTCGTTGTTGCGAATTTTAATTCATTCAAATCTATTGAAATCCAATCAAAATCAACATTTACTTTGCCTGTTATTTATCCTATTGCGCCCACCTTTTAAGTAATGATTTCTGTTAATAAGAATGCTATTTTAACCAAATTGAAGGTACACACAAATAAACATTTACTTTATATGGGCGTCGCAGCGCAAAGTTGGAACTTTTGAAGTTCTTGTAGCCTATAGTTCCTTGCAGACCTACAGTGAGTTACGTAAAAATTTCAAGAAAATCAGTTCAGCTGTTTAGCTGGCTATATACGTTAAACAGACATTCTTACATACCTGCCGACATACAAACACACATTAATTTTTATATATAATATAATAGACGTTCATCAACTGACAACATTTCTTGAAGTGCTATAATGTTATAGGGTGCAGACAAAAGTAAAAAACAAATAAATATAAGAAAAAAAACACAAACTTTCAGTAACTTAAAGATAGTGAAACATTTCACTGTCTTGGTGAAGGAATTATTGTTGTAAGATTGAAATACCCCTGAAAGGAATCAAAATAAAATGGAAAATAAGAAAACACGTTGTAAAATTAAAACCACAAGCCCATAAAAAAGATAGATAAACTGGTAAATAGGATTCTTATTGATGAAGGGTAAAATTGTTATACAACAACATTTACAACAATGGCGATATGTATGTACAACAATAATATAAAACTAAAAAACCAATGATAAACTTTTTTGAGGTTTCTATATCTAAAGAAAATGGCAGTGGGAAAAATGTTCTTAAGCTATTAAAAAAAAATAATAATAAAATTTTATGTATGAATTCAAACCAAAATTCAACTTGATATATAGCTGGTTAAAAAATGTTACAAAAAAACCTAAGTTAGATAAACAGAATAAAATTGTATTTGCATCTTAAAGAGTTTCTCAACCCATATAAAATACAAATTTAAAGGAAATCTTAAAAGAAAAACAATCATGTTGTATCGTGTAAAAAAATATTAAATAAAACAACAATTTTTGATGGGTAAAACTTTTATTTTAAAGACAGTAAAAATAATATTAATTCACATAAAAAAGTAAAATGTAAAAATTGATAAATCGAAAAAGAATATAAATAAAACAGTACGTACAATAAAATATAAATTAACGAAATTCAGTACTTCAAACTGCTTGTAGTGCTCACAACGGAAGTTTACTCTGACTTTAAAAAAAATATTTTAAAATAAAGCGAATTCTTTAAAAATTTTCAGAAAATTTATATAACACCTAAGTTCGTTACAAAAATAAAGACTTTTAAGAGGTTATTTAACAATATTAATTGTGCGAGCTTACAGAATTATTTGATTTATTATTACCTAAGGAACCATCATTGCTTAAAAACTCTAGAATTATGTCAATGATAATCCCGATTTTCGTTTTTGATTTTCGTTTCGTCATTTAGTTTCAATTACCTTGCCGACTACTAACAAATTAATATGATTTCTAGTTTCTAACGGGTGTTTGCCCATGTTAAATGTGTTGTTGAGTAAGAGCTTTGTGCAATGGATATCGAATTAAACCTCAAATAAATCAGTTTACTAAAATGTAGCGTAACTTCACACACTGTTAAGCTTTGTAAGTCAGATGAATCGAAGAATGGGATTTAAGTATAAGCAATGGCTTTGCACTAGTCTTTGAAGTCAGACCATACGCAAACAAACAAAATTAAAAGCGTGAGATATGCTTCGAATTCTAAATATGACGGAATCCGCCAAATTGGTAATAGCGTATAGTAATCATATGATGAATGTTTATACTTGTGGTCGTTGGTAAAAGTATTGTTACGTTTTTACCTTTTTAAAAACGTGTTTTTATGAGTTCGTAGATTGTAGTTAAAATAAAATAAATGTTTTGTTTGGTTTTAATTCAAAAAATTCTTTTATTCAATACAGTTTTGTGCACCACTGCTTGTAATCTTTTTACAAGCAATAACAATTTTTATTTTTAATTACTCTGTATGTTTACAACTTTGTAAACAACAACGATTACTCGACAGATTTTTCTTCCTAAAGATCTTCCAACCCGATCGTAGCTATATATTAGGTTCGATCACAACCTTTTCAACCAGAGGTTATCCACACTTAACTCTTTAAACTCTACTTTTCATAGTCAACCCTGAACAAACATGTCTTCTAATTATATAAGTTCTTTCTAAATTATTGTGCTATGTAATACATATCACATTATTTAAGAAAATGTTTAAATATAACAGTAATAAATGAGCTTAAGCTAGCATATAAAATATGTAATCTATTTAAAACATAAAACAGCAGAATGAAATAAAGAAAATTGCATTAAAGTAAGTGTGCTTATACGAGTAGAAACTAAAATAAAATTCAACAACTAGCACAAGATGATAAAAGTTTTTACAGTGATGAATTACTGTCCATTTATAAAGAGTTTAATTAAATAAACAAAAATACAGAGAAAAAATGTGCGGTTTTAAAATGAAATTGTTAACGTAAAAGGGAAACATCACAAAATAGTTTCTAGTTTATCTCAATCTGTTAAAAATTTGTGAGGTTGAAAATTTGTTCTTAAATATTGTCTTAATCATACAAATTTACTCCAATACGAAGATGTGTGCAGAAAAATAAATGCAAGTACTTGTATGGTGCCCATATGATCAACATTGAAAGCAATTTGTATGTTGAGGTCAATTTGTGGATATACAAACAATTGCCAATTATCTTGTGCTTGACCAAAATCTAAAATGAAATAGAGCATGTTAGAGTAAAGATAACCAAGAATTCAACCAATGTTGACTTATTATATGTATGTTTGTTAATCTGTTTTTTCATATATACAAACAGACATACAAGATAAACCATAGATATATAGGCAATGGTAGGAAATCAAATTGGTGAACTTTTATTGCAGCCAGCTAATGCTGCTGTACGGTTAATCAGCATAAATATCTGTATGCGCTTTAGTATATGGTAGATAGGTCTATACAGGAGTGTACAGTTATTTTACATAAGTGTGCATATAACGATTATGCCGTCACAGTTTTACTCTTGTTGTCATGTTCTCTGTCTCTATCTCAATCCAAATAAGATCGCCGTCCTCTAGAGCTTCCGTTTCTTAATGTATGGAAACATATTCGGCACATGTTTCAATGGTGTGGTTTTCCATTCTGCTTACTGTTGGCTAATAACATTTCACAAGAAACAACCAAAAGTGTCGTCAGATTTTCCATCATAAAACTGTGCAATGAAAATTGATTGTTATAAACTTAAGCATATTTGAGTGTTTTGTCGCCATCGCTACACAGAAGTGGGTTAATTGTTCATTGTTTCTGGTTATAAAATTATCAATTTTATAATTTTATTTTCATATAATCTAAAATATACTTAAAAAAATATTAAGGAGTTGGAACTTTTTTTTTACCATTTTGGTAAATATATTTATCTCTTCGCTGTCACTAAGGCACGACTCTATGTATTAACTTAAAAATTTAGCTTAGGTAGTAAAAGGCCATTTAGTAGGTCTGTTTTGACAAAACTCGATTTTATTATTCAACGTAGTTGCCTTCGAGGGCAATGCAATGAGTATAGCAATTTTTCAACTTTTCGATACCTATTTTATAGCACGTTTTTTTGCTTTCTCGTCAAAAGAAACCCTAGTTTCAGCAATTACTTCATCATTAGACTTAAACTCATTTCCAGCAAGCATTCTCTTGAGATCTGATATAGGAAAAAGTCTCTAGGGGCTAAATCTGAAGAATACGGTGGATGGGTAAGCAATTTACTCAATTTTGCCTAATTTTTAATCGACTTGTGACATGGTGCATTGTCTTGGTGAAACAACACTTTTTTCTTTTGCAAATATGACCGTTTTGTTACCTTCAATCTATTCAAAAGTGCACAGTAATAGTCGCTCTTGATGCTGGTTCTTTTTTGGAGAAAGTCGATTAATATTATTCTGTTTGCATCCCAAAATACAGACGCCATTACGTACTGGTCGACAACTGCACCGTTACTCGCTTTGGATTCGGTTCGTCGATTGATGTCCACTCAGCTGACTGTCTTTTGGATTCTGGTATGTAATCGTAACATATTGACGATAGACTTCCATTTGATTTCGATTTAACAGCGCAAAACACTCCTCTGAAGCATCAAAACGTTGTTGTTTTTGGTCGACTGTGAGCTTACGCGATACCCATTTTGCACAGAGCTTTGCATACACAAATATTCGAATTAAATGCTAAAAATATTATCATCTGATATCTTTGCAATGTCAGTTTGCTCGTGCAGCCACAATTTCCTATTTGTGGAATTTTTTGATATTTTCTGGAACAACAGCCTTATTTAGACGTCCACTGCGCTCTGCATTATTTGTGCTGGTATGACCACATTTAAATTTAGCAAACCACTTTTTTTTTTGTTTCGTTGGCAGGGTTTGGATAATGCTTATCAAGCCATTGTTTGGTACCCTCTTAATTTTTATTTTTTTTTCGTCAAAAATCAATGCTTTATTGAATCTAGAAATTTACTTTTTTCAATTTTTTTATTTTATTTTATTTTTATTTTTTTTTTTCAATAACAAAGGTTGCTTCATAAAAATGCTATAACTCACGAGTCAATAGCACGGCATGTGATACCTTTTTTTCTGATAGGCGCTGCCGAGCTGAAGAAGAATCTGTTTTAGAAATTTTTTAAACACCTCCAAAAATTTCAAGTTACAGGTAAAAAACTGTTTTTTTGACCTTCATGCACTTATAAGCTAGTAACCCGATATTAAGTCTTTTGCGGATTTGGAAAGAAAAGGTACTTTATGTGTAGTTAATAACAACCTGAAAGGCAATGACATCTACGCAGTCGTGCATATATATATTGACTGCGTAGATTAAATAAAATTAACTTAAAATTTAGTTTTTAAAATTTTAAGTTAATTTTCTTTTTTCTTTCTCTGGAAATTCTTCTTTCAAATGCTTTATTAATGCAAAATATAATTTTTTAAAAAAGCTCTTCTCTACCCTTGTTTTTTAAAACTTTTCAGTTACATTAGAATTCTATTATTCTCTAAACAGAATATAAAATACAAAATTGACAACAAAAACTAACGCTTCTGTTTTTAGAATACTTCTAAAACAACGTATAAGGCACTGTCGATAAGAATGTCAACAAAGGAGTGCATATAAGAAAACATATAACACTCGGTCGATGAACCCATCGATAACGCGGACTACATTTAAGACAACGTTAAGGACATAGTCGACAAAAATGTCGTCAACGGATTTCATATTACACAGTATATAAAACTTTGTCGATGGACATGTTGATAACGCAGACTTCATTTATGACAACATGTAAGGCACTGTCGACGTGCATGTCATCAATTTTCAATTTTTTCGAGGAAATTGACTACAAAATACCGCGCACGCACCCTTCCGCTATATTGGCGACAATTGTTGATGACATATTCAATAATGCCTTTAAGACATCCTGGACGAAAATGTCGTGTGCTACAATTGTGTCAACTGTGGTGATAATTACAAGGATATCTTATATATAAAACTGAATATGTACTTTGTATATGTATATATATATATATGTATATATTTTTGTGTGTTTGATTATTTGTGCGTTATAGACAGCTAAATGGCTGAACCGATTTTCTTGCAATTTTTCCAGTATCTGTATGTCTCTAAGGAACGATAGGCTGCATAAATTTCAAAACTTCTATCTGAACGATGTGGAGCCTCTACAAAATGAATATTTATTTGTTTATATCTTTTAAATTGTGCCACTATGGTATAGTAGGTAAGACACTCTCTTACCAACTAGAAGGCTAGATCATATAAAAAAATAACTTTTTTTTCGACAGTGGTATCATCTCTTAAAAATAGCTAGTGACTGGTTATGAGTATTACTACTGTTGAAAACTTCTCTAATGCATTTGCCGTTTAGAGCCGTCGTTAAGCTGTTGGTCCCTTTCAATGAGCTTGAAAACAGAATCGGGTGCAGCTCATTGACTGAGAGAAATCCCCATGTTCCTTCATGGAACACTGCTCAAAATTGTAACAGTATGAGTTTCAAAATTTGATCTAAATTGCTTCATAGTTGGTAAAAATTATAAAGTCAATAAGTGGTGGGAATCTGAAAAGTGGGAACGGTCCCCCCCATACAATTTTGGAAAAGTGGGCGTGGTACCTTCCACAAAAATAAATATTGATTTATATATATATCTTGATAACGGTTAAAGTGTAAATTTCTGAATTTGATGTACATGACATCATGGTCAATAGAAATCATCAATACAGAAGCTTGCGGAGCCTTATATATAAAATAAGTATCTTTTTTTTGTCTATTTGGAGAACACTTAATGCTTAAGTTTCTGAATTTATTTTAAATGACTACATAGTCAATACAAACCTTCACTCGAAATGTGGGCGGAATAGGAAACGTACACATGATACCTTCAATACAAATAAAAATACTTATTTTTGTCTATATTGAGAACGGTTAAAGTGTAAATTTCTGAATTTAGTCTTAATGACTTTCATATAAAGTAAGTATTGATTTTTATAAATATTGAGAACGGTTAAAGCAAAAGTTTCTGAATTTGGTCTAGATGACCTCATAGTCATTATAAGTCGTCAGCTAAAAAATAGGCGGAATTGGGTATGTGGTCATGTAAGGTAAATATTCAATTTTATATACCTTGAGAACGGTTAAAGCAGATTTTCCGAATTTAGCTTAAATGATAAATTTTAAATAAATTTTACATGTGTAGACAATGGTGATAGTTAAAGCTTCGTTATTTATCCACATCAGTAAAAAATCGGGAGGATTACAACACAAGTGCTCCCAGCATAGCGGGTAGGGTTACGCTAATTTTGTTATAAAAATTTAAAAAAAACAACACATTTTAGTGCAATTTATTATTTAAATAAAAATATGAACCGAAATGGAATGATGCCTTAGTTTTATTTTTATCTTACAGCAGTGTTAAATATGGAAATTTAAAAAATATATAACTGGGAGGAATAATATTGGAGGGTTGATTCAATAAATTTTATAGGCTTGATTTTCTATAACTTACAATAAAAAGATAAAGTTCCAACTTTTATCATATTTCAAAAATATTAAGATAAGATAGGTTTGTTTTAAACAAATTTTCAATTCACCTTTTGCAAAACAAGATCTAAATTGGTGCTTAACGAAAAATAGTCTCAGTCAATTCAAAGCTTAAGTGTGTGTCATTTGAGATGTTAGTATTTGTTTCCTATATTTTTCTCATTCACTCTCTGTTGCTTTTTCGACATCAGTACTATTCTAGAATTATTATTTTCAGTTTTAATTTTTTTTTTTTTTTTTTGCCATACATAAGTTATATAGAGTAGGTCACATTTATAATTACCATATCACCGCAGGAATATAAGAGAAAACAGAAAAGAAAATTAAAAAAAAAAAAAACACAAAATCATAAATGTACACAATATCATAGCCAAAGTAGAAATTAGTTGACTTTTTAGCATTTGTTTCAGTTGTTGGTAATTACTTTGCTTCTTATGTGAAGTGGCTAGTACTAGAATATAAGGAAGTAAGGTGGAATAATAATAACAAAATATGAAACGTGTTTACTACAAGCCTGATTACGAATAATTTTGAATAAATAAGAAAATTTTGTGTGTGTGTGTGTCTATATATATATGTTCTCCACGAAAATACGAAAATATCAACGAAAAAATAACCATAAAACTATAATTTGTATAATTCACATATAAAATGCTCCACGAGTATTATACAGTTGTCGTTAAATTCTTTTGTAATAGCAGCCATTAAATTCTATTACATCAACATTTTAGTAGAGCATAGAAAAATTTTAAACGGAAAGGAGTTAAAGTTCTAAAGCGAAAACAATTAAAAGTAATTTCCTTTCTAATATGCAATTAGGTTACTTATTGCATTGTTTAATAATTAAATATTTCAAGAGTTTATTTTAAGTAGGGAGACAGGTTCAAGTGGGGTCAATAAAATTATTTTGTTGCAGCAAATGTTTTTAATTTTTAATTAACTACTGGTAAGAACCAAATAATAAAAAAAAAACTTTTAAATCCCGTTTAATCTAATCAGTTTCCGAGATTAAAGATGTTAACTTATCGAATAATTCTCTGATAACCACAAAATCCGACAATATTCAGCAAAATTATTGGCTTATAAGTGCATGAGTTACGAAAAACCACTTTTTAGCTGTAAAAAGAGGAAGTGTTGTTGTACTCAGTAGCACCTCATGTTGTGGTATTTGATAACGAAAGTGGTAAATAATTAAAAAAAAAAATCTGAAAACAGTAGAAAATTGTATATCACGCTAAAGTAGATAAGATTTTATAATATTTTTGGTATAATTTTCCGTTCTGGTACTATGTTCTTCTAAAATAAAGGCCGGGTTACTCTTACGTAAGTGCTGCGGACACCTAAAAGTTACCGTCGATTTCAATCGTTAATACTTACTAAACTTACTATGTGTCATATGGTTTTGGAAGGTATCTTAAATATTTATTTTTTATTTTTTGAAGTAAAATAAAAAAAATTTTATAATTTATAGCAATGATTTAAAAAAAGACTCTTTATAAATCTAAGCCTTTTTTTAAAAACAAAATTAAATTTTTTGACAGCTGATACTTAAAAACGGAAAAAAAATGTATTTTTTTTAATTTATCCGCAATGAAACGTTACGTTTACGTAAGAGTATCTATTTACACATAAACTAGGTAAGGAAAACGGAACAGCTGATCCGCAACCTTTACCTTTAAGTAAGAGTAACCAGGCCTTAAGAGCTCTTTTGTGTTTTGTGTGATTTTTTACTTTTTTTTTTCTTTTCAAAATGAAATGTAAAAAGTAATAATGGAACCATTAACTTCAGGCTAATGAGATTATTTATGCGTTTTTTATTTTTATGTTTAGTCAATGTGTACCCAAAGTAGTAGCAAAGTTAAGCGAAGTCTTTTTATTTTTCCTAAAATTACAAACATTCCATCAACTAGTGGTAAAAAAGAAATCTTTCTCATATTTGCTTCTTTTAAAAACAAATTGATTTATGTTTATAGATACATGAAACACATACGTATTAAATCAACTTTCCGTTTATTATAACAGTGTATTTTTATGAACCACGTAGGCATTTGGGGCTTTTTCTAAATAGCGATAATATTATTATAAGTCGAAAAAAAAATTAAACTTTCTTAAGGGAGAAATGCTGAAAAGTGTTATGCCTGCTCAAGTGGTTTTCAAATACTTAACTATTAACACTTTTCGGGAGTTTGCACTTAATACTGCTAAATATTTTGTACAAATGTATCTTTGGTATAATATGTCTACAACAAATATTTAATTCATTGGCCAGAAATAATAAATCATGCCTTATTATCGATAGGTCAGTTTTGAGAAGAGGCCCAAGAAGTTATCAGTTATTGTGTTGGCCACTTAAAGTTTAAATTTAAAAATGCATTAAAACAAAATCTGTTTGAAATTTTTCAAATTATTTTTATTATTATTTTTTTTTTTTGTGAAGTACAATTGTTCCAACTAGAGATGAAATTTCATTTCACTCATATTTCTGCAGCTGCTGGCCTGACTGTACCCCATTCGATCGAACCAATTTTCGAAAACTTTTTCGAGTATATAAGGTCGTATCCCTGGTATAATATGTCTACAACTGTTCACAAATATTTAATTCATTGGCCAGAAATAATAAATCATGCCTTATTATCAATAGGTCAGTTTTGAGAAGAGGCCCAAGAAGCTCCTAATAGAGACTGAAATTTCTTTAGCATTTTTCGCGAAAATTTTCAGGAGAAAAATTTTATGAAGGTATATTTTTAAGACTTCTAGTGACACTGATCCTACTATTTCGAATATGAGAAAGTTCAAAGAAACAAAAGATAATAATTTTCCACAAGAAGGGCTGAGCTTTCTAATATTTGAACAAAATCGAGAATATCTTCAATATAGTGATGATGACGACAATGATAATGATGATGTTGTTGAGGGTATTGATAGCAAAGATTGTCATAATTCCGATGATACTTAATAAATCCTTTTTCATATACTATGAATATTTTTATTATAAGAAAAATAAAAGTATTGAGGAAATAAATATAAAAAAATAGAAGAAAACTATAAACTTCTATTAAAGAATACATTATACATTTCTAACTTAAAAAGATCCAAGTCCATGAAATATAGTTCTCGAAAAAGGCTTTCCGAATTGATTCCCACTTTAAGCATCAAATATCGCACTGTGCGAAAATCAGCAAAATTATACAGCTTCCCAGATATTTCAAATTTGTTTAAATACAGTTATCGGATAAAATACTTTTTCGGAACTGTAGCGGAAACAAGCGAACAAGTTTTGGCAACGAGAAAGCGAATCAGACTCAGAGCTTAAACAGAAGCTAAACATATAAATATTTGTCATTCTTCAAACTACAAAAATATTCACAAATTTAGTAACGAAAATACATAGTATAAAGTTACAAATTAATGTCAGAAAGCAAACTATGTTTAATACATATTACAGATGTCAAAATTAAAATCAATAAAATCAAAATATAAATTAAAACCACTGTATAATCTACAGGAAGGGGACGTTTCGCATAGTTTATCTTAAAAAAATCCAATGAAAGAGAACAATAACGCCGGAAAAGTTTAACCGGGATGTCAATATTCATGGTTAGAACCAAAAACCCATTGCAGGTGGAGAGCTGATAAGTCCTGAAGGATCACAAAGCTGACATGGCCTGGTTATAATATGGAGCGCACTCGATCGCTCATTGGAAACCATTCCCGCAGGATGAAGTTAAAGTGAACCAAAAAATTAACTAACCACAAACCTAAAGTCAATATCATAAAGTGGGTTCTGTTCCAATATAAGCAATTTTATTAGGTCCAATCCTCAAACGAATGAAACACATCAACAAAATACCACCTTAAGCCACCTTAAGCCATAAAAAATAGAATAATAACAATAATAAGGATTCCAAATAACCGACGCATAATCCAAAATCGGTCTTAAGAGTAAAATGTATAACTATTTCGAAATAATAGATTCAGTGAACTCCCTGGACCATCTCTTCACAAAACCTAGATGAGCCGGAGTCTTACTAGTTATCGTAACTAATGTTATTAATAAATGGCAATTTCCTATGCAACAATACACTCAGATCAAGATAAATAGTTACGGTCCCCAAGGGTCATGATTTACACTCCTGCGGTAAAAAACTTATGTTTATAGTTTTTTATGTTGAGATCCATCAAATTAACACTACAGCAATCAACAAAAGGATCGGTACTTCCCTGCAAAAAAGCTAAACAAATAACAAGTACAATGGCGTACTTAAATGGCTACTCTGTAAAATACCGGAATAAACATAGACAGTCCTAGACAATACCTTTTTGAATAGAACTCTCTGAGTCTAAAAAGAGAGGTAAGAGTCTATCCAACAATTGGATTTATCAGGAATAGCAATCCTTGTAACTTTATGAATGATATTTTAAGATCAACTCTATCAAAGTCCTTATGTTAATCTGTAAAAATAATATCAGGTCGATAGCACAAAAAAACCAGCGTAGTAAATTCAAAAAGTTTAGTTACTCTTTAACCCTTCTGATTACTTTCGTTTCTTGACTTACATTTGCATTTTATGGTCTCTCAGACCGATGTTAAAGTGGGTAAAGTACTTAAAATATTCACTCTAAACTGAAGTATCCAAAGTAACTGAAGTTACTAACTAATCGCGAAAATATTGAGAAAATGAGAAAGTTTTCCCTTCTTGTTTTATTATAATCAAGAAAAACGTAATGTATCGGTCTTACATACGATACAACGAAAATAGTCGGGAGGCTTAAAAAAAGCCATGCTGAAGCGAAAACGTTATAGACTTCATCCGAAAAGAGAGATAATTAGTCACGAAACTTAGGAAAAGCACTAAGCTTAGCAAAACCTCTCTAATTTGATATATTCGATCTACGACCTATATCCAAAAGCTTATTAAACATAGACGTTAATGGATCACACAAAAAATACCACAGCTCCTCAAGACACAGGCAGGTATCCCTTCAGGACCTGGTAAATGTGCAGATATAAGTCTAGACAAAGACTCAAGAACAAACTACATCAAACGCATGAGTAATACAAGTTGAAATAAAAAAGATATGCAAAAATGTTTTCCGCATTATTTCTTTCCCGAGACTTTTTCTAAATAATCTTAAAATCTTAGTAAATTTTAGGTCTTTTTTAATTAATTGGGTGGAGAAGAGTCTTGTTTTTTTGCTTCAGATTAAATAAAATTGTTCATAATTTATCTGCGATTCCACACAATTTCTTTATTTAGAATCAGTCAAATTTAACACCAGAAAGACATTTGACTTATTTTCATATTTGACTGACAATATTTTTTTTATTAATGATTTTTCTGAATTGGTATTTTAGAAGTTTTATTAAAAATGGATTTGGTTTAATTTAAAATTATTCTTATTTTATCTAAGTGTTCCAAACGGAAATAAGTATCACAACTACTTAGAGAGACGGATAGGGATCATTTGCATATTTGACCTGACTGTATCCCATTCGATCGAACCAGTTTTCGAGAACTTTTCCGAGTATATAAGGTCGTATCTCGGCAATGACATCAAATGCTCAATTGTCTCTGGTTTGTCGGGGTAACACTTGCCTTTAACGGCGTCCTACAAAAAGTAGTCCAACAGTGTCAAATCGTAGCATTTTGGCCACCAACTGACATCACCATTTCGTCTAATTAAATGGCCATCAAACGTTTGACGCACTTAATCGATTGTGGCATGAGATGTGTGTCAAGTTTCACCATCCTGTTGAAACCAGACATCTTTCACCTCAACACTATGAAGAGCGGGCATAAAAAAATGGGTTATCATGATGTGATAGCTGTCTCCATTGACCGTCATGGTTGCGCCGTGCTTATTTTCCAAAAAATATGGTTCAATGATGCTTTCGCTCCACAAGCCGCACCAAACAGTCACTCGAAACGAGTGTATTGGCTTCGTAAGACCACATTCGGGTTTCTTCAGCCCCAAATATGGAAATTTTGCTTATTAACGTAGCCACTAAGAGGAAAATGAGCTTCATCCAAAAAGATGATTTCTGAAATTTTTTGTTTATTTATTTATTAATTTATTTTTGTTGCTTTTTTTGCAATTTCAAACAAATTGTCTTTGTTTTGAAAATAGATTTCCAATAAATCACAACGTTGCTCAAGTTTAAATCGATTCAATACGTTCAGTGGAGATAATATAATTAATTTTGTGACAGATTGACATAAGTATTGCCAGATTCGAAATAACTACAGGTTCAAATTTAAACCGGTATATGGCTCACCATTATATATTTCTCAATTTTTTTTTTTGCAAAAACAATCAAATTAGCGGTAAGTCCTCATATCCGACAGCAGTCTTTATCAGCGTGTATACTTGACGTCATAGGCGAAGCAGAGGTCCGCAACTAACTCCTTTCTTTCGGTCCTGTTTGGAGCATTTTTGATTTATTTTTCCAACTTTGACCAGTTTGGTTTACTTCGAATTAAAATTTTCGCCTCCAGGTATGCAGTCGCAACTACTTAGAGCTATGGATTTCACTCTATGACAGTACTTGCTATGTCTTCATGTGGTTTTCGAGGGTTGTGTCCAATTAATCCCCATGTGAATTTGACGTTGGTCCGATTGTTTCCATAGGTTTTTGTTTGAGATGGTATTTGACGAACATATTTCTAATATTTTCCTTTAAAGTCAAGGATTGGAGAATACCTGGACATCGTTGAGATTTGGTGGTGTTATATTCCAAGACTGACATGCTAAGAGGAAGGCAGATTTTACGTAGGAGTTGAATGTATTGATTTTAGTCCATTATGATATAGTCGATTTCCGCACTCGCTACAGCCATGAGTCTTTGTGAGAATGCTGCCAAGGTAGCAGAAATCATTAACCTCTTCCAACTCTGTATTACGTATCCTGAATTTTGTGTAGTTATTGGTGTTGCAGCACATTATGAGAATAAGTCTACAAAGGCGGAACTAACGATCAACATTTATATATACATTTATATATACAAGATAAATGTTGATCATTAGTTCCACCTTTGTAGACTTATTCTCCAGAGATTTAAATTTAGCAGTCATGTGACAATAGCTATTGTTTGAGATTTTTCCCCAAACTGATTATAAAGAACTATAACTGAAAACCCTATAAAAGTTTTAAGTCTCAAAAATTTAATATATTCTTAATATGCTAAAATTAGCCATTTGTTTAATGAACATGTCTAAAATACTTTACACTTAATTTTTTAATTGTAATAACATTTATACCTACATATATACATACAATTTATTGTTTGTCTAGAAAATATAGACACATGTTTATAGCCAAAAACATAAAATTACCATTGTATAAGCAGGTCTTCGCAGCGTCAACAAATCTGCTAATTTCTTATTTGATACTTTATGAACCGCAAAAGGCGGACTTCTTTTAATAAATGAAATTTATATTAAATATGAATTCTGAACAGTGAAGAACACTTTAATGAATTTATAATAAATTATACAGATGGGCAAGTTTGAGGTTAGGAAGTAAATTTGCTGTCAAATGATGAAATGCCAAGAATTGAGCTGTCAGAGTTTAACATTTATTTAGTAAAGCATTGGGAAATTTTGACTAAACGAAAACAGAGCATTTTTCAACAAAATCATCATTAGTGATCAGGCCCATTTTTAATTAGGCGGTTGTGTAAACAAACAAAATTGTCGCATATGCGGCTCACAAAATTCACAACGATCCTCGAAAAACCATTACATCCAACATAAGTGACCGTATGATACGGTTTTGTGTTAGGCGGCATTATCGACCGGTATTTTTTCTAAAATGAGCAAGGCAATGCCATCACCGTGAATTCTCTGTGCTACCAAACCATGATAACCAATTTTTTGTGGCCACAATGGGCTAATGTTAATATCAGTGACTCTTGGTTTAAGCAGCACTGCGCCGCACAGCCAGCCAAATAACTTAGTCATTGCATGAGAAATTTTCCGGTCGCGTAATTTCTCGATTTATTAATGTCAATTGGCCTCCTCGTTCTCGTGCTTTAACACCGCTGGATTATTTTTCCTGGGGCCATTTTAAAGACCTGGTTTACGTGAACAAACCACAAACAAAGAGTGGACGTCTGCCGACGTGCTAAGTGCCAATATTTCTATTTAATATTGGTATGAATAAAACTCAATTTGTCAAAAAAATGTGTTTTTAAGCCAATTTACTTCCTAACCTTAAATTGCCTCACCACATATTTTATTTAAATTAAATTTTAAGTGCTTTTTGACTGTTCGTGACGATCACTATAGACAATTAAATCTCCTACATCATGAACTATATTGCAGGGAGAGTTGATAATAGGCATCCCAGTCGAACTTCAGTTGTCACACGGAAGCTTTTGAAATCATGGCAGAATCAGCATTTGTTTATAAGCTTGTACGCAATTTAATTATGCGATACCCCAATATCTATATCTATAAGGAAAATACAATATTTAACTTTTTACCTGATTTAAAGCGGTTTGGAACAATATGCAACTTCTTTTGGATCGTTACTACCCAATTCTAGAATGTGTATTTCTACTGCAATTATTTCTTAATTATTTTTATGATATTTTTAAACTGATTAAAAAATGTTTGATTGAAATACATCTTTCTCTACTAATAAATTTTCGCTAATAAATTAGATGGGTTAAGTGACCCATAATTTTCTTTCTAGGTATGTCAATTTTCTCGTGTTTCTAGTGTTAAAAAAGTTTTTAGAGGATAGTAACAATGAGAGTTATTACGTCTAAAGTGTAAGAAATAACCCGTTATTTTCATACAAAAAATTATTCACTACGAAGCTTTTTTTGCCTGTTTGAATTATTTTACCTATATTGTATAAAAATATATATGAAAATAATAGTTTGTAAAAATGCACTTACATATATATATACATACATATGTATATAAGTATATTATACACAATAATGTATCTTCACATTCACCAATAATAAATAGAATTAGGAATTTAATATTTGATTGTCATAATTTTTTTAACAACTCTTTTTTTCCCAATGTTTTTTCGCATTTGCTGTTATTATTATTATTTTTGTTTGTTTGTTTGCTTTTTCCCATCTTTAGTTTGTGTTTAACAAAAACTTGAAAGAAGTAAAACACAATCATTGTAGGAAACTGAACAAAAAAGGAAGAAGAAAAATAAAGTGCCAATGTCATTGCCAACTTATCACGCTGAGAGCCGTATAATATATTTTCTAACCAACAGCTTATGATTTATGTTAAAAGCTCTTTCATACATACTTACCTACATATATATGTATATTATGAAAAAACAGAGTAATATATTGGTTTATGACTTCTTCTCTTATTTGTTGCCACTGCTTTCAATTCGCTTTATTTCTTTCTGCGCCTAAGCCACAAATAATGGGTTGATTTCCTGCAGAGTTAAAAGGAAGAGCTAAAAGAAAAAAATAATCTATTTTTACAAGCAGAAGTTCAATGGCTCGGTATTCTTAATTTTTTTCTTTTCTTAATTTCGAAAGAAATAGAGAAGTGAAAATAAACAGGAAATGAAAGAAATGAAAAATAAAATTTGTACATTTGACAGTGATTTAAAACTACAGATTTTTTGAAAATTTCTAAGTTTTTAATAAAACTTTGATTTCAATTAAACCATTGACAGCTATTTTGTGTTAGACGCTAAATGTTTATAAATCGTTTTTTTTAATTGATAATTTTGATATGCCATATTTTGCAAATATACAGACTAAATTTTTAGCATTACTATCAACCAAGGATATTCTTTCAAGGATTTATTCTTCACAAAAATTTTAAATTTTATTTAAAACAATTTTGTATACAGAAGTCAAAGTCACTTATTTAATTTTCTAAATATTTCATATTCAATATAATATGTACAATGGTTCATAGTCAAATATTGGTTCACATGATAGCAAAATCTTTAAAACGTGAAAACACAAAACTGAGGGATTTAATTCGTTAATTTGATAATACTGTTTTGCTAAGTAAGGAAACTGCTACCTAATTCAAAAGAGTTTGCAAGGAAATCACACTTAGAAAAAGTAAATGATAAACTCATATCACATTAAAAATGGTCCACTGTACTCAGTTTTTAAAAATAGCGTAACTTTTGTATATCTACTTTGGTTTTTTGTTTCGGTATCTTTTATACCTTAGCATTAAAGCTAACATCGGATTACAGTTATTAGCTTAACATATCAATATTGGACGCCATACTTTGATGGAGATCAATTAGCTCCAAGCAATTATTTATGGAGTTTTAAAAAAAAATAGATCGCCAAACAAATCAAAAGTGATCTCAGGCTAAGTGCGCCAAAGCAGCAAGATACAGTTTGAAAACATAATAATATAAGCTGCTACGTCAAGCCATACTTAGAGTTTTTAAAAAGAATCAGCTTATAAGAGAATTTTGAACACATTTGAACACAGTTGCACTACGAAAGGTTTCTTATTCTGGAAAATCTTTTTATTTGCAGATGAAAGTAAATACATCGCTTTCGGGCCATATAGCACAATAAGTGTTTGGAAAAAAAACAAATAAGATATGTATTCGGAGAAATTGACTTCTACATTTACACATGGTGGTGGCCATGTTATGACTTTGTGTTGGTAAATTGGACTTTGTTGAAGGGAATATGAATAAGATCCAATATTTATATGTAAAAAAAGTGCTAAGGAGCTCGGTATAAAAGACGCATTACACTTCTTATTTGGGATATGTTCAAATAGGTACGGGCTAAGTTGTTAAGGAATGGCTGTTGTTAAATTTATCTAAAGTGATCAAAACTCCACCCAAATCGCCGGACTTAAATACAATAAAAAACTTGTGGCAGAAACTGGAAATGGGAAACGACAACATTCTCTTTACAACCAAAATACTTGAAAAAGACTCTCTTAGAGGAGTGAAAGAAATTAAGGTCCAAAACACAAAAAACTTACCGAATTCGTAACCAAACGCCTGAAATTGGTTATTCGTCAGAGATAATATTCAACAAAATATTAAAAATAAGTTATTTTACGTTTGTGCCTTATTTAAGATAATATAGTTAATTGTAGTTGAGTTTTAACAGTTGGCCAGATATGTAATCAACTTTATTGAAAATGTGATTATGAGTGATGAAGCTAATTTCCATTTGAATTGCTTCGTGGATAAAAATAAAGCTGCCATTTTACACAGTTTGACTATTTTCAGTAGTGTTACGCCGTCAAACCAGAGTCGATTGAGCATTTGGAGGGCAACATTCGTGATGCCATTGATGAGATACGACCCTATACACTCGAAAAAGGAATATTTGTACTTCACAACAAAAAAATAAATATGGCAAAATTGCAAACCGTTTTTGTTTCTTTGCATTTTTAAATTTTAACTTTTAAATTGCCCACACTATATTACAACGTGAAAATAAAAATATATATAAAAAAATATGCACGAAAAATTTATTACATTTTTGAACCCCATAGTGGCTCTTGGTGCGTTCTATATTTGGTTGTATTATTTCACCGTTAGAGTTAATTCTTTTTCAATCAGAGCTAAGTCTGAAGTGTATAGCCGATGAAGGAACGATTTGTGTTTTTACTTGGATTTCTTTGGCCCAAATTCACCTCCAGAAAACCTCACCACGTTACGTCCACAGTTGCGAAACGCCTCATAACTTTAGGTATTGCGGTTGAACAACGCCACTCCAACAGGGTTAGCAAAAACCCAGCCCACCGGGATTTACTGAGTTTTTTGATGGGTTCTTTTGGGTGTTATTACTTCGATTGAGACGTACATTATTAGAAAAACGGCCGAAATACAAAGGCGTGATTAAGTTATTCTATTGTATGACAGCGCTCGGAATCATATCGCAAATTAAATTGTACTCCCAATACGTACATTATACTTATTTTTGTTGTAAATAAGCTACGAAAACATTTACATAAAAAACCCACCTGGGTTATTTTTAATATTTTTTAAATATTTGTGGTGGTTTTAAAACCTCCCAGGTTTTAGTGGGTTATCCACTGAGTTTCCAACTCTGTAGTCCACACACCTGAAAACTTGTCACATCATAGCGTTTATTGTCGATTGTAAGCAAATCCAGCACACATCTTGCTGAAAGCTTTTTCATGCCCAACTGATCACTCAAAATTAAAAAAAGTGAGATTTCTATGGCTTCCATGAGCTCTCTCGCAATTTTAGTCTCCTATCAGTCGACACTGTGAACTCTTTCAGATGTATAGACATCAACTGGGCATCAAGAATGTTTCCCATCCTCTCTGCTTGTATGGCCATAACGAAATTCAGCAAATAATTATGTTTACTATTGAGTTACTTTTCATTTTATCCTCAAATCAGCCATTGTTCTGTTATGGCTGTCAAACAAAAACTTAATGACTCAAATTTTTCAAATTTTAACAAGAGTCAAGTAACAGATATCTGTTGAAAGCTGCAGTGTTGCACTTTTAGTTAAGAAACAGTAAATTAAAAAAGTTGCGGACTTATTGTAGAGCTTTAGTAGAAAATTAAAATTAAATTTATGACGTTCTCTTTTCTGACAAAAAATTTTACACTTCTCATGTTCTTTGCCATAAAACATCATCAAAACTAAGAAATACCAAAGACTGCTTAAGGAAACATTTCTAGAATAGTACTCTTTCTTTGTATTAATTTTTTTTTTTTTTAATGTACACAGAAAAAGACAGGGCAACAAAGTGCTACATTTTGTTATACAAAAAGATTACGAACAACACTGTGTCCAAAATTGTAAAACGAATGAAGGGATATATCATCAGCACACAGATGCTGCAAATTTTAAACCTGCATGTTAACACATATCTGAACAGCACAAGTTATAAAGAAGAAAAGCTACGTGAGACACCAGGGATTATTTAAAATAGATGAGAATATTTCCCAGTAAGACTCCCACACAGTAAAATCAATATCAATCTCAGAGAGCAATTGAAAGTTACTTTAAGCTTCAATAACTTCTAAGATACTTCTAGTCTCGGTAAATAATGTCAGCTCAGAAATGCCCCTAATTTTCTCTTAAGTCATATGACTCCAAAGAGTAAATTGTAGTAAAAGCTTTAATATGATCATACTTTACCATTAAGTTCAAATCTAGAGAAATAAATAAACTCTTTACAGCTTTTTATTATAAGCAAAATATTAACTTTTCGTAATATTCTTCTAAAACATTCATTTATATTATTCGATAATGTTAAAAGTTAATTTTATTTACAATTTTTAAAATTCTCAATTACATAAAAATGGTTTTTACTTTAAAATTATCTTTGAAAATCATTTATAGGGTTTTATTAAAAATTGTAATAAAAAGTCTTGAAATATTCTTCTCCTACACTGACATTATTTTGTATGTCAGTTTGACATTCATTGACTTTTTTCTGTTCCTTTACTTATTATTTGTTTGTTATTAACAATTCTTGTTTTTAAGAAACTCCATTGTTTTCATTATTGTTGTTGTTGTTGTGTTGTGGCTGTTTTATATTGTGTATAAAATTACGAGATTTTCAGTTTATACATTAACAGTATAGTATGTGGCATCTACAACATATGGGATTTTTATACAATTTCTTACCTTTCATTTTAACTTGACAGTTAGCACATACGTATAAAATGTTTTCCTTTCGATGTATGTGTATGCAACATATATATGTATATCGTTGTATATATTTTTAATAGTTTTTTTACAATTTTTTTTTTCAATTTTTTCACTTATGTTATATTTTTTTCTTACATTTGTTCTTAACTTCTTGTTTTTAACAATTTTGTATTTTCTTTATTTTTTTATATTTTATTTATATAATTTTTTTCTTTTTATTCTGTGACTTAACTTGATTGAATTATTCCGCTTCATGTAAACATTTGCAACGGCAACATCAGCAGCAGCAAGTAATGCCACCAAAAGCATTAAAATCATCAACATCAGCAAAATGCGAGTAACATGTGAAATAAATAAAAATGGAAGAAAAAAAAATAATTGTAACAGATTTGCACATGAACACATTACAAATTTACACAAAAATTCATTTGAAAATAGAAAGAAAATAACACAGTCGTTAATTTATTAACATTTTTTTTTTTCTTATACGCTTGCATTCATTTTTACTTTTTTATTTTTCTTTGAATTTTCACAAGCATCTTTTAATGAATGTTTGAATGAATGTGTGTTTGGAAAAGGGGAAGTTTTAAAAAAATGTTGACTTGGTTAATTAAGTTAGTATAAGCAGTTCTATAAACAATTTTATTTCATTCTTTTTTATTTTGAATTCACTTATTTTATAATGAGATACATTATCGCTTACTGTGCGAGACAGTATTGAAGTGCGGAGGGCGGTTTCAAAATTAGCAGACCCAACAAAGAAAATACAAAACAATCGGGAAAATTTTCTTTTATTTCTCAACACAATCTCTTTCTAGCTCAAACACTTTTTCTAGCGATATTCAGCAGTTTTTACACCCTGCTTATAGCCAGCTGCTTAAAATAGCCATCAACGGCAGAGTCTGTCTCTTGATTATTGACAAATCTATTTCCCTCAAACGATTTTTTTAAATTTGGAAATATTAAATTTTTCGAAATCGGGCGAATAAGGAGTGTGTTGAAGCAATTTGAACACTAATAATTGTCCATCGCAATAGTGAATTTGTAAGCTGGGAGATTTTCTTGATGAAACGATGCTTTATTTTTCCCCAACTGCAGTCTTGTTTGTATAATTTCATCACCTCAACGCGCAATAAATGAGCGTAACACTCGCCGTTGTGTTCTCAATAAAAGTTTTGTTTCATTTATTTTTTTTTTTTTTTGTATTTTATTATTGGGTATTTCTATGGCCACATCCACGAAAAAAATCTGCATATTGAGATATAGGCAGATTAATAACCTTTGAAAAAAAAAATACAAAAAATTATTTTAAAATTTCTACTGAATACTATCAAATGATCTTTCATAAAATTTTCTTGGATGAATTCCTTTACATAGATCTCGCTGTAAACTCCAGTAGTAGTGTGACATATACTGAGACCTATCTACCCTGATAACGCTCTTCCATTGTCCGAAGATCCTGATGAAATATTTCACCTTGATCCTCTCTAAAATCACTCAGATTTTGTCGATATCGGTCTAAATGCGAGTGCAGGAAGTGGAGTTTTAAGCTCATGTTGCACCTTTGCTTATGCAAGTTCTATATTATGCCCATGGCTTGTCCTGATAACTCAATTTTATTTTAAAGTATTGATATGACGTAGTTTTATCAAAGTCCGATATGGATTTCTGATATTTTTCAGATATATTTTCATCACAAATGTAGCGAAAACAATCTGGATTAAGCACACATCATATTCTTAATGAAGCCATATCTAAAACACCAAGAAAATATATTTTATTGTCCAATAAAAAACTGATAATCTAAGTAAAAATAGTGAATGGCTTAGTTATCTAAAACTCAAAAACAAAAGCTGTTAGAGAAAATCTGTTGCCATATTTGAAAAATAATCAAAAGAAGCTGATATTTTTTTTTGTTTTGTTGAGCAGTGTTATCTGATAATAATAAATTAAAATTATGACACGTGCATCGCATAAAATCCGATGCCATAATCTTGCCGCAAGAGGAATATCCAGTATCGAGGTGATCCCACAAGTCACGGATCAGGCTCGAGACGAACCAACCATGTACAAAGGAAGTAATCCTATTGATAGTCAAAACCCATATGACAGGCAGAAATGAAAGACTTAAATACTGACATATTAAATTACCACTGTTCCATCTCTGACAACTTCTACAATCATTAACCCTTCGATACACATTTTTAAATAAGCAGAACTTTTGCGTGATTATACCGATTTACCAGATATGCCATTACATTTATCCTAATCAGTTGTCACCTGCGTTAAAATATATAAATTACTTTCACACATATTTTTAAACTATTAAAGCAAATGGTTATACCCGGCGATAACTCTGGGGACCTTACAAGTGAAAAAGAGAAAAAATTTAACTGTGTACAACAACTTTATTGAAAATTCGTTATAAAAAAAATTCTTCAGTGGATCTTCAAAACCTCTCTTCTAAATGATTTATTGTTCCACTGGTAAATATAATATTGTAAACTATACTGAGCAAATTCCAGGAATATCGTCTGTAATTGTTTCCGACCCGTTATTAATATTAAAATCCTTTAAAACCTAAGAAATTGCGTACGTTTTCATTTGAGACAAATTGAAAAGGAAGCAAATTGGCTGCAGTCTGGAATTCCAAAAATTCAGAAGGAGAACCTAAGCAATGTATCGTTTTAATTCAGAGCCTGTAGGTTGATAATGGAAACTCTAGTGCAGAAAGTCAATATGAAGAAAAACAGCTGACATTTGGATGATGATAGTTAATTTAGATAAATATTCTTCTTAGCCCGTTCATCCGCCACACAGTAAGTGACCTCGCACAGAGTAACCCCTTACAAAGATAATTTTTAATCTCATTTTTAATCCTATACTAACAACGATGTCGAGTAGGTACATATACAGATATTGACGCTAAATATCCTTTACATCACCCAATCCACTGCTATCTGAATCGCCAAGGCCTTCATTTGTGGTCCGAAAATCTAAAGAAAATTGTGTTCCCATTTTCGGGAATAAAGACCCAACACCCAACTCGCACATGGGTCCATTCATGTACGCCTGAACTAACCCAAGTCTAATACGTGGTCCTAGTGAGATACTCCACAACAACAGGGACTATTTCTATATTACGTAGGATGACCGTATATCAATTACCTCTGTCAACCCATACTTCCGTTATCTCCAGTCTCACCGCAGACACAATAGCAATCGTCATCAGAGTCGCATTACGCAGAACCATGTCAAAGATTCCGTTATATGTGGACCACTCCAAAGCTGTCAATATGCAATGTATAGCAGTTTTTGAAATTTTAATTGTTTCAGCTAGCTCACGCACCTTAACGATAGTCATCCAATACCGTTTTCTAGATTTTCTTAACAGTTCCGGCACAATCACCTCCTCGACCACTAGGGTGCTCGTTTAGGTAGCTAGTGCGATCTATTTTAAACTCTGCTACCCAATATTTAATAGTTATAAAATATTTAATAGTAGATCTCGCTCGAGTTAATAATAGTTGGGCGAAGATTTTTCAAGAAAAAATATAAAATTCCGCAAAGTTGACCAATATTTCCATTTGTCTCATTAACCTTTGATGCCGAAAAAACTTCATACATATATTTTCATTTTTTATTTTATAAGGTTGCCAGTTTTCATTAAAGATTTTTTTTTCAATCACTGACGCTATCTATACGTCTAGCCAGCTAAATTTTGAACTGCGTACGAGTATGTTATTGTTACGTTTTAACTTTTTTAAAACGTTTGAATTCTTTTTGATTGCGCCAAAAATAAAATAAACATCACTTCGTTCTTGTTTTATAGTTTTTATTTGCTCACTTTATCTATATAGAGTTTATCTTAATACAGCAACTTATTCACTTGCACTTGATATTCGATTATACAACGCTTTTATTTACGCTTAAGCACGAGTTTACTTATTGACTGAAAAACGCTAACTATGTGACGTTGGTAAAGCAGCCTCTATATATACCTAATAGCCTACAGTTTGGAAAGTTCCGGAAATGTTTCAAATGCTCTCATATCATCTATCCGTTAATTTTAAACATATAAGGTTGTGTTACGAAAGATAGTTGAATTGGCAGTGCTGCCAAATACGCAAATAAGTATGGCATTGACAGGGTGACATATAATTACCAAATATACCAGAATTTCACAACACAGCTTGAAAGGCGCTGATATGATGTATTTTATTTTTTTAGGCATTTTTATTGTCGTAACAGTATATAAAGTGTATTAGTGTATTTCAAGAAAATATTAAAAGTTTTTCTAGTTTGTTAAATTCATTTAAACAAATTTAACACTCGCGCCTTTGGTTGGCCAAATTGTTAAGGAGTTTTTAGTTAATTTTTTATATTCATTTATACACATATTTTATTTCTTCAGATGCTAATTTAAAATTGTATCATAACGTTTATGAGATTTAACGAATATTTACAATACACATGTGTACATCCATAGTTTTTGCCAACCCCTATGTTACTGAATACACATCTGCATTTAATTTTGTAGGAATTAATTTTCTTTACAACAGATTTATTCCTTTAAGAGAGAGAAAAGAATAGAAAACTTAAAAAGTTTTAAATTTACTAAATAAAAGTTAAATAAAAGTTTTTGAAAACAAATAAAAATTAAAAAAGCTTTTATGAATATTAATGTGAGTTAGTTTTTTCAATAAAATATTTTTTTAAATGTATACAATTTAATCGATTCCCTTATATATGTATATAAAAATACTCAAGCGAAATGTAAATCATATTGAAATATTTCCGTTTCCAAATAAAGGCATTAAGTTAAGAGTTTTATATCATATCAGAAATAATAAAAATATTTTTTTTCCTATTTTGCCTATTAAGAGTTCTGTGGAATATGAGGAAAAAAGTTATAAAAATCTCATATACTCGAAAGCACATACATGAACATGAAAGTAATTCGATTTTTCTATAGTTTTGCTCTTAGCAAAAAACAATAATATATACATTTCGTAGGTGTAAAATGGCTTCTGAGAATAAACTATAAATACATGCTTTTTTTACATATTTACGATATACTTGTACATGCCGATAAACATATTGGAGTGAATTATTTTGCTTAAGGCCAACATTAAGCCGACGTTAGTAAAGCAAATAAAAGAAATTTAGTCTTAGCGCATATAAAGGATGGGTAAATTTGAGATTAGGAAGTAAATTGGCTTAAAAACAAATTTATTTATTTATTTATTTTTTTTGACAATTTTATTTGTTTACATAACCGTGTAATGGAAAATGGGCTACATTACTAGAGATGATTTTGTTGAAAATGTGGTTCAAAATTTAATGAAAAGAGCGGAAGTCTGCCGACGTGATAGAGGTGGACTTTTTCTTGATATGATATTTCATTATTAATTCCCATATTTCTACTTTATATTGGTATGAATAAAACTGAATTTGTAAAAAAAGGTGTTTTAAACCAATTTACTTCCCAACCTTAAATTTGCCCACCCTTTTTATGTACGTACGTAATTTGAAGTCGAAAAAGAGTGAAAAACTGTTGCTCCATGGATATAAACGGTTAATTTTAGTAAAACTTATGCGCAGTTTATGTAGTTGATAATTATATTTTTGATAAATTCCTATTTAATGCAGATAAGATTTTACTTAATAGCGCATGTATTTTGAGCAAGCGGGCAAATAAGTCTGTGAATTTGTGGATTTACGGCCTCGAAACAGAACTGACAACACAAAGCGTCTGTCAGTTGACTCCTGTCAAAATTACAACAAGCTGCGTCATATAGTTCGAATTTGAAAAAAATTGTTTAATAAGTATTAAACATTGCGGAATGGAATCCTTCGATCAAACCAAGGATAAATTTGAAAAATACTATAGGAACTCAGAATTGACAATATAAACGAATTACTATGCCGGAATGTTGTCACCAGTTGAGTTGGTAATTGTTAGAGCCGTAAGAGCACTTCAAAATGGCAAAGAACTTGGAGTGGATAATATCAATTCTGAGCTGCTAAAGGCTGATCCCCATCAAAGCACTAAGATAATTGCCCCCATTATCGAGGACTTCTGGACTTTTCACGCCCTGCCTTCTGAACTAAGCGCTAGAATAATAATAAAGCTACCTAAGAAAGGAGACCTGACAGAATGCAGCTAAACAAGGTGCTGACTGACATCATTCACTAATGGCTATCCTTTTCGTTGGATTCATGGCACGCCACTTCTGTACGGATCACGTTCATAGTCTACATATTATAGTTGAGTAGTTCGGTGGAACGAAGATCACCATTATATTCCGTATTTATCAAGTTTGCTAAGCCCTTTGACCCCCTTTATCACCGGGGCATCTGAAAAGATTTCCCTGAGGATATAATTGACTTGGTTGGGTTTTATACAGGGACTTAAGATGCAAAGAGTTACATGAAAACAAACTGATCGGACAGTTAACGCAGGAGTTCAACAAGGCTGGATTCGGTAATGAAACACACAGCCGCAATTAAGAGAGGTAACATTTTGGATCTGCATGGGCGTCTGTAAGATCTTGATAATGCCGATGAGATTTGTCTTCCCGCCCTCAGTTTCAAAGATACGGCAGCGAAACTGCACTAGATATACACCTCCGTACATAATACAAGCCTACGCATAAGCATTGGAAAGAACAAGGTCCTACGTCTCAATACCACAAAGTTTGGTAAAGACTCTGTAGAACTTAGCAACGTTTTGTTTTTTCTGTACTTGGGCAATGTCATAATGTCATCATCAGGCTGCTCACTAGAGTATAGTATAAGCCGCACAAAAAATTAAAAAATTTGGGATGTTTTAGAAGATATGGAAATCTTCAAAGATTCCCTTAAGAGCCAAACTACACTTTTAATTTTTGAACGTGCGTTCCGTAGTTTTGAATCTTGGTACACTTCGTCTAATGACCTTAAATCGCTACAGGTATTTATCCATCTTTCATACGAAGAATTATAAAAATATTCTGATTGAATGTTCTCACAAGCGGAGGTCTGTGGAAAAGAGCTGGAGAATCGCCAATCCAAGTTGAAATCGCCAAAAGAAAATGAAGTTGAATTGGCCATGTTGTGAAAAGAAATCAGCTAAAACGGTGATTGAATTGAATCCTCCCAAGGTAATAGAAGAAGATAAAGGCACCGTAAAATCTATAGAAGACAAATTGAAAATTAAGCTGATGCGATGGGCAAAAATATAGCTAATGACAGAGGACAGATCACAATGAAAAAAATTTATTGCGGCACTTTGTTTTACCCTGGAACCATAGGAACTTAGCACCATCAGTTTCAATGTCAAAAGTGAAATTCGTTGTGAACGAACAGGCACGGAAGTTGCTAGATAAACATTTATATATGGTTCGTTCAAATCGAAATTGATTGAACTGCAATCAGTGAAATTAATGTATTTAAAATGTTTACTTTATTTAAATAATTTTCGATCCATATTAAAAAACGGATTTTCATAAATCATATCTATCACTTTGGAATTTGGATTAACAATCAGTCAAAAAGTATTGTTCTAATAGAAAAATATTTCACTTTTAAAGAAAAATAATAAAAATCAATCGTTAATTAACATTCGTGTATTCTGATATGCTTTTTGACCTCTTAAAAAGCTATTATAGAAGTAATATACATAACATATGCAGTTTGTTATGCATTGCACCTACATACATACATACATAATATAATTATTGTTATTTTTTCTTTAATAACTGCAAAACTATTAAAATTTAATTATGATATATTGTACTTGTTGGTATACATACCATGGTATATGGTCACATTTTTCATACATTCCTTTTTCTTCAATAAAAATGTTTTTTCGGTATAAAATTAAGAAATATATTCGTTCTTTTTTTAATATTTTTTGGTTTATTTCACTTGCCATATCGACTTTGATTGTTTTTTTTTTTTGCATTAAAATGTACTTAAGTGGTAGCGTGTACACGACATGCATGCTTAATATTCATTCAAATATTCGCAAAAATGTCCTGATTTCTTAAGTTTCCTCTTTGTTTAATGGTTAGTTGGTTGGATATGGTGGTGTAAGATGCAAAGAAAGGATATGGTCTTATAATCACAAAAGTAAAAAAGATATCAAATCCGTTTTTAATGACACTGATAGTCAGGTGGATACGTATCATGCATGTGTTCATTGTCCAATATATGCTGAAACATTCCAACACATACGTATATTACACTGAAAGTTAAAAGTTGTAACACTGAAGTTATTATCGACATAATCATCAGAGTAATGAAGCGAAAAGCTTAGGTCGTAGAAGCTGAACTTTACCTGAAATTGTTTTGCTGCTTAATCATTTGTTAATTTTAATTATTAAGTTTACTTAACGAAAATTCGGCAATAAGATAAAAAGTGAAGAAAATCTTTGGTTCATTTTTAATCTCCAATTGACTTCAGCTAGTTTCTTTCCCGGGAACTTAATCCGTGTTTTGATCGCCACCTTAATGTTTAATGACAGCTTGGGTTTAAGCCTTTAGTGCTAGATAAGGGTTATCTTTCCCTAATTATTAAACTATTTTTTTAATATGCGCAGACGTTTTATAAGTATAAATCTTTTTTTGGCAACAGTGGAATCGCATTACCTGTTATATATGTACGTATAAGTGATATTTTTATTGAACAAGAAATATCACTCATACGCTCTCAAAAAAAAACTTATGTTTCTAAAACAGCTGAACGATTAAAAAAAGTTTTAGCCTTCCTTAAAAGTAATTTGAAACCACTTTTGAGTTACGCCAATATATGTTGTGCAGCGTCCCCCATTCCCTAAATAATCGTATGTCTCGAAAATAAGAGCTAACCTAGAAAATGGTTTACGCACTGGGTGTCTCACCTGCCGGAAAAAAATTATCGAATTCGAACTCAGTGTTGTGAAACCTGGAACTCATATCATATTTTGCATTGACGTTTCTTACTAGGATCGCTCAAGCACCCGGTAACATTATAAAAAATTTTTAGAATTAAAAGGCGGTTTTTAATTCATTTATTAACTGCTTAATTATAAAAGAACTTAGAAGAAAAGAGTAATAAAAAATGCTTTTAGACCAAAAACACGAATCTTACCTTCCAGACCATAATGTGTAGCACGACACTAAGTATCTATTAGGGTGTTCAAGCATCCATGGAATGGGGTTTCGAGGGCTAAACATAATTTTTTACAAAAAATAAACCATCAATCGAACTAAGTAAATACTGTGGAAATTATACAATAACGATTTTAATGGTGAAAAGTGGTTCACTGAATTTCGTTATAATTGTGCAAGCGTGGAAGGTGTCGAACATTCTGGTCGCCATTTTGTCGTCTCTACACTCTAAACAATTTGATTGGAGATTGAAAGTGCGACAATTTGTGGAGGCCATAACCATCTCGGCTAAGTGCTCTTAAGTTTAATTGATCTATTGGGTGTGTTAAAGATTTTCGCAAGAGGAGTGCCAGATTTGCTCAAAACCCACCACAAACGTAATCGTGTGACATCTTCGCAGAAGTGTTTTGCGTTGCTTAAGCACAATATGGACGAGTTTTTGCGCCGTTTCGTAACAGTAGACGAAACATGGATCCACTAAAATACACGAGAGACCACATAGCAGTAAAAATAATTGGTTTCTCAGGATGATGCAGGTTTCTCAGGATGATGCAAAGATTGATTTTTTTCAGCCAATAAATTGATGGCAACCATTTTTTGGAAAGCACACTATATAATCCGCATAGACCTTATTTGAAAGGTTGAAATAATCAATAGCGATTATTTGTCAACCTATTCGATCGATTTAATAAGAATTTCAAAAAATAGACCGCATTTAGCTAAAAGAAACATTTATTTTCAACATTACAATACAAGTGTCCACACTTATGTAGTTTCAATTTCAAAAATCTATGACTTAGGCTACAAATTTCTTCCTCATCCGCACTTTTCTGCGTATTTAGACCCAAAAAGACTAGTTCTTGCTTCGAAATCTAAGGTAATGGCTCGCCGGAAATAGATTTATCACGAACGATGAAATGATCTCAAAACAAACACCCATTTTGATGACGCGAATTTTATTTTATTTTTTTTTATTTTTTTGTGTAAGGGATAAAAACACTGAAGAAATGCCTCGTACGAAAAGAATTTTTTGGTTTTCACTGTTCATTGTATTTTATTTATTTTTTGTGATGCTGATGACATGTTGTAGGTGACTTTGAATACTTTTACAGTTCGGGTACGATTTCGGTAGCCTTGAGTATTTATTTATTTTTTTTTTTTTGTTACTTTTCCTTCTTCTGGATTTGGTTTTTATTTCTTTTCCCTTTTTTTGCTGTGGTCAAGATTATTGTAAATATTGTATGATTGAGAATGACCAACATAAGAGAATTAATAAACGACAAGTATTGTTATAGTTGTAGTTGCCATAGTACGACAACATAAGAAGGGGATATAATGTATACAAACGTATATACCT
This sequence comes from Wohlfahrtia magnifica, assembly GCA_023159175.1. NCBI lineage: Eukaryota > Metazoa > Arthropoda > Insecta > Diptera > Sarcophagidae > Wohlfahrtia > Wohlfahrtia magnifica. Next base: position 88,640 of record JAKWBJ010000482.1, on the reverse strand, counting down.
TTTAATATATTAAGGTATGTTTCGGATATACATATCCATCCATATATTATTATTATTATTTTTTTTTTCTTGATACCATGAGTTTCAGTTAAGTAGGTATATTGTATTTGTTGAGTTACTGATACTGATGACGATTATTATTGTATTTTATATATGCCGTACACGTGCGTTTATTTCTTTCTTTCTCTCTTACTTTCTCACAAACAGTGTTCATAGAACAATACAATTGATAGAAAAGTATTATATATATATATATATATATATATATATATATATATATATATATATATATGTGTATACGAATCGTAGATGTGTAGATGTGTGTGTTTGCATGTGCCATTTTTATAAGCCATAGACGAAACTTACAGGTTTATTAAGAATTTGCTTTATTTGTTTGCATTGTTATGTTACACATTTACAGTTCAACTTATATTCATACGACCAAACAAAAACCTTAATTGAAAATTTAATTTAATTTTAAGAAAATGGTAAAATGCACAGCATACAAAAATAAAATGGTCTAGTCCGAACAAATAATACTCTATACTAAAATGTATCTTTTTAATAAAACCTTTTGTGTACATAAATAATTTATGCATTAGCTAGAGTTAACCTTAAACCCATACTTAGTAAATTAAGCTTTTCTTTTTTCTTCGTCACTCTTCTAGGGGGCATATTGGCGTTCCATAAAACATCCGATCCATAAAAAATACAGATATGCATGTGAATAAAATTTCGTCATAGACATAGTTATCCTGTATGCTTACAGAATAAATTATTATTATTATTGTCGTCACGAGGCATTAAAGTACTGTAGCTACAATTTTGAAGCCCTGAAAATTTTCATATATTGGTTGGTGCCAGTATTGTTAACTTCTCACTCTCTACTTTATAGGCGTCTAGGTTCTTTCTCTTAAAATGTATAAATGCCGTACAATCACTAACTATATGCTCTGGCTATGCATTTCCTCCCCATAGAAATGGATTTGAACTACACTTATTCTATTTAAATATTCTTTAAGTATGCAATGTCCCATCAAAAGACTGGTTATCATTTAATAATACTTTACAGGATACAGGACAAATATCTTTTCTTATCGGAATTTCTGATCAAAAGTTTGGAATGTATCAAGCCCGTTTCGCATGAGAAAGATATTTGCTTTTCGCTAAGCAGTCTCTCCAAGATCCATTTTTATACTCATTAAGTCATCTGATTATTCCTTATTCCGAATGGCTGCTTGGCTATGAAATGTTTAATTGATTCGGTCGAGGCTATATGCAGAATTCAAAATTTAAAAAACTCGCATATTCATGGTAGTGTCAAGCAAAACTGAACTTGATCGCGGTTAGGCCTGTTAAGTTTTATCAAAGTTCTTCGTATTGTTAAACAGGAAACAGGTTTCTAAAATATAATTTGATTTCATTACAGTAGGTTTTTAAATACGATTTATAAAAACTTTGCCTTTCTGAATTATTTAACATAAGAAATTTATTTTTTAGCATCGAATGTTGTTGAAAAACTAATATTTTTAACTTTACAGTTATTTGAAATGTATGTTAAAAAAAGAATATTTGAATTTTGGTTTTTTCGTTTTTCATTGACAACATTGATAACTATCATTGCTGAAAGAAAACCTACAAAAACTGCCTTGAGATAAATAAAAAAATATATTTTTTTCACAAAAACTATATAGTTTGTAGCATTATATAGGGTCCGCAATCTAACGTTTTTTTTTTCAACTAGTGCTTATTTCGTGAATGTTAACACTAAGGTCATGTCTGATTTGACAAATATTTAATTTTACTCTTCCGCTGAACGACTATGCTTGTGTATATGCTTCGCTAAGTGGGCCGAGGCAGCCATTTGAATGAAATTATTTTCCACTATTAACCGAAAGGATTGTACTTTCAAATAAAAAAAGAAATTTGAGAAAATATTGAGTATTTTTTTTATAGCATTTTCAAAAAAAATAAATAAAATTATTTGGCGGACCCTATTCATTCACACATATGTACATCTACATGTACGTATATAGAATATATGTTTTAACACTTAAAAATAAATTTTAAAATGTGCATTGAACATTAAATAAAGTTTTCGTGTTTAACAAACATGAAGTGTAGTTAAAAAGTCTGAAAAAAAGTATTTTCTTTTGATTCTTTTGAAAAAGTGTTTATGTATAGATACTTTTTTTTGCAAAAGTTTTTTATGTTTAAAGAAAATAGAACACAAAAGTTGAATTGACCAAAACTTGTTTGAAACAATTTTTTCCTTTTTATTTTATATTTACATGTTATAAATTTTGTGAATTTATATTTAGAAAAACAATATATATGTGGTATATATAAAGTTATATATTTTTAAATAAAGACAATTTAAATGGTAAATAATATTTTTTTTTCGTTACTCCTCTTGGGAGCATATGGCTTCCACAAAGCATCTCCATCTAACACGGTTTACAGCTGTTGACTGCCTCTTCCCATGTTAGATTTTTCTGTCTCAGTTCTTGGATAATTGTGTATCTCCAGATGTTTATTGTTCGACCACGATTTCTTGAGCTTGAGGATTCCTCTCAAGTGACATTCTGGTGATACTTTCCAGATTTTTCAATGGTGTGACGGATCCATTGCCACTTTCTTTTCCTTATCTGTTTCAGTATGGGTTCCTCATTAGTCTTGCTCCACAGTTCTGTGTTACTTATGTTGTTAGCCCAGAATATTCTGCATACGATTCTGAGGCACTAGTTAATGAATACCTGGAGTTTCTGTGTGATATTATTCGATACAAGCCAGGTTTCACTGCCATACAGCAGTACTGATTTAACACATGAGTTAAATATTATGAGCTTAGTCCGTCTGGATATATGCGAGCGTCTCCATACTAACTACAGTTGTCTAAATGCCGCTTTCGATTTATTGAGCCAGTTATCTACGTCTGTTTCTGCGCCACCGTTTGTAATAATTGTCGATACTTCCTAGATAGCAGAAGCTATCTACATACTTGTCTGGTTGAACCTGTAGCATGATGTTTTCCGTGTTCGTATTGTATATTCTCATGGCCTTGGTTTTCTTGATGTTCATCCCAAGCCGAACACTACGAGCCAATCTCTCCAGGTCCTCCTGTTACGACTGCATATTGGAAAACTTATGCGAGAGTAGACAAATATTATCTGCATAGTCCAAGTCTTTGAGTTGGCGGGAGAGAGTCCATTTGATTGCTCTTCTTTTCGAGCAGACTTTTCCCATTATGTCATCCACCACGATGAAGAACTGAAAGTTCTACATCCTCATATTATTCCAGTTATCTTCTCGGGTACTCTATTTTTGTTCTTAGTGCTTTACATTTAGTCGTTTGCCTGATGGTATCAAACGATTTCTTGAAATCGACGAACAGTAGATAGAGGGGATACGCCATTCTATGTACTGTTCAATGAATATTCGTAAAGTGTTGGCCTGATCTACGCAACTTCTATTCGGTCCAAGGCCAGCTTGTTCGTCTCACAGTATGTTGTCTATTCTGCTCTGGGGAGGCTTTCCATGTATTATGACTGCAAGTATCTTATATATGGTGTTAAGTAGAGTAATTCCTCTCCAATTATTAAAGTCTTTCAAGTCGCCACGTAGGAGGCAGCCTCTCCTCCTCCCATACTGATGTGATGTGAAGCAGTAGAAGTGGTTTGGATGTCAACCAGTAGAATCTTCGCCTGCCGCCTTACCATTTTTCAATTTACCAATCGCCACTTTTATCTCATTCAGATTGGGAGTGTTGCATGGTATTCTGAAACTGTTTTCCTCATCTCTGTTCTCAACCGTTTCGCTGTCCTCAGTAGTGTTCCGGACGTTACTAGTTTCATTGAAATATTCTCTCCATCTCTGTGTCTGTGCATCATTGTTCGTTATTAGTGTACTATTTCGATCAGCAACCGCTTGGTTCCTATTACACTTTTGATTGTCTACTCTTGACGATTTCTTTACCTGTTTTGCCAGCTGATGGTATTGCTGCCTCAAGGTATTGTTGCTATTCAGCTGCAGTTTCAATTCCCTTCTTTGAGAAACCGGGTTTCAAGTGTAATCTGATATCCAAACTCTTCTACTTGGTTGCACTACACCAAGTGATTCCTCCGGCTCTGATAACTTCCCATGAGTGACGTTGGTTTGTTGGTAGCCGTTCACGGATTGCCAAGGTTAATGCGTGCCTGAAACTGACAAGGTGGGCTATGAATAAAGTTATTACAATGTTTTGAAAATGTACTATTTCTTGAAATAAATTCTTGCTCTTCGAGTATTTAAATCAGTAAAAATTAAATTGATTTCAGAGAATTAAAATTTAAAAAATCGCTACATGTTTGGTAATATCTTATATAAATAAGAAATAAAAAAAAATATTTTTCTATTAAAGCTTATTAGAAGTCAATTTCAACTGAAGAGGATTTTTTTTAAATTCGATTTAATGTAAAATAAAGCTAAAAGTTAAAAAAAAGTACAAAATTCGTTTATACGCATTGAAAATAAAACTTCTAAAACCCGCGGCAAAGTGCGTCAATCCCATAGAGCGAATGAACAAAAACAGAAGAAGACGTCGTACATAAATGAAATTTCGTGCAGATATTTATTGGTGTTAAATATATCGGGTGGGCCATATATCGGCTTAAATTTGAAATTGCAGTTTTTTCGAACCTGGCAAAACATATGTCGTACTATTCTGTCACAAAATTCAGTAAATTATCTCTACTAAATGAAATGAATCAATTTATGCTTGAGCAACTTTGGGATTTATGGGGAATTTTTTTCCACAATAAAGAAAATTGGTCGGAAATTGCACTAAAATGGCATACAAATTTCGTCACGGAGTAGGGCCAACAGAGCCCGGTATACGTAATTTTATTGCTAAAGTTCATGAAATTGGTTTTATTGTTGATGCGCCAAGACGTCATCAATTCGTCGTCGCTCTCAAGAATTGAACATTTCACGTACCAGTTTACGTCGAATTTTGCTAGAAGATTTCTCTATCACGCCTTACAATGTTCAGTTGGCTCAAGAGTTGAAGCTTCTTTTTCGCTTCTCTAGATGGGCCAACGATAAATTGCACGATCATGTCGATTTGGCCAAAAAAGCATCTTTTCGGATGAAGCTAATTTTCATCTTGGTATGTACATTATTAAGCAAAATTGCCATTACGAGTGACTGTTTGGTACAGCTGGTAGAGGGGAGGCATCATTGGTACATATTTCTTTGAAAATAGGGACGGCGCAATTATAACGATCACTGGAGACACCTATAGTACTAAAAATTTTAGTTATCATACATTTTTGTGCCCGCTCTTCTAGGTATTGATGTGAACGCTACAATCGATTTATTGCGTCAGACTTTTGATGGCGGTTTAATTTGCCGAAATGGTGATGTCAGTTGGCAGCCAAGAAGCAGTAATTTGACACCGTTAGACTCTTTTTTGTGTGGCGCCGTTAAAGAAAATATTATGCCAACAAACCATAGGCAATTGAGCATTTGAAGCCCAACATTTGTGATGCCATTGCCTAGATACCATCCCATACACTCGAAAAAGTTCTCGAAAATTGGTCGGATCGAATGGGGTCATGTGAGTCCACGGCAGCCATATGAATAGTTAGTTAGAATAGTAGTTTATTTATAACCGGAACAATTGTACTCCACAACAAAAAAATTACTTTGGAAAAATTTTAAACCGTTTTTAAACCGTTTTTGAATGGCCCACTCAATTAGACTTGCCAACCGTCCAGTTTTCGTCGGGAATGTCCCATACCCGGCGATACTCAGAACGGGACGCTATTTGTCACGTTTTGAAAAAAAAAAACTTGTTTATGCCACAAACAATAAAATTTAAGGCTTTAGCACTTACGAAATTCATTAGTACTACACTCGTTTTTGTTGGCAATATTGGAACTTTTTTAATAAATTGGCAACACTTGTATATTATGTTTTTTATGACATCTACTAAAGTGACAAACGAAAATGTTAAATTTTTTATTGCATTTGCCAAATTTCAAAATTTCAACGGATCGTGATTTTTGTAAAGGTACTTTTTGCATTATTCTTGCATTTTTAGTTTTAAAACAAGTCCACTTTGTGCAGCAAAATTAACAAAAAAAAAAAAGATCAGCAGATATAAGTGAGTCGGCAGCAAGACAGAAAAAGCAAAAATATAATACAAAAAGTATTGCAGATTAAATAAAATTACCAGAGTGCTTATGCAATATTATTGCAATATTTGCAAGCTAATTTCTTCGCTAAAATATGAAGAAGGTGCAATGATAAAGGAACATGCAAATTCGAAAAGATATATAAACGCAACGAACGTTAGTACTAAGCTGACAAATTTATTTATAAGACCTAATGCAAATGATGATGATGAAGCTATAATATCTGGAATAGAATTTACGTATAATGGCGTAATGCATAATCACTATACACACTATACATACAATCTCAAGATTGTGGTATAAAACTTTAAAAAAATTATTTAGCGATACGAAAAAAACTAACGTATTCACTGCGGTCGAACGAAGGCTAAGATAACTGCTGTGAATGTCTTAGCTCCATAGTCTACTTTTTATTTTATGTTGGCTGCGGTCCTCTTATATGTTTCCAACAAAGGGAATAAAAAGCTGTTTCCTATCGCAGTTCGATATTATCCAATTAAGCAATGACCAGCAACATTTCTTATTGATTTTTATGAAGATAACGGTGAGATATCAGAAGACGTAGCTGCGAATTTGATTGAGTGTCTAAATAAATCTAGACTGTTGCGTAATTGACATGCTCGTATTTGGCATATTACTGCTAAACAAACACTAAAAACTTTATCGTTCAATATGAAAAGTTATATTATTGAAGTTTTTAGTGAATTTTCTTCAAGTGCTAGAAAGCTGTCAGAATTTAAAGATTTCTTCAATTTTATTGAAACTGATTATATCCAATTACTAGGAAATTCACTTATTAAATTTCGGATACAATTTCCATTCGTTGATCGTATTATTCAATCTTGGCCTGTTTTAATATCGTATTTTCTAAGTAAATGTGAAGAAAATGCTTCCAAACTAATTTGGAAATTTGTTGCACTTAATCAAGATTTTGAAATACAGAAAGGTGAGAATTATTTATCCAAAGCATACCTACATTTTATTAATAATATTATCAGCGTACTATATTATCACCACAAACAAAACATTTAGAGAGCGATTACATCCAACCTACAGAAGTTTATTATCAAATAAAATTAAAATTTTTAAATAGACTAGAAAAACTTTTCCTTGGATTTAAAGCAAATCAAATTTTGTCGCAACTAAATCAAAATAAAAAAGAAAGATTTATTGAAGAAGACGTTTTTGTGTACAGGAAATGATAGTTTATTGGAATAAGTGGTTTGATTATTATACTGAAAATATTTTTTTAGATAAAGATTTAAAATACGATGAAGTTGTTGAAACTAATCAAAAATTGGAAATACCAATATATAATAATGATGTTTTATTTTCGGAAATTTGTTTTCAAAATAGTATTTTACTAAAACTAAATAGCAAAAGTGCATCAACTTCTACAAGTACCGAAAATTTGCATTCAAATAAAGTAATCCAAAGTAATCCAAAAATGGTTAAACGTTTTCGATAATTGAGAAAATCCACATTTGTTTATGATATTACAATATATTTTCACTGTACCACCTAGTAATTGCTATGTAGAGCATGTTTTCAGTGGCATGAAATAATAATGACATGACACTCGCTCTAGGATTCTTGTACCTTTAGTAAAAGTTGAGTTGTTGGCCCATTTCAATTTCAGCTTAAAATGTGCTGAGTTTGTTAAATTTATTACTTTTATATACAAATTTTATTAAAGCTGCGGAAAGTGTTAAAAAATATAAATTTAAAATTAAAAATAAATAAACTTTACTAAATTATTTGTGTTCCTATTAATGTTAACTACATATTATTATTACTATATTAACGTTCTATAAAAGACGCCACTTTTGCTATTTTCAGAATAATGAATCAAAAAACATTTCGCGTTTGAACTCTACACTGCTTCTGGATGGAAAAAATACCGTTCAAGAGAAGCAATGGCTTGAAAAGTGTTATACGGACTCTGCTACATCGGAAATAACAATAAAACGTTAGTTTGCTGTGGTCGTAATGATGCAGAACGTAGTGGACGTTTTGGCTTTATATTACATGGTCATTTGTCTATGAGAAAACTCTGTTCAAAATAGGTGCCGCGTTTGCTCGCTGTTGACCAAAAACAAGAACGTGTTGATAATTCTGAAGCAATAACAAAACTACATAAATTGAAATTCGAATTGCTCTCACATCCAACATATTCGCTAGATTTGGTTCCCGGCATCTACTGCCGGTTAGCAGATCTTAAAAAAATGCTCGCCAGTAAGAAATTTCGCACAAGTGAAGTAAGAAATTTTCCTCAAACTAGGGCTTATTTTGAGACCAAAGATAAATCGTTCTTTAAAAGTGATATTGAAATGACAGAGCGATGCTAGAATGAATGTATTGAAGATTACGTTGATGTTTAAAGCTAATTTTGAACAAAAGAAGTATTTTTTATGGCCCTGCACTTTTCGGCCCATGTTTTTTAAACAAAATATTATATACATATTTATCAAAATTACTAAACTAAAAATTTTAAATTTTAATAAACAAATCATAAATATTTCGATTTCAATATACATATGTATTTACATATTTCTTTTCCGAATAAACTAATACATACATACATACATACATACATACATACATACATACATACATACATACATACATACATACATACATACATACATACATACATACATACATACATACATACATACATATTTAAAATAAAACTCAACAATAATCAATATTTGACTTCAATGAAAAATTAAATCATTTATTTGTCACTCATTTTCTTGAATAAATTCTATACATATTTGTATGTAATTTATTTTCGTATTGAACAATTTTTCATATTCTGTCATTTGTTTTATCAAATACAAATCCTGCCACATACCACATACATACGAATACTGTCTGAGTAATACTCTATATATTTCTTATGTCACTATTGTAATATTTTATTTGATGGTTAATTTGCTGGTGACATAAATGTCAAATGTCAAAAATACTTTTACTACTACACCAGCAGCATGTCTGCATGTAACTCAATGTGAAGACAAGTATGAGTTTAATTTACATTTATGTATGTATGTGGTGTCAAAACATTGCGGTAAAAAAGTAGAATTAGAAAAAAGATATATTTTTTATTTAAATGGAAAACAACAAAAGAATTTTTGGGGATTTTACCATTTGCTTTTGCTGCCCAGTATATTAATATTTTAGAATTTTGAAATAAAAACAACAACAATAAGCTCGTTTAAAAACCCCATTCTGTAGTCTATATGTGCATAACAGGCCCCTATGCAATGGTCTGATTTACATGACGAGTATGTGTACACATTTCTGTGAATATTTCTAAAAATGACAATAAACGTATATTTTATTTTTAAACCCTACACCGTAATACGTAAATAGAGAATTTTAGTTTTGCGATGCTGTTTGTAACTATAAACTTAACAGTTCTACACCTTCTTTTTATAATATTAGGCAACCCTAATGATTACTATTCCAATCAGATTATAGAACTGTACTACCATTATGGTGATAAATTTAAGATCACTGGCTCAATGAACAAATGCCAATACGATGAAGTGCTAGATCTGCTGAAAAATAAAGTAAAGTAGTTCGACCCAGTTCAATTGAACTATTCACTCAAGTGAACTAAGAGAGGCGGTCATAAAAATTAGTTTTTTAGTTCTATAGTTCATGTTTGCTTTCGTTTAGGTTGGTAGTTGCCAGAAAGTGTAAAGATTTTTACTTTTGCAATTAATGTTTCTTTTTTTTCATGTTTCCTTTTTGTCCATGTTCCTTTTGCGTTCATATTTCTGTTTCGTTTATATTTCTTCTTCGTTCGTGTTTTGTTTTCGTTCATATGTTTGACACTCTATTAAAAAAAATTTCGTAATGTCATCCGGCAATTTACATATACAAACAGTACTGGCAGAATCTTTTTAGGTAAAACCGACAATAAATTAACTGAGCACTGAACTATTTAACTAAGAAAATGACGTAGTTTATAAAAATATGCTGCGGTTTGATGAGAGGGTCATCTAAATTGAACCGCGCAGTTTGACTTCGTTCTTATGGGGTTTTCTTAAGTAGCTGATATATGCGGAAATATCACGAACAACCCTCAAAGTACATGTCAGTTCTCTAATTCAGCCCTATTTAATGTTCAAAATTTTAATTAATTTCGCGTTATATTCGCATTCCTTAGTTTATCTTGAACTTGTCCTCTCCATGTTCGAGTGGGTCTGTCCATAGGTCGGCTGCCCTGCATATGGACATTAAAGATATGCTTTGGCAATATTAACTTCATATATTCTCAATGTATGACATATCCAGTGCCTGCTTTTAATTTCGTTATACAGGGTGAGCAAATTTATGGTTGGGAATTAAATTGGCTGTCGAGTGATAAAATGCCAAGAATTGAGCTGCCAAGGATTGAGCTGACACTTATTTAGTAAAAAATTGGGAAATTTTAATTATGGTACGCTACACTCTTGAACAAAGAATTTTAATTATGAAAATTTACTGTTTAAAAAACTGAACGATAACAACGCATTTTTCAACAAAATCATCTTTAGTAATGGGGCCCATTTTATATTAGACGGTTATTGAAACAAACAAAATTGCCGCATATGGGGCTCACAAACAGTCCACGAAAAACCATCACATGGTGCGGTTTGTTATTTTTTTCGAAAATGAGTAAGGAAACGCCGTCATCATGAATTCTCTGTGCTATCGAACTATGATAACCAACTTGTGGCCACAATTGGCTACATCAGTGACCTTTGCTTTCAGCAGGACAGCACCACAAGCCACACAGCCAGCCAAACAATTCATTTATTGCATGAGAACTTTCCCGGTTTCCCGATGACAATTAGCCTCGTTCTTGTTATTGAACGTAGCAGGATTATAAACCGTGCTTACGTCACAAACGACTGACACTCTGAAAAATGGCATTGACAAGATAAGCAATGCTTTGATGTAAAATGTGGTTTAAAATTTTGTGAGAAGAGCGGACGCCTGTCGACGTGCTAGAGGTTGACATTTGCCCGACATCATATTTCATTATTAATTTCCATATTTCTATTTTATATTGGTATGAATAAATTTGAATTCATCAAAAAAGAATGTGTTTTAAAGCCAATTTACTTCTTAACCTCAAATTTGCCAGCCTCTACATTGACATTTTGTAAAGATGTTGGTTCGGGTTATATTTGATCTGATTTTTCCAGAAATCTGACTACGAGTGCTTGATTTGTACTAATAGCCCTTGATGATGTTTAGCTGACACAGAGTAACACAAATTATATGTTTGTTTTCAGACATAGTTTAACCCTGACGCCCCTGACACGGGTACCCCGAACGTTCTTTGAAGTCAAATTTTTCTTAAACAAAACAAAATACAAAATTTGACGCTCCGCAAGTTACTTCATCTTCATATTTCTTAAAGTTTTTTTTTTCATCTTTAGCTCTCTGGTTCTGTTTGGGTCGGCTGTATAGCAACCAAAAATAAAGTGGTTCTTTCTCTCTAAATAAGTGTACCGGGGAACCGGATTTTATATTTAAAAAATCCGGTTCTTAATTGAAGGTTTTCGTAGTTTATTTACAACAAAAGACCACTAATTTATTTATTCCGTTTTTGAGCTCAAAAAATATATCGAAATAACAAATTTCTCAAATCACTACTTATGTACATCTTTTCCCCACCTCTAATTCAATTCCCAAATCCCGTGTCAGATATACTTCCCGTCTTTTAAGGCTCTCCAACTTTGAAGCCGATTTGGTATTTTTTTAAAGAAATTATTCGGTGATATGCTAAAGGATAAACTCTTACCTCTTCATACGAAAATATAAGCCATAAATCGATGTGCCTTAACACGATATGAATATATGTTACGTTTGCTTCTCTTATACTTTTTGTTAAAAGCGGAGAATAAATGGTTTTTTAACCGTAAAACGAGGTAATTAGCGCTTAAAGCGAATGTGTTCCATAATTTAAACATAACGTTATAGCGTATATCCATTTAAAAAAAGCCCCTATAAAGAGGTATAGCAATATTCGGATCATACGGCTGATGCGGCATTTGATCCATTCTAATAATTGTTTTGAAACTTTTGCAACATTAGGTCAGGTGTTGTCATTTAAAAGAAGAATTTAGTCATGTCTGTCTTTATATTCCTGCCATTTATCTCATAACGAATGTTTCAAACGAAGTAATTGTAATACTACACCATTCTGCCTTGATCCGACCAAGAGTGAATAACTACACTATAAATACTAAAATACTGTCGACTTGAGCGAAATTTGGAAGCAGTTATAAAACGCAGTAAAATCCAAAAAACTCAATAAAACCCGGTGAGTGTGTTTTGTTTGAAAGCCCAGCTCTTTTGGTGTATCCTTGGACTTCAGTTAAAATGCAGGTGTCATCAGCATAATCTAGATCTTCCAGCGGGCTTTTGAAGCCCTAAGTAATAATGTTCAATTTCCATGTCATAGCTATCATTATTGTGTCTAACGAAAAGTAGAGTGGATCAGTCACGTGTTTACGGCCGTAATAATTATATTTTAATGGATGGTTAGCCCGTCATGTAAGATGCCACATCAGTCAGAATTGACTGCCTGTATTTCTCATACTTGTTTTTACATGCAGATCACATACATACACATATATTTGTACAAGTTTTATTTATTACTGTTGTTTTGTGAGTTTATAAATTGTATGGGCGTATAGAAAAATGTTGGTTTAGTTGTTATTTCGAAAGAAAAAAGAAGCAAATATTTATTTTGATTTATTTCCAGTGAATAACCTCATAGATTTTAATACTGCATTTTATTCTGTTTCCAAGAAACAATTTTTTGATTGTTGGTTTCTAACATGAGCCGCTGGTTACAGGTGATGATGTTTATTATGTTTTTAATTATTTAGTGCTTATATGCCTAATATTTATTTACAAATAATAATAAAATTGTTGTTTAGCGGCGTTCTTAATTTAATACATGTATGAATATATGTATATATTTCTACATGGTATCCGCCGGGAATATATACCAATTTATTTGTATATAATTTTTGATTAAATGAAGGAGAAAGGATCTCATCTTGATAAATGTTTTATATAATGTCGCCTCTGTTAGCCCCGCAAATACGAGCCATTTTGAGCAAATTTCTCATTACATTCTCACACATTTCACGCGGTATTTCACTAATTTCATCATGAATATTATGTTTCAGTTGCTCCAGTGTTCCGGGTTTGCTGCATAAGCATTGCTTTTCAGATATCCCCCAAAAAAAAAGTCCAGTGCAGTCACTTCAGGCGACCGTGGAGGTCAATCGACATCACCATTCCTTGAAATAATTTGTTGCAGAAAGAGGTCTCGCAGTAATTCCATTGTAATACTGGCTCTATGTGATGTGGCATCGTCTTGTTGAAACTACATGTTAATCAAAACTAAAGCGTACAGTTGTGGCGTTAAAAAGTTTTCAATCATATCACGATATCGCTCCCCATTGACAGTTACCGTTACACCGTTTTCAGTTTCAAAGAAGTAAGGTCAAATACCTCCTCCTGACCAAACTGCACACCAGACTGTGACTTTTAATGGATGCAAAGGTGACCGCTGAATAATTTTAGGGTTTTCCATTGCCCAGAACCGACTATTCTGTTTATTCACGTAACCATTCAAATGAAAATGTGTGTAGTCACTCATTATGAATTTTTCATGAAATTCGGTGATTGAATTTGATAAAATGTTTTAACGATTAAAGCACGTTGGCTTACTGAATATTTTTCCACAACAAATTTGCCACGTCTCTACTTCACGACCGCCAAATAAGAACTGTTAAGACTAATGTTTGCCATAATGGCGGCAAAACAAAGTAGTATACCTTCCCGGCGGACACCTTGTATTTAACTTAGTAAGCGTTTGTTCCTTCATTTTAATTATATATGTTGTTTCTCCCATTTAATATTTAAAAAGTTTTTATGTAAGGAAAATAAGCAACATTTTTATGTTATTATTCCCATCTTTACCCAACATATATGGTCAAAATATTAAAAAAAAATTATTTTATCCAAATATTTATTCAAAAAAATTCTTTTTGCGTATTTTACTTCCTTTCAACACATACTTTAGTTTTTAATTTTTATTTTGTATTTTTCTGTTAATGTTATACAAGTATTTACTTATATCGTGCAAGTTTTTGAAAGAAAATTAAAGTTTTCAGTGAACATGCACATTTTGCACACTACTTTATATATTCTCATTTCAATTGTAGACTTGCGTATAAGTAGTGGATATTGTTTTTAAGAAAACCAATAAACTCAAACTAAATAAATTAGAATTTTTTTCTTGTTAAAAATATTAACATTTTTTTATTATTTTTTATAAGTCAAAATAGTAAAATAGGAATTCTTTTTTGAAAAAAAATCTTTTAATTTTTAAGTGGTTCTTTAAAAAAATCAAGTCCGTGCAAATGAAAAAAAATATATATGTAATCTTATTTACGAAAAATGTTAATTATCATAATTTTAAAATGGCCAATAAATGCTTACTATAGGGTTTGGCCGTCTATGCACTTTTTAATTTTAATACTTTGTCGATGTGAAAAGTATGTTAAAGCATACTTTGTTCTACTATAGAAATATGTTCGTTGGAAATGTGTTTTTAATATTTTTATAAAAAAAATATACGTATGTATGTACATAAGACTGGTCCTTATCTTCCAAAATCAAAATTTTATTAAATGTTTTTAGTAAAAAAAAAGTATTCTGTGAAAATTTGAAATCGATATCTTAATTTTAGCACGTGCCATATTGACGTTGTACTTTATACCTATATGTGCAATGTACGTACGTAGCATTAGACTGGCTCCCTCGGGAACCTCTTAAATTTTTATTTTTAGTAACATTTTTCTTTTTTTTAAAACAAAGTCCTGTGCTTGTTATTGTTAATTAATTTCTTAGGCGAAAAATACTAACGGAATAAATCGCTTTGGTCATTCATCTGGCCTGACAACAAGCACCAGGATTTCGTCTTCTACTTCCTTTCGGAAGAGTTCCTAACAAAAGTATTACTACAAGTTCTAAAAGTTTTCTGTAGTCGTAATGGGGTTGCTGATTACTTTTTTTTAATATACTGATACAGAATAAAACAGTTTTTTTATGGATTCCAGCAAAAGGCCAGAGTTTAAGGGGTTGTCAGAGTTAATTTATGGCAAAAATAAATTGAATTCTTAATTAATGATATGTTGGAACCGCTGGAAGAATATAACTTAAAGGAAAAAATAGTAGCTTGTAAAACTAATTCAAAAATGAGGTGGTGTTATGCAAGGAATAGCATAATCCATCCCAGTTTCATCTATAGCAGTATGCAGGCTCTATTTAATCTGCTGGTGTTAGAATATGTTGTATTAACCAGGAGAGTTTGAACATTTTGAGACAACCACATTTCTCCAAAGTATCAAAAACACACTAGAACTTTCTTTATCTGATCCTGAAGGTATGTGCGTAATTTACAAGAGCTGTTCTGTAAATAACGTTTTCAAAATAACAGGCAAACGATCTTCCATAGAAGAATCAGTCTAATGTACATATACATACTCGTATATTAAACATAAGCATAAAAAATTCTTCTATTTTTAAATATTTTGTAGTTTTCGTTGTACAAATATTTTTTGTACATAAAATTATGCAAATGTTTATTATGCTCAAAACTTTTGAACAAAGCAAAGATGTACTAAAAATAAAGAGGAAGGAATTCTTCGTCGCAAAAATATGTTACTCAGAAGTTCTTTGAATATTATTACATACATATCAAAAAAAAAAAAAAAATTGTATATGTAAGTAAATGAGATAAAAATATTTTCAATTCTACGATAGAAAAAAGTTTTTTGTGATTTTTTTTAATTATAGATATAGATAAAGCCAACGCAGCCTAACACTTTTTTATTATATTTAAGACTAGAAATACGGAAAAATTGGAATACCTAGAAAGACGGCTAGGGGTCATTTGACCCATCTAATTTTGAATTAATTTTAGTGGCGAACAATTTGTTATTCGAATTTTAAAATTATTTATTCAATTTAAAAATAACGTGAAAATTAACGAGAAATAATGGAATACGTTCCAAAACTAAGGCAAAGAGATAAATCATATACTTTTCAGGGTATCACATAATTAAATTGACTCTGAGCGTGTATAAACAAATGCTTAGTTAGTCACGATGGTACATTGAGTAACATATTCTGTGCAACAACTGCAAACCAACTGGGAAGCATATTATCCCCGCTTCTATCAATATAAACAATTCTTGATATTATTAGCAGCAACACTTAGAGAGTTTTTAATACACCAATTGGCACAAGTTTTTGTCATATGTATGCTAAGCCTTAATCTCTAGAGAGTGAAGCTACAAAGATGTTAGTAAAGCTCAAATGTGGATATACAGTGCACTCGCGGTATTATAAAGAAATTAAAACCAGGCCAGCTAACTTTTGCAACATTAACCATATTTTTGAATGACATCTGATTCCCCTTTACAAATGTTTTTCTTATAAAAATAAAAGTTTTTCATGTAAATTTTTTTATTTATTTTTTATTGGGTTTAAAAAATTTATTTTGGAAAAATTATGTTAAAATCTGTGATTTTCTCTTGCTTAGTGCAAAAGCTTTAAAATACGAACAGTTTATTCAATGGATTTTGCACTGAATCCACATTCTAGGGTAGTCAATGATGGGTCTTCATATATTAAGGTGTTCATATAAGTTAGCATAGCAACTAACTTCGAGATTTTCTTTATAATTTATGATGGAATGCTTTGTTTATACAAGCTCATACAGTAATGCTGTGCTACAAACATACAAACCTACATCTACATATCATTATTGTTAATATTATCATTGTTAATATCACCATTAAGCACATACAAGTTAGCATAGCAACTAACTGCACAAAATTCTCTTCATAATGACAGAATTATTTATTAATACAAGCTGACACTTAAAGCTGTGATGCTGTGCCGCGAACACACATACCTACGACTACATATCATCATTGTTAATATCACCATTAAGCACATACAAGTTAGCAGAGCAACTAACTGCACAAGATCCTCATTATAATGAGAGAATTATTTATTGATTCAAGCTGACACTCCAAGCTGTGATGCTGTGCACATACATACACATACCTACTACTACATATCATCATTGTCATTATCATCATTAAGCACACACATAAAATCAGTAAAGCATTTAACTTTGTAACAGCTTATCTACCTATCACGAGAATCGCAGATTCATTACACAGCTGAATTGGATGGCACATGCGTAATGCCGACAGAGGTTCTACAAACATCTACGCATGAATAAAGCTCGTACTATGCTTGGGTTTTGGTTTAATTAATTTTTAGTTTTAAAATAGATATTGAGCGAGTAAGATCGCTATTAACAATATAATAAATTTAATACATATGTTGTAAATAAATTACTTTATTGATATAAATAAAGAACAATATTTAACTTATAAATAATCGCGAGTGACTTTAAAAAAAAAACAAAAACAACCGGGTTTTATTGGGTTCTTGATGGGGTTTTTTTTGGTTATATTGGGTTTGATAACTGCTTCCAAATATCGTTCAAGTCGACAATATTTTTTGTTCGTTAAAACAGTTACATTTTTTACTATTTACAATGGAATTTTTCACTCTTAGTGTGAGCTATGAGCTGATAAAATTCGGTGATCAGAGCAAGCTGCAATTACTTTGTTTGACCCATGCATTATAAGAAAAACGGCCGCAATATTAAGACAGACATAATTAAACTATTATTTTGCATGAGAACGCCAACGCCTGGTTTAACGCCGCAAAACAAATTATTAGAAACGATCATTGCTCCGTCTGACTATTAGATATTGCGACGGATACAAAACACTCATATCTCTTTATACGGTATTGCATTGTGACGGCCTGTTTGAATTATGAAACACATTCGACTTACGATGCAAATTACCTCTTTCTACGGCTAAAAAACTGTATATTCACACTTTTTAACAAACAGTTTAAGGGAAGCAAACGCAGCATATATTACCTCGTTTTATGGCCTACATTTTCAGAACTTATCTAGGCCGTATAAGGAGATATGAGTTTATCAGCAAGCATGTTACCAATTACTTCCTTTGAAAAAATATAAAATCGGCTTCAAAGGCGGGACTTGTAAATTGTCTTAGAGGCGGTGAAAAGATGTAGGCAGTGATCTGATAAATTATTATTATGACAAAATTGCTAACTCATTTATTTTTATTGTAAATAAACTACGAAAACCTTTATATTAAAAAAACCGGGTGGGTTTAATTGGGTAGTGACTTTTGATACCTTAGCATTCTAACTACGAATTGTAGCTATACGTATGATGGTTTTTCCTTTTTTTTTTCTCCGGCACTCCTCTAAGGAGTACATTGTCTCTCCACAAAGCATTCATTGCTTTGTTTCAGTTTCATTAATTAAGTTGATTTTTCAAGGTAAGTACAGGTAGCCCCTTTATATCGATTGTGTGGTGATGGTGAATATTCTTGCTAATTTTGATGAGTTTTCCCTTAGCGTTGTAATTCTTTTCGATTAGGTGGCGTTTTTTCCTGATCGTTCATCTGATGTTTGTCATCGTCGCTAGAGGAAGAAAGTAGGAAGCCGAGGAGGCTTCTTATTAATTTCTTTTTAGATAGAATTGTCTGAATAGAAATTGAAGTCTTTGTATTAAATACTCGAAACGAAACTATAATTTAATTATTTCGTCATGTCCTATGCTGGGGCTCGAGCCCTTTGTTCCACCTAGTAACCAAAGGACGTGATATATACACGGTCATAAGCACATCTGTCGGATATGATAATTTACTGTTTATTTGACGATTTGTGTAACGAAAATATTTCAGAAATGTAACTGATATATGTTAAATTTTCGGTCAAGTATGCAAAGGGGTCCGACCGTCATTCTAGGTATTTGTGCTATTTATGTGCGTTTGGAGTACTTCAGTAAAATAAAAATACTTTTAAATTAAATTTGATCCAACTTCAACAAAAATTGCTAACTATCAATTCAAAAAATCTTTAATAAAAAAGTATTCTCAGTCAAATATGAAATGACACCTTTACGTCTTGCTAATGTTAAGCTGATAGAGGTGTGCTTATATTTATCTTAGTGCTTTAAAAGTTTTGCTACATACTTTACTACTTATTTTCATACTCAGTGATTAGTTTGAACATTTGAATGTTTTCTTAACATTTTTGCGGAAGCTTCTTTTAAAGTTTAGACTATATTTTGCAAATTATGTAAAAGTGCTGTTCCAAGTGTTAGATGATTACGAACCAATAATAAATCGTTTTAGAAATATAAATGACTATGAAGATGAAAAAATGTTGTAGCCTTACATAAAGGCAACTTTACTATGGAATTTTGTCTAGCTAATGAAATAAACCAAGTCATTTTAAAGTTACGCAAATATATGTTGTGCAACCTCCTCCATTTTCGTAATAACGGTATATCTCGAACATTTGAGCGTACTCTCGTTAGGTTTACCCTCCAAGTGCCACGCTTGTCAGCGCAGTGTTATCTATAACCTTTTATTGTGCCATTTTCAAGGTTTAAATGGTGTCAGTTCTTTCCGCGAATGCTCACTTAAACTTTGTATTTCGACAAAGATGCGTTATATTATTTTACATTACCTACGATAAAATTGCGAAAAATCAAATTCGTTCAAAATTAGTACGTTAGTTTAAGTATGACTGATATTTTATTAGTGAATCAGATATATCACTCATACATACGTACTTTAGTAGTAATAGATAATGAGTACAATATTTTCGTAGAAGTGCCAGAATCAATTTGTAGGAGTTTAGGAGGCATACAGTATTTTTTGTTCTTCAGTTTCGAGATAACGGTTGAAATTTCCATGATATCAGGAATGTTTTGAAAACTACGTATATCCGCAAATTCTGAGAAAGGGAACACGCTCGAAATATATGCTATACAAGTGTATAGAAAAAAAAATGGTTTTTTGATAACCTTAAGTGTAAGACGCTGGTGCCAATTCTCAAAAATCATGTTTGGTTTGGGAACAGAATATCAGGCTACTGAATAAGTCCGTAGGTTTTTGTTTAGTACTAATCTTCAGCCGATACCGGTATAAATTTGACAACAATCTGAATATTGATTCGTGAGTTATAGTAGTTTGTGTGAAGTAACATTTGTTAATAAAAAAATTTACAAAAGGGAATTTCGAGTTTTGATAAAGCATTGCTTTTTGATGAAAGAAAAAAAAAAACATGGAAACCAAACCATGGCTTCTTGATAAACATTATCCGAACTCTGCTACTTCGAGACAAATGGTAGAGTAGTGGTTTGCTGAATTTAAGCGTGGTCGTAACAGCACAAAGTATGTAGAGCGCAGTGGACGCTTAAATGAATTGGGCTTCGTACTGTTTACTATATATATATATATATATATATATATATATATATATATATATATATATATATATATATATATAGTATATATAGTATATATATGTATATATATATATATATATATATATATATATATATATATATATATATATATATATATATTTATATATGCATATGTATATGCTGATGAAAAAGTGTCGCTTATAGTCAGAAAGTGAAGAAAGTGCCCGTTCACTTGGCTGTTGATAAAGGAATTTATTTAATTTATTATATTAAGTTTTTCACCGTTACTTCACCTGGAAGAATATGGCTTCCATAAAAGATATTCATCATATAAGGTTCACCACCGTAGTTTTTGCTTCTATCCATATTTGATGATTTCGTCTTGATTCCTAGATAAATTTGCGTGTATAGTTATTTTTTTAGACTGCCAAAATATACTGTCCCTTCTCTTTCCTTATTTGCCATAGAATGGGTTGCCCATTTGTCATGTTCCACAGTTCTGTATTACTTATGTGGTTAGGCCCAAGCATTTTGCATATGATTCTGAGGCACTTGTTGGTCTTCTGCGTAAAGTGATTCGATATTTCAGTTCTGACTGCATATTTGACATGTAATAAGAGACTATACAAATGTCAACCGGTTCGAAATATCATCCAGCGCGATGGGTAATAAATGAGGCAATATTGAGTAATTTTCTTCTGCGTAAAGTGATTCGATATTTCAGTTCTGACTGCATATTGGACATGTAATAAGAGACTATACAAATGTCAACCGTATAGTTCGAAATATTATCCAGCGCGATGGTGAATAAATGAGGCAATATTGAGTAATTTTGTTTTACTCAAGAATTGAATGATTGACCGATGTTCCCGCTTGAAAGAACTTAAAGTTTTGTATTCTGACACATCGCTTTAAATATTCAAATTATTTTCTTTCAATGCTCTGCATAAAGCAATCCGTCCACCCTGCTGATGTTGGCGAACAGTAGATATAGGGGTACGCCATTCTAGAGATTGTCTATGATTACACGACGCGACAAAAAAAAGACCTGGCAAGTGAAACTATTTTTCTGATA
The DNA here is from genome assembly GCA_023159175.1 of Wohlfahrtia magnifica. NCBI lineage: Eukaryota > Metazoa > Arthropoda > Insecta > Diptera > Sarcophagidae > Wohlfahrtia > Wohlfahrtia magnifica. The sequence continues at coordinate 66,955 of JAKWBJ010000482.1, read as the reverse complement.
GGCGCTGTCGAGCAGAACAAGAGTATGTTTTTGAAATTTTCGAAACACTTCCAAAACCTCAATTTAATGGTAAAAACCCTGTTTTTCGGACACTCATATCCTTATAGGTTAATAACTTAGCTGAATATTACCCGATTTTAGATTTCATTTCGGATTTGGAAAAAAGAGGAAAAGCGATATATATGTTGTTAACAACAGGCTCAACAAAGCAAGGTCGGCATTCGAACGATTACAGTCAGTATGGAGAAGCTCATAACAGGAAAAGCTCAACGCATGTATAAAATTCGGTTGTACAGCAGTAAAACTTGGCTTGTGTCTAACACCATCACGCAAAAGCTACGGTATTCACCCACAAGTGCCTTATAATCTTATACAAGATATTCTGGCCTAACTCCATAAGCAACATAGATCTATGGAATTTAACAAACGAAGAGCCAATAATGAAGCCGTTAAGGCAAATAAAGTGGAGATGGATCGGCCATACCTTAAGGAAAAATCACGGTAGTATTACAACGATGGCACTTGAGTAAAATCGACCAAGAAATACCTGGCCACGCACAATTATCCAAGAATAAAGGCAAAACAATCTTACATGGAAAGAGGAAAAGATAACAGCAGCAAATTGTGTAAGATGGAAGTGCTTTGTGGAAGCCCTATGCTCCCAGAGGAGTAAAGGAAAAAAAAAGAAAATGATGAAAACATCGAACTTTTATTACAAATTTTAAAATTGTTTTAAAAATACAGATTCAAGATAATAAAAAAAATTCTCTTTACTGAAAATTTAATGATTTTTCCATTTTTGCATTGTGCATTACGAAAAAGCTTAATAATTGCGATTATGCTGAATAAGCTGTTAAGCAGTATCAGTTCTCTTCAGTTGTCACAATCCTTCAAATCATGCCATTTTAGTAACCCATTTACGTGCACAAATTAATTAATTTTTAATAATTTGAATTGAATTGCCCTTAGTCTAGAAGATAATATTTATTGGAGAAGTATAAAATTGCTACATATTCTAATAAGAATAATATTTTAAAGATTTCCACACAACATTCACGCTGTACTTCACGCGCTATAACAGATACGTATTAGTTTAACTTTTTGCTTTTTACTTCGGATACTTGCATAACCAGACAAAGGAAAATTACCGTGCAAGCATTTTGATTTTGATAAGGTTTGATTATGATTTTGCATGTTAACTTTGAATTTGAGCGATATTTACTATTTTTATATTTTTAAATTATGTTAATACTCTGTTTAGAGCTCGTCATTGTTTGTGAACTTAAGAGTAAGTTCCCCTACATTTAAGCGTAATTTGCAAAACTGAGCATAAGCGTATTTGTTTATATAATGACTGTCTCTCATTCCAGTATTTGTATTGGATATTTCTTTGTAATTTTTTTTAATATAACAGTGACTAAATGTGTGAAGTTTGGTTTTATTTCAATGTATATTTATATTTTTACAGGAACTTTTCTGTTCAAATTCTAACATGTGCTCACTTTTGCTCACTACTGTATGTTAAATAATTATATGAGCAAAAAATCAAGTTGTTTATATGTGAATGAGTGCTATAGGTTTTGGATTTATTTAACTATTTAAATGTGAAAAAAATATCTATGATATATATTTATATGAACATATGTATGTTTTGCTTTTAATTAAAGTATCACTTCTGTTTTGTGTTAAAAGGATTTAAAAATAAATGCTGCATAAAAAAACTTGTGCTCAATTTAAACCTCAAAAACTGATAGATTACATTAAATAGAAAAACATATTTCTTTTTTATTGCAGAACTTATTGATTTATTTATTTTATTTTTGTTTAAAGTTCCATAAAGGACTAATTTTTTTTCTTAAATTATACAAATGGAGAAATCGAATATAATGTTCCTTACACTATATTAAATGATACACAAAATTGTGTTTGATTTAAAATTACTTTACTTTTTATATTAAATATAAATATTTTTAATAGTAGTATAGAAAATACTTGTAAGAAATCGTAATAGAATATTGCATTTATATGACGTTTCTATAATCCTATAGGTTGCAAAATTATTTTTTTATTTAATACTCAAATATTCAATTATGAATAATGTCTGACTATAGGTGATGCATCTGTCAGCACTTACATTTAGATGGTAAAAATGATTTATTAATATTTTATATGTTGATGGAATTATTTTGTGAATAAAATTTATTTCAACTTTTATTTGGTAGAAAAAAATAAAAAAAAATCATGTATGAATTGTGTGCATTTATATATATATGATCATTAAAATTTTATCTATATTGACCACTGTTGAATTGGTTATAATTTTTTTAGTGATGCTTTTCCAAAATACTTTAATAAAAATCATATTTCAAATAATTTATGCAAAAAAAAAAAAACAAATTTGAAAAATATATCCAATTTAGCACATCTATACAATACTGTATAGATAGTATGTGACCTTTTTGAAGAATCAAAAACTTTTATGATAGCTGGGTATATTTATGGAATGGTCAAAATAGCCTAGAATCTCTAGAGTTTACAAATGTAGTGTGTATAAGTATTTTATATATATTTCTGCGTATAATCTATTTTTAGCTTAAAAATAATTAAACAATTTTATTCTAAGATTTCTCTCCCAAATATAATATTACCATTTTATTTAAATAGTTTAAGCTATGAACCTATCATTTCTAAATTTGGCAAAGTTATTTTGACTAAATATTGAACTAAACACTTTTTAAAAAAGTATGTTTTTTGAGAATATATCAAATACGAGTAGGGTTTTAAAAGAACTTAAATGCAAATTATTTTCAATTTCAATAAGACTACAAACGTGATTGAAATAAAAATAAAAAAAAAGTTACTTTTGTTTAATCATCTGCCAATTTTAATAAAGCATTATTATTTATTTAGCTTTCAAAAAAAGAAAAAAACCTTTAAATTCACAAAATTTTCTAGTAATTTAAATATTTTTAATGACCATTTTTCATGAATCAAGATAAAGCTGCTGCGATTACTGTAAGCATTATGAGATATCAATTTCAAAGCATTGTTATTGTGGATTAACTTGAAATTATTAGCAATAAGCAGTTAATTACTAATTAGTTGGATTTAAAAATGTAGTCGATAAACACGGGTGCTTGATGCAGTTAGCAAGAGGGGTAAAAAATAGTTCAAACTACACAGAAAAAAATATTTAGTAAAAAACGAACAAATATGCAGTTTTCAAATATGTAAAACTCAGCTTGCCTAAAGGTAGAATTAGCTGAATTTTGTCGTAACAAAACATGTCAGCTATTTGGTGTATGGGAATCAATGGAAATGCTATTATGTGTATATAGATAAGCAATTATGTGTATATATAATTCTTAGATCAATTAAAAAAGAAACTTTTAAATAGCGACGACTATTTCTGGTGTAGGTGTAGGCCACTTAGTTTCAATATTCAACTAAGTAGTATCTTCACATTTGAATAAACAAAAAAGGGAGGCATCTAGTACAAGATATTTCTAATGACTTTAATTTGGTGTGCAAAAAATTATGTTGTATTGGTCTATCGTGAACCAAGGAGAAAGAAAAACTTTTGTATGTTGAATTTATATAAAATTGCATTTATTTTATAAATAACTTTATACTCCATATAAGCTTTTTTTTGGCAAAAATTTGGTATATAGTTTGTTGTATTTTATATTTGTTAATATGCGTACAATTCGAACAAAATTCGAACAATTATAATACTCGTCACCGTGATTAAAACGAATGTTTCTTTTCCTACATACATATCTACTGCAATTCAAAAATAAACATATTTGATTCTTGTGTAAAAGTTACACTTTTTTTGACTGCGAATCCTGGAATGCAGCATTTGAGGACGTCAATTTCATAATAAAAATGATAAAAATATTGATACCGAATTCCCTCTCATTTCAAATCTTATTTTTTAATATTAATATAATGGAAGAGCAGAACATATATTCCATAGGCACCTACATCTTTTACACCTTTCGTTGACCTCAAGTCACACTTTTTTGTTAAATGAAAAATCCAATTGAGATGATCGAAAGCTGAATTTTTGTGTTTCAGTTTGCTAGCAAAACTAAACTGTTTATTCATTTGTCATGGATTAACTTTTATTTTTATTTATTCTAAATTATTTTTCAAATGAAATCAAAATGACTTTATTACGAATATCGCACTTTATACACATTTTATTTCAATGATGTATTTTCACAAGATATATTTGCTTGTACTTTATCTTAAAAAAAATTAAAAGAAACACACATTCATAAAACGTGAGTGCAACACCTTGAAAATAAAAAATTAAAATACAAGAAAATCATAAAATGTCTTAACATCTTAAATAAAATCAAATAAGCATGTAATTTAAATACAAAACATCTTGATACAAAAGTGACAAAAAGCGTAAAACACATGAAATAAAATACATTCGAAAATGAAGATGAAACACTCAACCGTGAGGTATTCACATGCGTACATAAATGTGACACTTAAGTTGTCAATAAAATACTTTAAGCAAATTTTTTCTTAGAGCAAATTTTTTCTTAATTTTTTATATATTTTATTTTATCCGAAAATAAAAAACAAGTTTTCTCTTCTTTTTTTATGAATTCACTAAAAATAAATATCCTTTTTTGTCTCTCTTTAGGGTATACAATTACAGACAAGACTGATGTTCCAGAGTCTCATAGGCCACAACAAATTTAACAGACTATTTATGTTTAAAATATACAGTGAGTGTAAGAGATTTTAAATAAAGAAAGTGGAGTTATTAGATTAATTGGTTTCTAGGATTTGCTTTATCCCTACATAAGCGATATTCTTCAATATAATTCGAATCTTAAAATATTTTTAGACTTTTTATATATAATAATGAAATAGTGTTAGCTTTTATTACTAACAAAATCTGATTTATACTTTTTATTTCACTACATATTCCGTAAATTATGTTTTACACTCGATTTGTACCCAATCCAATAACAAAATTAATATGCCGCCTACAACATGTTGGGGAATGTAAAAAAGGTAGCAAATATTCAAAATATATTGTAAAAAGATTTAATTTTCTTGTCTGTTGTCTGTGTGATTTGTTCAATTCAGTTACCTTTTTTCAGTTGTCATTATTTCAAGCGTTAAATTCTATCAATACCTTCATTTAACTTACAGTGAGGAAAAAAATTATTTATTTTATATTTGTTTGGTGAAACAAGAATTTAAAAAAAAAAAATAGTTTCTTTGGTGTTAGCCTTGAGCAACAATCCCATTGCCTACAATAATTCAAAAATACATAGGGAATATTGGCTACAAAATTATAAGACAAATTGCCGTTAATTGGTCCGAAAACGAAAAATACGGCTTCAGATTCAACTAATGATTGAAAATTTTCTAGTTAGTGTTGGTCGAACCGTTTGAAGTCTACAAAAAATATAACTTACATATCGAATATGTTATAGATAGTGCCGAATTTTGTTCCAACCACATCAAACGCTTTTTATCAATAATTCCTGTGTAATATTTTGACAAATTCTACCAGTGGGCTAAAAGAAAACGATGTAGAAAGCATACGAAAAAAATATTATGGGTCTAGAAAAGAAAGAGTATGGATAATTGATATTGAATTCATTTACATATATTTGGGTATACAGACAGGGATGGAAAAGATCTCTGCAACAATATTTCTCCTCAAATTCTTGTATATATAAGGTAAGACTCACTTCAAAATTAACACAAACGTTAGGATTTTGAGTGAAATGCGAGTATTACCAGTAAAAGTGGGGTTCGTGTGGTTGAACGTTAGTGTACAATAGTCCTCAGACATATCCTTTAATGGAGAAAACCTATAATATCTGTTCCTGATGAACATACTCCCTTCTCATTTGATCTGAGATTGCAATAATCGAATGTTGGCTATTAGCGAAAAATTTTCGAAACAAAAATATTCGCTTAACCGTCGTAAATTAAAAACATACGAACTATTAGCGAAACAGTTACGAAGTGACTTTCGGATGGCCTAATAAAAAAACTTTCATCGCAAACTTCTCATCAAATATTTATAAATGATATTAAACTCTTGTTGTTGTCAAGTAAAACTGCTTACTTAACAGAGCATATGAACAAGCCAACAATTTCTCACGTTTTTAGCATGGAGAGGGAAAAAATGCACAAAAAACAACAAAAGAGAACAAAAGCTTAGTTTTCAAGCTATTGCCAAACTTTTAAAATCGAATGTGTAGCGATAACAAAATGATATAATTAAAAATATTATTAGCGAATATTTAGTGATGTCATTAAAGTTATTCGCTTTATATATTGCTTAAGTTTCGCTGTTGATATCACAGGCAAACCTGCGAGATCGAAAGACTTGCTGCCTCTAACTAAGCGACGGGTTAGTTCTTTTTCTTTTCGGTTTCCATGATTGTTTTGGAATGTTTTATCAGGAAAATGTTTGCCAGACGTTCAATGCTGTGGTCAAGCAAGTTAGTGTCATCCTTTCAAGACCCCTAAGTAAGACCCCTCCGTTGAAGTAAGTACATGACAAAGATTCCATTGAAGATTCTGCAGAAATCATTATTTGGGGTTTTTAGTATTTTCACATGTCAATTAGGATTACAAAGGCATCGGTTCAGTTTTACAACTGGTTAAGTTCTTCGGCCATCTAAATACATCTAAATTTTCTTGCTCTCGAGGTAAATTCATTAGTCCAGACGCATTTCTCTTGATATCAGCTATCCGTGTTTTTGGAGAAAAATTTCGATATCATCAATTGATCATGAAAATCCAAAGTAGCACCTACTCGCACAAGTTCATCCGCCATATAGTTGTCTTCAATATCAGAAAAAGGGATCACACTGACTTCTATAGTCAATGTCAGTCTCATAGGCGAGTTTCGAAGTTTTAGAGTGTTCGTAATTAGTCACCTTTAATTCAATCAATTCTCTCTGTCTGAATATCAGGAGCGGGGTAGTTCAAAATAGTAAACAGAGCTCTTCATGGGGTAGTTTTCATTGTTCCAGTTATCATAATCGTCATCATTTTCTAAATACGGTCGAACTTAATCTGATGGGTGTTTATTTGAAGCCATTGCATAAATAATTGGAATTAAATCAGATAATACTGTTTGAACTAGGCAGCTTATATCTAAAGTGTCAACGCTTCGTTTATAAGTAAAGGGTAATTTTAAGCAGATCTGTGACGAAGGTAAGATAAGTAGACTGAATTGTTATATGCAGCCCTATTTCAAAATAACATTATTATAATTAGTTGAGTTTTAATTTGTCAAAATCTATAGATACTTACCGCTTAAATCCAGTTAGGCATTCAAATTTATTTTCCTAAGTTTAAGGTTAATCGTAGAATCATTAATTTATTAGTCTTACTTAACACACTTCGTTAGCGACTCTGTGTAGATCTTTACGCATGGCTCTAAACTAAATAGAGTTGTGTATGGAGACATCTTTTCGTAGCAGACTACTATTGCTTGCACGAAAAGCTTACCGTAACATTGCAGCAACTTTCAGGAGGAAACTTTGATCATATGAGGTGCTTTGACGATTATCGGGAAGGGCTCTATCTCCAATAAAGATATTAGCTCACTTTGACATAGCCAAGCGGCTACTAAAGATCTGGAATCTCACAAATTACCTCAAAGATGGCAGATCCTTCTACGAGATGGCTAAATTGTACAATAGTTACGTCGTATGGGTAGACATAGAACTACAACAGAAGTTAAGGGCGTAGTTTCCTCATTGCTAGTTTAGGATTGATGATTGAATGAGTTAATAGACTCCGTTAACGCCGCATGACTAGCTTCGGAAGCGGGCATGACAGTGCAGCAAAACAGGCCAAAACTCGATCATGGGTACACGAAATATCTTCTTAATATATAAAGAGCGCACTTAGCGTAATTATTGGACATGTTGGGAAAGGTCACATGGCCAATGATTTCCACAGAAGTTGAACGCACTGATCTTTTGGGGACAAATATTGAGAAAGAATTCTAGGTATAGATTAGATGATTCATTGTAATATTACCGGTACTATCAGTGCCTTAGTTTTGGAGATTGCCACTTCTAGATATATAGCCTTCCTTAGCAAAAATTAAAACGCTTTGTCTTAAGTTAAAAATTAAAAGTTTGAATTAAAGAACCAAAGCAAAAGAGTGATTTTGGTGTTGGGTTTAATTTCAGCGAAAATTAAATTCATACGAAAAAGATTTTGAATTATATATACAACAATTTGCATACTCACTGTTAAAAACAACATTTCGTTCTGATATGAATGCGTTTGAATTTCTTTAGCAAACACCCAAAACAGTTTCTTGAAGAATAATCATTCAAAGTTCGAAAGTCAAGGTACTTTCCTTCACATTTTACAATAACATACATACTTTTCTTACCCTCAATTTTCGTTTATTTCTTCTGTTTTTTTTTTTTTTTTTGTTCATCTTTTTCCTTTTCTTCCTTTTACTATTTTGCTATCTTGAAGATTTATTGAATTTCTAAACGTGCATCGAATTAGAATGTATGGTTATTCAAATGAGAATAATTTGTTATTTGAGGGCTGAATGTAACAGAAAAAAGGCAACTGTAAAACGTGGGGCGAAAATAAAAGAAACATTTTAAGATTGGCAACCGTTCATATGTAAAATAAAGGTGGCAATTTGAAAAGAAAATTTTCATTTACATGAAGTGTTTTTATCTTAAATTTTGTGCTTTCAGAAGTTAAGGAGGGTTTCTGTCTTTGATAATACAGTTTTATGAGTGCAATTACTTAATTTTTGGATATTATTTAAAATGGAGAAGAGTGTGTAGGTTATACCTACACACCATTTCTTTTCATGCTCATCTGCTCTAAAAGATAAGTAAAAAATTAAATATATTTAATCTATAAATTGTATTATTGCATTTATTTTACTTCATTTAAATGTAAAGCTTATTTAAAGAAATCTAATAATTCGGTGTAATCTTTTATTGCCATAACTTATTATTATAATATATCTTAAGGGTTTTAAATTCTACTTTATTGTATTGTGGAAAAAATGAACCCCATTTACGTTACGCTCGAAAAAATTTTAATACCACCTGACACTTTTGTCCACTCAGTAATTATCAATTCAATACAATATTAACAAAAAATAAAAAATAAAAAAAATTTGTCAATATTAATTAGCATGTTTCTTTTTTATCATAAATCCTTTAAAAATGTGTAATAATGCTTCACTGATTTCTAAATTACTTTAGGGTTCACAAAAGAAAAGGTTATTTGAATGTCAAAACATTGAGATTAAAATTATTTAGTATTTAAAAGGGTATTCAATTCTTTGAATTTATTGTCTAAATAACAGTGAGTTTTAGGAAAAATTAAGACCTTAAAATATCCTTTCAAAACTATGATCATCTTATTAAGATTAAATCTTTAAAGAACTGCTTAGGTGAACTAGACTATGTTGTAGGTTTACCTTACAGGCATGCCGAATCCAAGGCATTAAACACATAATACCGAAATTGAGTATGCAAATAATCGTATAAAGAGTAACAAGCCAGCAATCCCTGATGTAATACCAATTCACGTCTAAAGCTGATATCGACCTATCAATAATGCTACTCTCATCCTAAATCATCCTCATCCCTAAATTTCTGTCAAAATAAACAAATCTCTGGCAAGAAAAGAGGGGGTCTTATTAGATTAGATTAGGTCGGAGAGATCCAACTGGTCATGGCAGTGCAAACTAGAAAGATGTATTGTGGCGACCACTCCAGGGTCCGATCCGCCAGCGTAATAGCCGACACGGTAGAGATCCCATCGAGTCAATACCACTGGGTGGATGACTGTCCGAAAAGTTTTGAAGCGCCAATCGAAGCATACACTCTACCTTGTGTATAAAGACAGCAATGTCTTTAATGAACGAAACTATTCAGGCTTCATAAAAGTTCATCTTCGATTGTTTGCCAAAACAGCACATTCACGGAAAAATGGTGACTTTACTTTACATTACCCCAAAGAAAATAATCCAATGGACTTAAAACACGAAATTTTGGCCAAATGATTGGACCATTACGTGAAATTACTCATTCAACAAATGATTCTTTGAGTAAATCAATTGTAGCATGCAATGTGTGGCATATGTCTCTGTCCTGTTGGAACCAGGACGTACGAAAAAATTTCTAATCATGTACCTCTACCGTTACCGATTGATAATAACATTCGGATCATCATCGTTTTTGAAGACATATGGACCAATGACCACGCCAGCCCATAAAGCGACCCAACAAGAAATTTTCTGCAATGGTTTGACAAAAGCTAGAGGTTTATCCTCACTTCAAATACCACAATTCTGCTTATTTACATACCTATTCAACCAAATAGTGGCCTCATTGGAAAATAATATTTTGAGTGGAAATTCAATATCAATAACAATTTGTGGTTCATCCAATTTGCTGGCATTGTACAGGTATCCATAATAAAATGTCAAACCAAATAAAAGAAGAAGCAACTATAAGCTGTTAAATCGGCTATGAAATAAAACAATGTTACCAACTCAAAATTATTAACCTTTAAAAAAAACACTCAATATAATAGCGCTCACTGTAACAGGTAAACCCATTGAAATATATACTGAAGTGCATCTGGGCTGTGCTCTATCACCATTACTTTTTAACGTATACGTTGTTGGGGGTCATTCTATGACCAGAAAATATGGCTTTACATGAGGAATTTACGATGACTACGAGGACCTTGACTGTGCAGATGTTGATTGTCTTCTCTCCTATCGATTCTCATATATATGCAGGGTAAGGATCTAGCTATTTGCGAAACGCTTTTCCGTAGCTTATTTACAGGTTAAAGTCGACAAAACAAAATCTATGCGTTTAAACTGCTCACGCACTGGACAATTCGTGCATACTGGACAACAAGGAAGAAGGTTACTGTTTTTGCTAACTGGGCAGCTTGATTCCCAAAAGCTAAGCAGACATTAATATACGAATTGCAATAAAATTCACATATTTAACGCCAGTGTCAAATTTGTGCTTCTTTATGACTGTGAGACCTGAAATGTATCCAAATATGAAGTTCAGAACCTTAAAAACACTACCTCAGACGAATAATTAAAATAAGGGGTCCGCCATCTAACGTTTTTTTTTCAACTAGTGCTTATTTCGTGAATGGTAACACTTAGCTCATGTCTGATTTGCAGATAATTAGTTATATCCTTCCGCTGAACGAATATGGTTGTGTATACGCTTCGCTAAGTGGGCCTGCGATCGACTTACAGAAGATGCCGATTTTGCCAAAAAATCATCTTTTCAGATGAAGCTCATTTTGATCTTGGTGGGTATGTAAACAAGCAAAATTGTTGCATTTGGGGCACAGAAAACCCGCACGCATACATTGAAAAGCCGATACATCCAAGACGAGTCACTGTTTGGTGCGGATTTTGGTCCAGAGCATAATTCGGCCATTTCCTGGCCGTTACAATCAATGGCGATCGTTATCGGGCCATTTTGAACGAATTTTTGTTCCAAAAATTGGAGAGGAGGGTATTAGCAACATATGGTTTCAAGAGGACGGCGCTACGTGCCACACAGCCGAAGCTACACTCGGTGTTTTGCGCCCTCTTTTTGAAGATCGCATTATCAGCCGCAGAGCTGATGTCATTTGGCCACCTCGGAGCTGCGATTTGACACCGTTGGACTATTATTTCTGGGGTGCCGTCAAATATAAATATTTTTTTATGGCGTTTTCAAAAAAAATAAAGAATTATTTGGCGGACCCTATATTATTGCCGGCAATAATTTAAAATATTGATCTTTGGATCCGAGCCTAACAAACCCCTTTAGAGCTGGATATATGTTTCAGCAAATTGAAGAGTCTGGGACACACGATAATATTATAAGACAGTCAGCTGCTAGACTTGGAGACACCAGGTAGAGAAAGAGGTACGTGAGGTAGATGTGTCTTTGAGTGAAATGAAACGAATGGTAAAGTTCATTTAGAGCACTTGTGTTGGCCTTATGTTCCATCAGGATTATTTTAGAATTCCTAACACTGCTATTTTGAAATGTTATTTTCATATTAGAATTGTAAACTTAGTGACAAAATCAACTCAATATATCGAGACAATGAGGGTTAAAATTTGTTTCGAATAAATTCTAAGCAACTCGAATTCACTGCAGTAATTGAAGTCAGTTTATTGTACAAGAAAGGATGTAGGGTATTATATTGTCAGGTTTATTACACTTTCCTAATTGTTTTTAATATTTTTTATCTCTTTTATCACCACCCACTCTGCATGCATATAAACACTTCCGATCACTTGATTAGGTCACCATTTTCTTTAAATTCGAATTAATGTTTTTCTGAGAATTATGAAAGAAATAAGTTTAATTATATTAAAAAAATAAAGTTACAGCAATAACTAAACTATTCAAGTCAATTAAAAAAATTTCAAAAATTATATTAAAAATATTGGGTTGGGGACTAACAGCTTTTTTAAGAAAAATCAGTAATTATCTGTAACAAATACAATAGTTAATAAAATTATATTGCTGATTACAACCTCCACCTACCTCTCTTCCAATTTTTTAATACTGGTCAAATGCTGATATCGAAAAAGTTTCTATTCATTATCGAAAGTAACGCCTCTCATATGGTTCGACAGCGAGCGCAAAAAAAAGTAATCCATCGGAGCCAGGTCTGGCTCATGGAATGCATAGGGAGCTCTAGAAGTGCAGCTTTGAAGACTTGTGCAGCTTGGAACTTGGCGCTGTAGTGGAGAAAAATGGTTTGGTCTTATCAATGGAGTGTTTTTAGTCGAATGGCCTGTCTCACGAGTTGTAGAGCTTCTTTCGAGCATTTCATATTGCACAATGAATTCATCTAAGCAAACGTCAGGTCAGACTTGACTGTCGACCTTGATGTATTTCCTACTGCTACAGTATCTTTCCGTTGCTTCATATTTATAAATAGGCACCATTTTTTATCGTCTGTGATGATTCGGTACAAAAAGTGATGCTATGACAGCTAGATGTTAAGAAGCGATCTGACAAAGATTTTTTATTTTTTTTTTTGTTCGATAAGTCTATGAGGCAGCTTGGCTCCTAATTTTTCCGCAAATCCCATTAAATGTAGAACATTTATAATCATATTATGATTACAGATATTTACAGTGTCGAGCATAACAAAAGCAACAAACTCTGTATAAACGAATAATGTTCTTTTTTTAAATTATTCATGTAGAAAAACATTTTTTGCTGTTACTTATTTTGATTTGTAAACACAAAGGTTTACAAGCAAAATATATATAACTTCAAGTAACAGCAAAAATAATCGAGGTCTTCAAATAAATGTGTCCAAAACAAAAGTAAGAAATTATTTTTTCGTTGATTAAGCTTTATGTCTTATAACTTCGCCACATCTGAGCAGCAAGGAATTAACAAAACTATTAAGTACGGTTTCAGAGACACGTATTCATTCAGCTTTTAAGTTTACAAAGAGCCAAATTTGATATTAAAATGGTTTTCCTCAAATGTTCCTCATCAATATTCCAAAGAGGTTAAGTCAGGTGATTGTGCCGGCCGATCAAGGACTTAAATCCTATGCTCTTTTGTGAACTTTTTGACTAAACTCAATGTGTGTTTTTGGAAACAAAATCATTTCCAAAATGTTTTTGTTCAATATACCGTTTTTGTTCATATATTTTTAGAATTGTGTAGATCATGTCTTCAAGTAGTTATACTTCTTACTGTACACGATATTAGTTAGAATTTTCATTAGTCACTAACCAGAAAAATAATATTTTACTTTTGTATGGACCAATTTTTTACTTTCAAGGTCAAGTTTTGGAAAAGCACTCAGTGATCGTTTAATGACGCCTTTTAGTCGTTTTAATACTGTCGATCTAAGAAATTTTCTTCGAAAATTATACAGCTAGAGAGAGGCCACACATTTTAGGAATACTACCAATAGAACTGATTAACCTGTTGTTGACAACTATGGAGTACAAAGAGTACAGACAAATTATTGTTATACAGACGGTGCCAAGCTTATAAATAAAACAAATCTGGGCCTGAGACTGAACTAAACCACGGTCTCCTGGACTGCAATATTGGTATACTTAGCAGAGGGCAGTGAACGACACAATCCAAACATCTCTGAACTTAGGTGTTTTGAGTGGAAGGCACTGTCGGAATATATTTATAGTACAGAGTTTATCAGGAACTCGACTGATAGTTAAAAAAAAAACAAATATCATTTGTCTGTATTCTTGGAACAATATACCAATATTGGTTTAAATAAATTGTTCTCTCAATACATATTTTTGAGAAATAAAATAAAAGTGCAAAAACTTACGCATCTACTCCAATAAATGGCAGTGTACAACAAAATATTACAAATTATATTTTTATAGCCATAACATACCTGTCTAGGTGCTATAAATAAACTCTTAGAATAACCCGCCTGTGTCAAGACTATAAAAATAATTTGTCATTTACAGCTTATCTCCAGTAAAGAAAGCAAAAAAAAAAAAATTTAAATAATAAATATATTTTGCATTTGAAGGTTGTAGACATAAGCCATAAAAACCGACATAATCGCTTAGATTGCAAAAATTGTTGTTGTTTTTGTTTTTGTGACAAAAAACAAATATTTTCAGCTTGTAATGTCATGTTTTAACCTTTAGTAACAGTCATTAAATGTCTAATAATTACATATTCCTTTCCTTATTTCATTTTGGGTGTATCTCTATTTGTTGGTTCGTTGCGTGTCTAATAGTTACACTTATTTTCCTTTTTTGTTGTTGATGAAATCTTTAATTACGAACTTTTTTTGGAGCCGCTTAATGTGTAGTACAGACAAAATGTTATTTTCATCTTTATCAGGATATACTAGTATGTGCCAAATTCAGGTATATCATGATAATATTTATCTAGTTAATTACATTCAACTGTTGTTTTTTGGATTGTTAAACATGTGTAAGTTATAAATTATAATTAAAAACCATTTTATAACAACAGTAACGACAGCAGTAGCACAGTAATACACAGAAAAAACAGTGAAAAATTAACAGACAGAACAATTAACACAACAATTATCTAAACGCAATAACACTTATGTGTTTAGATAGAAAAAAATAAATTTTCATTTATTTAATGTTTTTATTCTATTTCACAGATTTATTTCTATATAAATAAAATTCTATTGTACAGGACTTGCAGTTGTTGGATTATTTTAAATTTTTTTTTTTTTTTTTGGCTTTAACGTATAATCTTGATTATTTTAATAAAATAAACAAAATCATATTGTATTAAATAATTAAAAAATAAATAAAAATAAACAACAAATGCGAGTATACAAATTCTTTAGTATAAAAAAATGTTTTAAATACAAGTGTATGTTGTCCCTCTATATGAATGATATTTAAAAACAAATAAGTTTAGTTTTTATATGTTTACCAAAATTTCTAAAAGATCACCAAGTCGGACATTGTCCATGATAGAGCAGCAAAACAATAACGACAGCAAAACAATCGATAGTACTATCGATAGTATCGATAGTTTTGTTTTTGGCTGACCATCGATAGTTTTTTTCCACTATCGATACTATCGTTAAATTCTAAGAGTAAATACGGAGGTCACGAAATGTAGTTAAAGTTACATTTGCAAAAATTTTTTCGATACAGGTTTTTAGTCGTCTATAAATTTTTATAGTTACATAGAACACAGTTTAACAGTTTTTTTAAATTTATGTTTATTAATCTCAAATAAAGTATGAATTGTAACTAAAATATGTTCGCACATACGAGCTTGCATTTGACCCAAGCAAATTAATCTTCGTTTCGTCAGACTATAGCATGTTGTTCTAACTATTACGGTGCAGGTTTTGCTTCCGTCTGCTAAAAAGTGATACATTTTGAAGACTCTTACCCATAAGACTAGCTTCCATAAGCTTTTTTCTTATATTTTCTTAACAAGCATTTTTTTTTTTTTTTTTGAGGCATTTTGATGAATTGAAGAGATTAATCTTTAAAGTACGAATTAAAAGTTCATCAAAACTTACAGCTGTACTACGTTTTTTTTCATAGTCTCTGCAGGTTTCTTTCACTGGATCTTATTAATTACTTTAGTTTTAAATTCATGGTCTGCACAAATTTCGATTACTCTTCCATCAAAAAACTTTAATACATCAAATTTTATGACATACTGAAAAAAAAAAACAAAGTGTCCCTATTATTTGTGAACAACAGTGAATATTTATTATTATTCTTTCCCTTTAACTTAAATTCTAATATTGTTGCCACAAGTATCACTTAAAAAAATCCGATAGTATCGATAGTTTTTCTTGCAAACTATCGAGTGGCTCGACTAGCGCTTCTCATGAAGATTGTTGATGACACTGCCTTTACAAAGAAAAGAAAATAAAAGAAATGTTATTATAAAGAATATTACAGAAGTTACCAAAGCTTTTATAGGTTTCGAAATGGTTGTTGTCGGATGGAGACCATTGTGAAAAATGAGTTAGTGGTTATAAAGCATTGAACTGAGAAGTTCAAGAAGTTAACAAGAGGCCGCTGAAAATGTTTAGTCAATACGCACTGCGATTATCAAAAATGAGAAAGGGCGTGTAAATAAATAATCAACAGTGTCTTGGGTAAAGAAATAATACTTGTAAATAGTACGACGAGCGTTTTGAAGATAATAAAGATTTTAACCATAACTAGGGATATCGATTATTCGTCTTTTCTTAAAACTCGGTTTTCGAATAATTCAAGAAATAAAAGTTTTAAAAAACCGGGTTTCGGTTAAAAAATAATCAAGTAACTGGTTAACTGGTTCTTTTACTAAAATTTTATTCTTCTTAATTCTTGTTAAATTAACAAATTAAATTGATACATTTTTGGCCCATGTAATTTCTAGCGAGTTCAATAGTATGTTAGAACAACTTAGGCTTTTCTAGGGCCTTAACGGATATTTCTTCCTCGACAACGCAACGTCTTAATATTTGATCCGGTGATTCATTTCTTACAGCGTATTTATAGGAGTTTTATTTGTCAGCGCCTGGAGACTAGTTGGTAAAGAATTAAGTTTTCCTTGCTGCATAATAACGTCATTCTTATAAACATATTTAAAGAGCCTTTTCAGCTTAGTATTTGAGGGCACGCAATATATCTACTTATAATTTTCATCGATTTCCAAACATTTTTACACTTGAAAGGAAATCTGTACAAATATAAGTGCATTCAACACTTATTTAATAGTTTGTGACTCTGTGGTATGGTAGCTGATACCCGCCTCTCAACTAAGAAGACATCGGTTCAATCGCACGCAACACCATCTAATAATTATCAATAAAGGTATCACCACACAACATTGTTAGCTACTAGTTATGGGTATTTAAGCTGTGAAAAATTTTACTAACTATACATCTGTCGGACGGGGCCGGCGTTTGTAGGTTTTTACAGTGAGTCTACTTGTTCATTATTTTCTATATATAAAAAAAATTAATATTTATATACAGAAAATTAAAATGAAAATGCTAAGTGTGAATTTTTTCCCATCTATCATAGTTTTCACTTTCTTTGTGGGACGTTGAAGGTTGTCATATATATAAAAATAAGGCGATATATAGTCAATTTAGAAAAATACTCAAACGATGAGCATCTTTGGAATTAAAACGTGTAAAAACTATACCTATTTTAATTAAGTGGTTATTCGTGTTAAAAGAGCCGTCTTCGAAAAATTAACATTAAAAAAAACCGTATTGGACAAAACCAAATAAACCGGTTGAAAGCGGTCGTCTAATAACTGTTCGATCTCCCTAAATATAACCCGTGCTTTAAAGTCAAATTTTTCTCAAACAAAACCAAATGGATAAGCATGTCCTAAAAGAAAACTTTAAATTTTAAATTCATAGCTATTGACATTAGAAACTTTTCTTTTAGCAAGATAATGGACAAAGGCATGTACATATATTACCTTCAAAAAGAGAAATAAGGTTTTATTTATTTAACATTTCCTTTGCATCACTAATTTACTCATTGTATCAAAAAAACTATTGAAATTTGCCTAAGTTTTGGAGACAGCTACAACGGTGGTCGTTTAGCTGTGATTTAGTTAATATATTCACCTTCTTATGAATGTGTGAATTCAAATTTTGACAGCTTGCAGCCGATATCCTGCTGTCAACTATGTGTTTATTGCTTAAGTTGACGACAGTGACTAAATTGGTCGTGTATACGTGTTGCTTTGACCACGTCACAACAATCGTCATTATATGAACGTGTGTGTGTGTTTGTTTTTTTTGACAGATTCTGGTCGATAGCCCGCTGTGATCTATGTGTCTAATCTTATATATAAAAACTAATGCGTGTTTGTATGTTTGTGTTTTCTTTGTTTGTAGGTTTGTTGGTTTGTGCCTTATAGACAGCTAGCCGTTTAGCCATTTAGAACCGATTTTCTTGAATATTTTGCAGTATGTCTTTGAACGTCTTAACTACGGGCTGAATAAATTTTTAAAATTCAAACTGGGTGATGCTACGTCCATACAAAGTGTATATTTATTTATCTATATCTTGAAAATTATAACAGAAAGATCTTGTAAATTTAGACCAAATAGATTCATGCAAAAGGCAAATTATATAAAAAGAGGGAGGGATTAAGCAAGTTTGGCGTGTTACCTCCCATACAAAGTAAATATTGGTTTTTGATATATATTGAGAACGGTTACAGCTAAAGTTTCAGAATTTGGCCTGATTGACTTTATCGTCAAAAAAAATCAGCAGGCCACCTCTCAAACAAGCTAAATATTGATTTCATTATATGTTATGTTGTGAACGGTTAAGGCAAATATTTCAGTATTTGGTCTGAATAACTTCATGGTCAATGCAAATCACCAGTCAAAAAGTTTGCGAAATTGCTTAAGTGTGCATAACCTATTGCCCCATGGGCAACAAAATAAAGTTTCTAAATTAGTATCAAACATCGTCGTGCACAATACACATCATAAGTCAGTAACTGGGCGAGATTAGATAAGTGGGCGTGTCGCCTTCCATTCATACTTAATATTGGATTTTGTATATGTGAAGAAAGCCAATTATTAATATTTCGTTATCTATCCTAAACAGCAAAAAAGCGGGAAATACAGAAATCACGCTGAATAAAAGCTGTCTATATACGTACCTTAAATAAAAAAGAATGTATGTTTGCTTGAAGACTATATACAGCTAAGAAGTATAGCCTACAGTGTCTGTCTAAATGGACGAAATGATCGAATTTTGATTGGAAAATTAGTAAAAATGAAACTAAGAAAGCATTTAAGATAATAATTAAGATGGGGGTAGCGAAGGTCACCGCTTTTTAACTAGTCCTTTAAATATTTGTTAAGATTTATGGAGATTACATGGTAATTAAAAAAGAAGTCGCAAGTTTTAATAGTTTAAATATTTTTTATTGAATCACTTGCTTTCGAAAAAGTATAATAACTAGACTACTTTACATGTTTTGTGTTCACAGCTTAAAACATGCAAAGCTGTCAAACTTTGGAAAAAATGATGAAAAAATCTGGAACGTCAAACTTTTGAGATATTTATAAATAATGAAAAAGTGAGAAGTGTTACTTCCTTTTTTATATAAACTCTCCAGCAATAATCACTAGCATATGCTGATCCCAAAAACTTACATCTTAGTCAAACTGTTCACCAAGTTCGTCACTAATATTTCCAATATTTCTAGAAGAAGTCCAAATGGGAATGATAAAAATGTTTCCTTTAAAAATAATCCTTTTAAAAATAAGCCTTTCAAAATTATTTAGTAAATAAGCAAGTTTTTTAATTTCCTAAAAATTAAAAAAAAAACAAGTACTAAAAAAACAAGCAGAGCGTTCACAGCCGTCTAATGGACTCTCAAACTTTAAATCGTTCAAAATTTTCTTATCTTGAGGACCCACAAATATAGACTCGGAAAGATTCCAAAATAGACCGCATAGTTATCAGAATATAGATACGTTATCTATCATAAAACTGTGACGTTTACTTGGACAAACAAAAAGGGTAATTAACCACCATAAGTAGCCATTCTTAAAAATATATGTTTGGTTTGGTAAAAAGAAAAATTATTTTTGTTAACCCTTATGTGTGTAAAGGGGTACCCGGGTAAATTTTTCTAGAAGTCCTAGATAACTGAAAACTTCTGAAAACTCATAACTTTTGTCTATATTAATGTTTTTTATAACAAAAATTTTTGTGTTGCAGCTTGGATGTAAATTAATTTATATTTTATATACTTAACAGGGTGACGGGGTACCCGAGTACCACTATACAAAATATGTGAAAAAAATGTGAATTTTAGTATTTTTTTTTTCAGGTATTCACATTCATTTAAAAATTGTTTATTTCTTTTTTGTCTATTTTAAATTACTTGTAACAATAAAGATTTACAGCAAAAATAAAAAAAAAAAAATACAAAGATATAAATTCATAATAAAAAAAATTTAAATAATAATTGAAATATGTACATATATTGCTATTCGGGCAAATACGTCTCACATAGAGGGACGGTTGGTTATACGTTAGTTGAGTAATGTGGTAGAGCAACTTACGCAAACGGATCTGGCTTAACTGTTATTGTTATTTATTCGACAAACACCACAATTACCCAGAATTCTAAAACGGTAGTTCCATCTCTATTTGTAATGTTGAAAAAATTTGTTTCACATAGATTAAGGTTTTTCTCAAACACCTATTCTATTGCTGATCGGGTGAAAGGCTTCGTAATTAACTAGGTATTGTTACGTTTTCAATCTTTTTAAAAGCTCTGAGTTCTTTTTAGTAGCGCCAAAATAAAAAAACACTCTTTTGTTGTCGTTTTAGAGTTTTTATTTCTTCACTTTATCTTTATACAGTTTATCTGAATATAGCAACTAATTTCAATATTCGTTTATACAGCACTTTTACTTATGAATAAAAACAACTTTACTTTATGACAGCAAAACGATACTATGACAAGAACTATGACAAGAAAATGATAACTACTTGACGTAAGTAAAGCAGCCTCCTAGTGCCTACAGTTTCAAATGTTCCGGAAAGGTCATAAACGCTTTCATATCCTCTATTTTGTATTCGTTAATTTTACATATGCAAGATTTTGTTATTAAAAGATGGTCGAATTGGCAGTACTGCCAAATACACAAATAAGTGCGGCATTAAAAGGGTGACACATTAATACCAAATATACCAAAATCCCATAATACAGTCTTAAAGGCGCTGATGTTTTGTATTTTTTTAGGTATTTTTATTTTCGTAACAGTATATTTGGGGCGTTTTTCTATATTTTCTTTACCAAATTGAAAGCTTAGATATTTCTAAAAACTTCCGATCAGTTCATGTTAGCTGCTCAATATATACAATATACGCGGCCAAAGCAGCTTATTCAATCATCTTTTTCTTTTCGTTTGGTATTCATCCAATAGCTTATTCATATAATCAAGCCCTCCTCTCGTTATATGATTACATTGTTTCAGTTTTAGTAAATAACTGTACATCAGTTTTAGGTTTTGATGATAATATTATTAGTGCTTTATTCTTTTTGGAAACACATGAACATTATATTATAACATTGCTTGTTGATTAGATCTAATATGCATTGCGACCAAAAGAGATCTTTTGTTCATCCTTGCTTAATACAAACTAAGGATGTTCTTATGCTAATCCCCACCTATATTTATGCGTCAGCATATTTTATGGTAGAAATGTTTTTTTTTCGCACTGTTGCATCCAGTGTCAGTTTCTAAAAGTTTAATGTTGGTCTGGGTAAGTTGTATGGAAGTGAAAACATTACCAATTTCTATATTGCTCTCAGAGTTATTTTCCTACATTTCTTTGCCGGTCGCCACTAATTGGATTATTTTTATAAATTTTAATTTTGAATGGATATGAATTTCTCGAGTTACACTAACAAAAGTTTTTAATGCCATATTTTTTGTACTTCTATGGCATGTATTATATTAATTACGAACGTACTTTTTATCAAAACAATCGCGTATCAACGGTAATACACTAGTCTGACTTATAACTGAATATATTCTCTATGAGATAGCTGGCTGCCCTGTCGCCCTCTTAAAGGTGTTTTTTTTTGTCTCACACATACGGGTTAACGCATTTGTTGGACTTATATTTTCATATATTTTAATTACTGGTGAAATTCTTTTACCAGAATTATTTAAAACAGTAATTTTGTAATTATTTATTAAAATAAGAAAGAAATTTTCAACAGAAATACTAATAACTAAAATCATAAAAATTTGCATAATTAATTGAATTTTCCGTAAAAGTTTATAGAAAACATTTTAAACATTAATTAAAAACCAGAAATGTTTTTAGTATTTTATAATGGCCGCTGCATAATAAGGTAAATGGAATAAAATTACGTTTTAATTTTATAGATTTAAATTAACGAATGTTTTTTGGAAGCACAAAAATGTTTCGCAAATTTTACAAAAGTTCATTATTACACATTTTGGAATTTATTTCCACTATTTAGAATACAATATAATAGAGAATATGAATACTTTAAGCAAACATTTTATCACAGATAAAATACACAGCACTTTTTTTTCAACATATACATCATGAAAATGTTCCATATTTTACAGACTTTCATTACCTTGTCATCATGTAGAAAATTAAAAAAAAAAAAATAATAATAAATGTTTCTTAATAAATTGCAATTTACGAATGAAATCATAAATGTAACATAAAACAATTTGTATATCAATGTGTCATTGATGCGTCAATCTTATCATCACATTCAAATACACTCTTGCTTACTCTAACTCTAACAATCACAATTGTGGTTCAAGGAATGGAAGTTGTTGCGAATGAATTTATTTTATAATTCCAATTTCCTAATGATTGCCATTTCTGGTATTTTTTTGTCATAGCTATGCGATAAACACTTAAAAACGACATCAAACTAAAAGATGTATGTAATAGGAAATAGAAATATAACATAAAATTTAAAGGCGAAGTGTTGGATTAAATGATAACAATTTTTGTGATAGAAATATGATCAGCTATTAACATTAACATATAAATAAAGGGTCTTTCTATGAGTGATTCGCATTTTTATATTTAAATATTGGGTATACAAGTTATTAATGTAGATTTTTTCATTTAAAAATACATTTACACTAATAACAAAATGAACTGATACATTATTCAAAGTATTGTCCTTCATTAGTCACTACTTTTTCCCATCTTTCTAGTAGCATATGGCTTCCGCACCAAAGAAACTCCTCCGGTTTTGAGGTAAAGTAAAATCAAGCCAATTTCTGATATTATGGCCTCGTGTCTGGTCGCATATTCTGGTTGCTTTTCGTTGATTTCTCTTTGCAAACGAATCAATTGTGTTTGGTGCAGTTCCTCTGCGATCGTTTGACCCGATTTCAACAGCTCATAATACAAAACACCCTTCCGATCCAAACAAATAAAAGCATTACCTTGGCGTCGTGGATATTCGGCTTCGGCGTATATTTTGCTGATTGGCCGGCCTATATGATTTTTTAAACTTGGGGTTACCGTAATGTATCTATTTTTCATCACCAGTAACAATACAATGCAAAAATTACTGCTTTTTGTAGCGTTCGAGCATCATTTCCAAATCGCCTTTCAACGTCTCTCGGTTTCAATTCATATGGCACCCAATTTCCTTGTTTTGAATGAATACCAATTTTTTTGAACGTAGAGAAATGGCTTGTTGTGCGATTTCCAATAATAATGCAAGCTTTTCTTGCGTTTGACAACAATTTTTGACGATAACACTTCCGATTCCCCATCTTCAAACTTTTTCGGCTTATCGGGCCTCTCCTCGTCTACTGTGTCGAAATCACCACTTTTGAATAGTACAAACCATCCTTCACAAGTTTTTTGAGTTGATGCATGTCGATCGTAAGCTTCTACGAACAACCGATAATTTTCAGTAGCCGTTTTCTTCAAATGAAAGACGGTTTTCAAACTTCCACGCAAAACATCTTTTTTAGGCACAGAATTCGACATTGTTATATCGATTGAAAAAAATTTCTGTTTACCCTTTAGCGTCTTTCAAATACCTTTACCTTTTTACCTTCCAAAATACCATATTTTTATTATTGACGCAAACTATATATAATAATGATAACTTGTATACCCAATACAATGAAGTGTTTGATATATCATTGAAATTTGTTATTCGAAGGGCCTAAGGTTTATGGTTTAGTCACATAGTCCTGTAACTTAAAACAAAGCTAATTTCCAAGATTTTGGTGGTTAATTCCCATTCCTTTAACGTGAAATAATCATGGAATTAAACCACTGAGCTATGTGTCATATCATCCAATTCAGACCAACAAAATTTTGGTAATCAGACAACGTATTTTTTTAAGGAAAAAAGGACGAATGAGGCTGCCAGCTCAAAATCCACATTGGTATCGTCCCAAATTCGACAATTTTGTTTATTGGCGTACTCATTTATATCTAAAAATAATCATAATCACAGAAAATAATAATTTTATAAAACTTAGGTCAACTGAGCACCAGATGACTGTTGCGCAGCTGGGAGACTAGATCTTCCATTCAATGACTACTGTAGGAGTTGTCATAATGAGAAAAAGTAGGGGACTGTCAAACGTTTCCTATGTAAGTCTCTGAATATTTCCGATGTTAGGTCGGTTTTCCTTGGCAGACCGTTTTGCATACCATATCAGACCTGGCTAATATAAATGTCAGCAGGCTGTGTTCCTTTGTGCATGCGTCTGGTTGGTTTGTTTCTGGCAGGGGCGCAGAAGTGTTGGTCCACCTCTCTAAGTTACCAACAAGGGTAGGTTTCTAGCTGTTCAAAGCCCCATTTATAATTCGCTAATTTTTACACAATGCAGTCCCAATAAAACACTAAAAATTCGCGCAGTTGTGGTCTAAAAAAAAGAGAGTTCTGCACACTCTCAGAGACAACGACGATTTATGGCAGACCTTACGTCTCGTCGTAATACAGTTGTTGGTTTATTAAGAGTTCTCTCAGTAAATTGATTATGGCAACTTATTTAATAGGAGCCCATTTTTATAAAAGAGTTTTATAATTTGAACGTGTTGAACACAATATTCGTCTATGATAATTAAATAACAGTGCCGATTCCACAGAAGCAGCTGTAATAATATAGTTGCTAATATTAGTCAAAGATGGGAACTCCATAATGGACGACTGTTAAATACCCGCTTGCGAAGCAGTAGAAAACTTCATGCGGGTAAACCTAATTTTAGTACGCTGAATGTGGTGGTGCTAAACGTTTTATTAGATTAGCTTTTATCTTCGAGATATACAGTTATTTCGAAAATTGGGGATAATTCAAAAACGTACGAACTTACGTAATAATGCGATTCCACTGTTCCTTTGCCAAAAGAAATATATATTCTTAACAGCGCTGCCATGCAAGAATTTTGATTTCCTACTAACAATTTTCTAAAATTCTCACAAAACAGTTCGCAGCCTATCAAAATTGAAGTAAAAAATTTGAAAACTGAAGTTTTAATTAAATTCGAAAATTTATTCAGTTACCCAGCCTTTACACATGAAAATACAATACATTCATATACTACATACTAAAGTTGTATGGAGCGATGTATGTTGTGTTATTTTGGCTAGGGCCAAAATGCATTGCAATCCATAGGATCTTTTGTGCAGACCCATAAGTTTACCACATTGGATAAAGACAGCGAATAAAGCCAGAAATACCTCTTTCGGAGTTAGCACAGCATCCCCCAGGAACCGCATCCTATGGGCCGAGATGGCTGAACACTTACACGGTACATGTCCAGATGTTTCGGCATGAGCCTACACTGATCATACTCAACAATTTCCAAAATATAGTGATATTGTTTAAGATTAGAGTGCCCCAGAGCGATGAAACTACACAAGTTTATACAATACTTCAGTGTGATAAAAAACAAAATGTTTGGCGATAAAACCAGGAAGTGCTACATAAAAACAATGCCAAAATTAGAGCATGAGAAAAATAGCATGATTTATTACACTTATAAAAAAAATTTGTTAAAACAGTGTTAAAACATTAGTGAAAATTGTTATTTATTCATATCAAAGTTAAATAATCTGCCAAAAATTTAAGAAAAATTTAAAAAACCAACCAAACTACCAAATTGTTTTTAAACAACGAAGAACTACTGACTTTAGTCCATTCAAATCAAAACGGTAACGCTGATTCTTAAAACGACTGTGCGGATTAAAAAAGCTTTAGCCTCACTTAAAGGTAATTTTATAACCGAATTTCGTTTTCTAGTGTAGTCAATAATTTAAGCCGTTTTTAAGTTACGTGAATGTATATAGTGCTCCTCTGTTGTCAAAATAACGGTGTATCTCGAAGACAAGAGCTAAACTAATAAAACGGTTAGCACCACTGCACTTACTCTACTCGAACTAGGTTTACGCACTCAATACCCCGCTTGTCGGAAGTAAAGTATCAAATTCGAGCACAGTCCTACATATTATCCAAATTTGATATTGGTTGACAGCCCAGGATTTGATTTTGCATATTTTTTCAATTATTTTTAAAATTATGACCGTTCTTTCAATAAATGCTAGATTTTAAATAAAACATGATTTAGTGGTTTTCACTACAGCTGACACTTTGAATATAAGGTTTCATTTCATTTAACATCTCCACAGCAATAGTACATTTTTGTTAATTTCTCCCCAGAGTTATTTTTAAATGAAATAATAGAGAGTTATTCATAGATTTTAGTTATTTTAAAAGAATACTACAAAAATAATACGCATGCTTTGCATCCAGCTGTCGAAATGCTACAACCAAATTTGTGCAGAAACGAAACAATATGAAATTTTCCTCATAATCTCATCTCATGTCAGAACCAAATCTAAAATTTAAAGCATTGACTGTTGAGAAAAAATTTGTACAATAAAATTAAAAGAAGTTTTATTCAATTGTTAAGTCGAACCGCCAAGGATATACACTATAACAAGCTGTGATATAGTTTGACCATTTTGAGATATTAAAATAAAAAATAAAGTAAAATGAAATAAAATATATAAACAAAATAAAAGTTAAAACAGTAACAAAGACCAGCATTGTCGATCAACTATAACGAATGTTGCATATTGAACGACATATTTGTATTTCTATAAATATTCGGGTACATAAAGGCTATAAATATGAAGCAAAAAACAAAAACTGATGCGTGCATATTCATGAATAACTTTAATATGACACAACAAAAAATAGATGCAAAAACTGGCAAAAATATCAACAAAAAATATAAAAAGAAAGCAAAAAATCAGTGTGTAATCAATGTATTTTTTTTATTCCAAATTGTATTCGTATGTGCAGCAGGAATAGTTGTTCAGTATTATTCGTTATTTATTTTTTTACTATTGTAGGCGCTTTGTTGAAATGCGCATTTTTATGTATGTTTTGATGTCTATTCTTAGGTGTACCTTGTGTTTGTTACATGTTGTGGTATTGTGGCATATAGAGGTTGATTGGATATTTTATATGTACGTCTGTGTGTACATATGTAGCTCACGCATTACAGATTGTACACGTGCCAAATAACCAATTTGTGTTTACACTTTTTTATATTTGTTACAAACTGAATTTTTAGTATATTTCGTTTACAGTGAAGGTAAATAATAATGAGATATTTCTAGTTTTTAATTGTTTTTGTTACTCGTTAAAGTCGCAATCTAAGCAAAATATTCAAATAGGACCATTGCACAAACAAAATATAAATGAATTGCAGAATAAGCTTATGATAAGAGATTTCCTATATCTTTTTTAAGCATACTATTGTAAGCTTATTCAAATACAAAAAGTTAACAGTTTTAAATTCCTGTTTTATATACTTGATATACACTGAGCTAAGATAATAATATAACAAATATGATTGTATGCGACTTATTCTCTCTATAGTTTTGTAAGTGCTTTTGAGAAATAATTTATTTTTTTTTAGAAATTTTAAATTTTTTTTGGAATCGTATTATATTCGTTTCCATAGTTCCAACATGTTTCCAAAACAAAGTTAAATTTTCAGGATCATTTTTCTTAAATGGAGCGGGATAAGGGATTTATGCTGGAATATCAATTGTCCTACTTTGGTGTTGTGGCAGCCATTCTTTTTCCATAACATTCCATGAAGTCACATGGGGACTTCTCTCAGTCAATGAACTAGACCCGATTCAATTTTTAAACTCATGGAAAGGGAGCTACAGTTTAACGCCGGCTCTAAACGGCAAATGCATTTAGAGAAGTTTTTAACAGTATTTATACTATGTTATGAGGTGATACCGCTGTCGAAAAACTTATTTCTTTTTTAAGATGGTTTGGCCTGGTATTGAACTGATGACTTTCTGGTTGTAGGCGGCTGTCTTACCTACCATACCACACTGGCACTCTTAATTCATATGAACGTATTTATATTCCAAAACTTACAAAAATATTTTTAATCTTAGCTTATTGTAATCACGATTAGTAAGCAATTTTTCTGTAAGTTTATTACATAATTATACTTCTATATATTAAAGAATTAATTAAATAATTAAACAACATTTAATAAGCCTTTTACAACAGTATTCAAAACAGTTTTCCAAGCTTAAAGCTTATGTTAGTAATCTTGTTGCAAGTACTTCCTAAATCGCAGCAATGTCTCAATTACCTATGTAAATGTATACGTAAGTATTAGTGGATCCAAGTCAAGGAAGAAAACGTGGCTGAGCATTGAGTACCAGAGACTGTTGTCATGACTATCTGGGAAGGCATATGTTTATTGATCCAGAAAGAATTTACCGAAAGCCGGATGGCAATCAAGGTGATAATGGCTAATGAGGTCAAAACGGGGATAGTGCTAGTGTAAGAGAATGTTATTTCGGATAGTGAAACGTTATCTATACATCATCTGGGTTCATGGACACTCTGTAATAGTGAGTCTAACGGTCTAACGACTTCGCTATCAGAGAGTTGAGTTGTTCAGTAAAATTGAGATAAAGCAAAAACTTTAAAAGCGAAAAATACGGAAATGAACCAACTCTGCAGAAAATTTAGATACTTCACACGCGCGAGTTATGCCAAGGTATTTATCATCACTATTTACCTACCATCTCTAATATTATTGTTAAATTCTTTCTTTCTTGAACTCAGTCTTGAGCATATTAATTAATTAAAGTTCAGTTAACAATTTTTGAAAATTTTCCATTTATAATTGAAAATACAACCTTTTCATTCCAAAGGTTATTGTGTAATAAAACTTATTAAACTAAAATATAGTATACATATTATCAGAAAATATTATTCCCTCGTAAAAAATTGCTATACATATGGAGATAGATGTACACTTGGCTATCTAGCTTTTGCAAATGTCAAGCCATGATGCTACGAAACTTTAATCGGAAAAAAAACTTTAATCGGAACGATGGGACCGCCACACGGGTGTTTTTCTGAAATGTTTTTGGTCGAGGTAGTATAATATTATATATTTGGAACTATTACATTATTATTAAACTATTATATATTATTATTTTTTTTGTCACTATATGCCTGTCAAATATTAACCCAATATTTTAGTATAATACTTGATTTTGTCGTATTGTACTGATTATAAAATGAGTAAGTAAATTAATAAATATGTTCTTTCTAAATTTTCGCAACAATCGAACCTACAAATATTAATATTTAGCAATGACTTGTAACAACTGTTGTATAGGAAATTTACCTGACCATCTAACTGGCCAATTCTGTAAACACTTTGTATAAAAAAATGAGCATTGCGGTCAGCAGCCCCCAGCTAAGAGGAAAATTCAAGTTGTTATTTTTACAATGAGTAAATTGTGTATTTTAGTCCACATATTTGTCGCTTTAACGATAAAGAGCCAGGCTCTTTAGAGAGCTAAATATACTTATTTAATTCTGGACTTCAACGAATTTGATATACCGGTAAAATCTTGCAATTTTATTTTTTTCCTTAGGATCATATGGCTTTCTACACAGCATCCATTCAGCTTCATTAATCAGTTGATGTTCATGCAAGATTATTCAAGATGATTAATCTACAATTGTGTAATGGCAAAATTCTTGCTAAGTGGCGGTGGTGATCCTTAACCAGCATTGAAATAAATTACTAATTTATTCCGATTTTTATTCTTACATTTTTTTTGAATTCAGATTCAAAACTGAACCAAATTTTGTTAAATGTTTTGCCGTTGAAAAAGATTGACAAATAGTTCCACCGAATTTTAAAAGCAAGAATCAGGATTAATTTAATGCAGTGATTTAAGTTATTATTAGTAATTATAATGCCCTGTTTGGTATATATCGGGTGGGCCATCTATCGGTTTAAATTTAACCAGTTATTATTATTTGTTTCGAATTTTGCAATACTTATTTCATTCTATTTTGTCACGGAATTCAGTGTATTATTTCCACTGAACACAATGAATCGATTTACGCAAAGCCAAAAAAAGCTCATTTTCATCTTGTTGGGTACGCTATTAAGCAAAATTACCGTATTTGTGGCTCCGAAATCCAAAACGTGGTCTTACAGAAGCCAATGCACCCATTGCGAGTGACTGGTTGGTGCGGCCTGCGGAGTGCAGGCATAATTGAAAATGAGAACGGCGCAACCGAGACACCTATCGGACCATGATTACCGTTTTTTTTGTGCCCGCTCTTCATGGTATTTATTATTGCGTCAAACGTTTGATGGCCATTTAATTAACCGAAATGGTGATGACAGATAGCTGTTAATAAGCTGCTGATTTGACACCGTTGGAATATATTCTGTGGAATGCCGTTAAAGATAAGTGTTATTCCGACAAACCAGAGAAAATTTTGCATTTAAGGGCCATTACTCGTTATGCCATTGACGAGATACGACCCCATACATTCAAAAATGTTCTCTAAAATTGGTCCGATCGAATGGGGTACTGTGAGTCAACTGCGGCAGCCATATTAGTGAAATAATATATTATTTCTGACTGGAATAATTGTATTTCACAACAAAAAAATAAATTTGACAAAATTGTAAACCATTTTGGTTTTATTGCATTTTTGAATTTAAACTTTTAAATAGCCCACCCTATATTTTACTCTGAAATTTCATACACACGTTAGATTTAGAGTGTGTTTTAATTATTGTCCAGCCTTTGAATAAAGATAACTTCTGTGTGGAAACTACTCTACGAAAGCTCCTAAATTATAGAAAATATTTAAAAAGTTAGTGGCCTGTTTTAGATAACTGTATGTCAAGAGGTAAAATTAACGAATATGATGTGAAGGTATTTGAAGGCAATTAAATAAGACAGTAACGAAACTAAACAAACTGACTATTTAGTGTAATCCACACTGTCTTTTTCACATTGTCTGTTTCTAGGAAAACACTGCCTTAATAGCAAATGATGTACATTATCAACTTATATTTAGTGATTTTTTGTTAGTTTTGTTTCTAAAATCCAATGAGATAAATATTAAAAATAGAGATCATTTTAATTAATTTATTTTAATCAACACTGTCAAAAAGATTTAATACACACATACACACCTGTGAACTACATATGTATACACCTTAATACAGATGGGAAACAATTACATATAAACATTTATATCCCATCTATAGGATAGTAATATTGTGTGTATTCAGTGGTACTTATAAAAGAACAGAAAAACAAATGAAATAAAAACGCATGTGTTGGTTGGTGTATTTTTTAAGAATGATTGACATTAAGCAAGCAGACAGGAAATTGAATACATCATGTGGTGCATATTAAGCCATATATGTGTACATAATACAGTCAAGGACTTGAGTAATAAGGACATATGCTCAGTAAATATATGAAACAATAGATAGTAAGTAACAATATAAAATATGAGAGAAATAATAAATAAGCAAAAAGGCAGCTTTTATAATTGTTTATTCGTTGAGTTAAACATTTTTATAGCTGTATATGTGTAAATTATTTTAAATATTTTACTTTGTTTAAAATAAAAATATTCGCACCAGTAATTGAACAGTTTCAAAAACAAAATTAAAGCATGTTTTCTTATTAAACATTTTACGGTAAAATTCATGGAAGACCGTACGTATGAGTGATATTGTATTAGTGAAGTAGAAATATTACTCATACGTACGTGTCGCATAGACTATAATTTGACAGTATTTAAATTAGAGAACGTAGGATTCAAAAATTCAAGAACATTAAAAACGTTCCAAGTACACTTAGAACGTTATAGAATGGAGGCGTCGATATATCGATTTAAATTTGAAGCAGCTGTTATTTTGAATCTATTCTGTCACAAAATTCAATTTATTATCTCCACTGAACGAAATGAATCGAATTACGCTTGAGCAACGTTGGGATTTATTGGAATTTATTTCCAAAACAAAGACAATTTGTCGGAAACTGCACGAAAATTTCGTTCAATATTTGATCGCAGAGAAGGACAAACAGTGCCCGGTATATGCAAGTTTATCGTTAAACTTCATGAAATTGGACATAAGCGATTTTTGTGCCTGCTCACATAGTATTGATGTGACCGATGTTTGGTTTCAAGAGGATGGTGTAACTTGGTAAACATTTCATGCCACAATTAATTTATTGCATCAAACGTTTCATGGTAGTTTAATTAGCCGAAATCTTGATGTTAGTTGGCCGCCAAGAAGTTGCAATTTGACACCGTTAGACTATTTTCTGTTGGGTACCGTTAAAAATAAGTGTTATGCCAACAAACCAGAGACAATCGAGAATTCAAGGCCAACATTCGTGAAGCCATTGCGAAGATACAATTTCACATACTCGAAAAGTTTTCGTCAAAATTGGTTCGATTGAATATGGTACTTTGAGGCCAGCCGCGGTAGTCATATGAATGACATAATATACCATTTCTAACAGAAACAATTGTATTTCACACCAAAAGAATAATTTTTGCAAAATATCATACCGTATTTGTTCTATTACAT
Organism: Wohlfahrtia magnifica; assembly: GCA_023159175.1. Classification (NCBI taxonomy): domain Eukaryota; kingdom Metazoa; phylum Arthropoda; class Insecta; order Diptera; family Sarcophagidae; genus Wohlfahrtia; species Wohlfahrtia magnifica. The sequence continues at coordinate 33,942 of JAKWBJ010000482.1, read as the reverse complement.
TTTTAAATTTTATCTTTTAAGTGGCCCATCTTATAGAGAGATAGTAATGTGATCCCGCTATTCTTCGCCAAAAAAAAACATATATTTTTCTAAAACGACCACGCAGAATAAAAAAGTTTAAACCTAACGTAAAGGTAATTTTGGAGGTTATGTGGTGTAGTACATGCATACAACACAAGCGGCTCTGGCTTGAATCCCCAGCAGTAGTCATGACGAAAAATTTAATTATTGTATCAAGTGTTTAATAAAGAGACTTCAACCAACCTCCAGTAAATACCATCTAAAGAAGCTTCCCTGACCTTCCTTAGTTCTTGCGATAATGATAAAGATAAGACGAATGATCAGAAGAAAATGCCAGCTACTGGGAAAAATTACAATGCTAAGTAAAGATCACCACCAACACTTAGCAAAGATCTTTACCAATAAACAATCATATGGAGGCAAGCTGCGGTAGATTAGTCATCTACTTAACTATAAAATCAACTTGAATAATGAAACTAAAATAAAAAAATGTATGCTTTGTGGTCAAGCAATATGCTCCATAGGGGAGTAACGGAAAAAATATGTAATTTTGTTGCAGAATTTCGGACGATTTAGTTTATTCAATAAATAAAACCGTTTTTCAGTTAACCGAATATATGTTATGCAGTATCCTCCATATTCAAAATAACAAGAAATCTCGAAAACAAGAGCTAACCTAATAGAAACGTTAGCACGAATAAATCCAGAGTACTCAAATTAGTTATACTCGCCGGGACACCCACTCCTTTAAAATAAAAGGTTAAATTGTTATTATAGTTCAGAGCAGCTATCAGAATTATTAATATATTTCAGCCATCATAATATTCAGCAAAGTCTGCATGATTTTACTCCTGTCAAATGTTTTCGTTTTATTGTCTAATTTTTGTTTTTCTCTTTTAAAAACTATGGACTTATTTTTTTGCCAAGTTTGCTTCCTGTATAAGGCGTTTATATTTTCTACTTCCTGCCTTCCTATTTTTACTCTATTCTTTAGCATTCTGTTTAAGTAGGTTAAGTGATGAATATGCTCAACATTGTATTGACTTACAAATAATAGACAAGGCTAATAGAAAAAAGAATAAAAAATGTAATATAATTCTAATTGACTTTATTGTAGCGTATTAATTTTTATTAAGTTGTATTTTTGTTGAACGACATTTATTTTTTTTTTCAATTCTAATATCCTAAGCAACGCATAACAATTACACAGATGATAATTTTTTCTTTTAAATAATGTTTAGCAATTTTTGAAAATATTTAAACAAATTTTAATCAATATTTCTTGAAAAATTTGTTAAAAAAAAATAACATAGCGGATATCACTCTTTGTTGTAAATTTGCATATGTAGTAAATCCTTTGAATTTAAGCAACAAAGAGTGAGTTTCCCTTAATAGAAATTTTAGAATATTAAAAATATTAAAACAAATTATTAATATTTCTTAAAATATTGTCAACAAAAAATATATATATTGTTACGTTGTTACCTAACTTTGTAGTATGTCGTTTAAATAAAATAAATTTTGTGTTTGGTTTTAACTAAAAATCTTTTATTCAACATAGTTTTGTAAACCACTGCTTGTTATCTTTTTATAAGCAATAACAATTTTTATTCTTAATTACTCTGTACGTTTACAATTTTGTAAGTAACAATTACTAGGCAGATCTTCCTTCCTAAAGACCTTCCAACCCGATCGTAGCTATAACTTAGTTCGATCACAACCTTTTTAATTATAGGTTATCCACACTTAACCCCCTTTACTGAGTTAGCTCCAACTAAACTGGTTTTTTACTTCACGATTCACTTCACGAGTTTACTCCTTATAAACTCTCTTCACACAAACTGCACTCGCTGAGTTTACTTTACCTAAACTGCACTCGCTTAGTTTACGACACATAAACTGATTGTTGTTCGCAGCGATGTGCTTTTTATATGGCTGAGTAAACAATACATCGAAAGCTCTCGAACCTTTCGATATTTCAGGTAGATTCCATTTCTTTCTTTTAATTTCTTTTTAGTTCTTTTGTAGCCATTCGTATGTAAATATCTACATCTTTTAGCTCTTAGTATTTGTTGTTGCTTGTTTATTGTCTGTTACTTGTTTTCTTTGCTGCTTAATTATTGTTGTTGCCGTGTTATTTTTATTTACTTTATCTCTGCTAATGTTTGTTGTTGTAGATTTGTTTATTTGTTAACAGCACATAGAATTGTTCTTGCAGCTTTTGTTTATTTATTTTAGCGATGTAATAAATGAACGCAGAGGTTCCCAATCTTATTTTCGTAACAATATACATATATTTCAGTATTTTATTTTATTTACACCTTACCCTGCTTTACATAATTTTTTACACAGTATCTTTGGGAATTTGTCTACAGTGTAAAAGCAAGCTTACGTGTTTTTGGTATATAAACAAAATAAAAAACATGGCTGTTTAAGTATAGCAAACTTACATTGCTCTTTTGTGTAGCAAATGCCACTTTCATGTAATTTAGGTAGGTTAGGTGATCAATATGTCCAACATTGTATTGATTGACAAATGTAAGACAAGACTAATATAAAAGAGAATAAAAAAATGTAATATAATTCTAATTGACTTTATTGTAGCGTATTAATTTTTATTAAGTTTTATTTCTGTTGAACGACATTTATTTTTTTTTAGTCAATTCTAATATCCTAAGTAACGCATAACAATTACGTAGATGATACTTCTTTCTTTTAAATAATGTTTAGCAATTTTTGAAAATATTTTAACAAATTTTAATTAATATTTATTAATTAATTAATTAATTAAATTGTTAAAAAAATAATATAGCGGATATCACTCTTTGTTGTAAGTTTGCAATATACTACATGTGCTTTGAATTTAGCAACAAAGAATGAGTTTCCCTCTGTTTATTTTCATATAAAAATTTAAACTTTTATTGGAATAGCCTGCAGCTTAGTGCTCAATCCTAAACTCTTTGAATGAGATAACATCTGTAACCACTCATATAATGCAATATTTGACAAAACTTGATATACGTCGACCGACGCTAAAAGTCAAAAGTTCGAATATGTGCGCCTTGTGACAAATTCTCTAAAACGTCAACGTAAGTAGGTCAGCAGTAAAGCGTATTTTGCGCAATCCATACTGCCAAATTACTGCACTCTAAATACTTCACAAGGGTGGTGTGGTGTAGCGGTTAGAGCTCCAGCAGTGAACATGACAAAGAAAAATTTAATTGTGGTTTCGTGTATTTAATATAAATGCTTCAACTTCTCTCCAGACAACTCCATCTGAAAAATAAAGAAGAAGTTCTACTGCCCATCCTGCATAACTCTGGTGATGATGACTATCATCAGACGAGTGATCAAGAAAACACGCAACCTACTGGAAAAAAATTACATTTAGCAAGGATCTTTACTACCACTCAAAAATCATATGGAGGAAGTTACAGTCGATTAATCATCTACTTAAAAATCTGAAACACAGCAATGTATGCTTTGTGGAACGCCAATATGCTTCCTAGAGGAGATGTGATGGAGCAAAAAAAAAATAAACTTGACAAGGCGATGAGAAATCATAGATTCCATAATTTTAGAGAATATCGACCAAATAGCTATTGTGTATTTATATAAATTACAGTAATTACCTGTTGGAAGATGAAATGTTTCAATATTATGAAGCAATAAATAATATTTGGTTTAAGTTGCCTAATAAATTTTTCCGAAAATAAGCAAGAAGATAAATCCTTTTTAAATTTTTCTTTTCAATCTCCAAAAAAATTTTTGCAATAAATTTTAAAAATCTTTAAATTGAAAAATATTTGTTTTTTTATTTTCAAACATTCAAAATTGTTTCCTACTTTTTGCAATCACAATTATTCTCTTATATGGTTGATATGTGTACATATACATGCATAAATAGTACCATCTACACACATTGTATATGTTCATATTTGTGCTATTTCTAAAGATGTATGTGTGCATGTACATACATATTTATTTCAATCTCTGGTGTATTGGGGTCAAACGTTTTTTGCTCTGTTTGTATAATAAATTTTCAAAAACAGAAATAACGTTTTATGAATTTTAAATAAATAACCTCATAATCATTGTTGGCCTCTTATTTCTACAGCTGGCATACGTATGAATGGTTGCTCAAGTTTTTGATATTTTGGTCATTAAAAATGAAAAAAAGCAGCCAACATTATAAAAATAATATAAAGACACACACACAAACATATGTATGCAGTATAATAGAATGTATGTATATGAAATAGAATAGGAATACATATACATATTTTTCTATTTTTTCACATATATGTGTTGCCTTACTTTTTTGTTAATGTAAAAATGTTAGGGAGTTTACACAAAAAAAGATGTTGTACAGCAAAAACTGCTTTAGTCTTCTCATTTGCCGGCAACTAACTATAATACAAAGCGATTTGAAAAGAGCTATTTTGTTTAACTAACTATGTAGTGTTTTTAAATTGTGGAATAAAAATATAATTTCTACCATGAGCGGATATACGTTAGGGTAATAAATTTTTGTGGTTTAAATTTGATTTGCGTATATATTAGACACCATATTCATAAAATTTAATATCAGTTTGGAATTTTTTTATACATAAAATTTTTATGCAATATTTTCTTAAAGTAGATTTCAAATACATTTAACTTTTTTGTGAATATTGGGGTAAAACTAGACACAGTAATATTTTGATACAAAAAATTCTAACGTCTTGTGCTAAAAAATTTTTACAGCCCTAATACAAACAATATACTCGTTTTATTTTTATACAGCATAGATTAATAAATCTCGTTAAATTTAGGTTTCAGATTACAAAGTTTTGTTTTAAAAAAGAGCACAATTAAATTAATACTAAAACTTTGAAAGAAACGATTAGAAATTTTAAGAAATATATATATGGCTTATAATTTCACAGTCAAATAGGGCTTAAAATTAATCATCAAATGTTAAAAGAAAAATTAATACATTTTTTGTAGATTGATGATTTTATCTTATATAGTGACTGAAAAAAATGATAATTCAAAAAAGCATCTTAATATGATCTGAACTTATATAAAAGCAAAGAGTATAGTACAAAATTAAAAATAAAAAATAAAAGCCATCATGCATATAAGTACAGCATAGATATCACTGATAAGGATTTATCTTTAGCTAGGGATTGGGTAATTTTTATAGCTGGACTTATACTTACTCAGCGGCTCCTTCAGCAGACGCTAAGTTAGGCCCTTGGTGACATATCCCACTTTAAACTTTTAAATATGAGATTGTAGTTTACTTAGCCCTAGGTGGTCTGGTGGCGGAATAAGTTGAAAAAGACCTTGAGTATGGATTTAGTTCTGGTACGACGGACACTCGCATGCATAAAAAACTTCGGTTCCTAACCGGTGGTTGGGTACAGACTCTCATAAAGTGGTGGTTATAGTTTAAATCCACAGCTGCTTTTTTACCATTGAAAAACGTTTATTTACAAGTTCATAGATTGCAGTTAAAATAAAATAAATCTAGTGTTTGGTTTTTAATTAATAATTCTTTATTAACACAATTTTGTGCTCCACCTGTTTGTAACCTTTTTACAAACAAACTATTCCTAATTACTCCATCTGTTTGCAACTTTATGAACAACAACAATTACTCGAGAGTTCTTTGTACCTAAAGATTTTCCCACCAGATTGTTGTTACAACTTAGGTTTATTCACAACCTTTTCATCCAGATTTATTCAAATTGAACTATCTTTACTGAGTTAGCTCCAACAAAACTGGTGTTTACATCTTGAGTTCAAATCTACAAACTCTACTCGCTGCGCTTACAACAATAAAATCTCTTCATGCTGAGCATACAACACATAAAATGTCTGTTATCCGCATCGATGTGCTTTTTATATGGCTGAGTAAACATCACTTCGAAGGTTCTCGAAACTCTCGATCTTCTAGGTACTTCTTATGAAGCCTTGCAAATGTAAAAATTACTTCTTTCAGTTTTTTGTTGTTTGTTCTTGTTTATTATTGTGTGTTTTCTCATCTGCCTGTTTTTGTTGTTGCCGCTTATTTGTAAACATTTTTATTCGTTTTGTTGTTGTCGATTTGATAATCTGCAAACAGCTCGTATAGTTGTTTTTGTGGCTTTTTTAGCAATGTAATAAATGACAGTTGTTCATAAACTTTATTTTCGTAACAATACATCACAGGGAGAGAATATTGATTTGACGTGAAGTTGCAATGCAATTAGTATTTGTATACCGTCCCGCTAATTCTCAGCAATTTTTAACGGTCTAATCTTTCTTCATTACTAGACTTACCTGGCCTCGATTTAATAGTAAGCGTACCAATTAACAGCGGTCTAGTTTAACCGTTGGAGCATCACCTCTGCAGTATATATTCACATAGGTTTTTGTGTTATTAACTTAACACTTAATTTTCCAATATCCGTCTCTGGCTCTACGTAGAGTGCTCACATTTGGCTTGCCGGTTAATACCGGCTCGACAGCCTAATGAACCTGGCTATTGGGCTAGTTTCTGACTTTTTTTTCTTTATCCAAGCCTCTGACTTATTGTGTGGACTGTCTGAACTTGATGACTGATACAAGGCTATCGCTTCATGTGGTATCACAACGAGCCGGTGGGTGAGTCAGTTACTCCCTCTTAACCTATATATTAACATAATTTTAGAGGAAATTTATGGTGTAATTTTATAAAACAATATTTTCTTTTTTTCGTTTTAAATTTTAGTATAAGATAAAAATGTTTTAGATGGAAGACTCAATTGTAGATAAATTTTCTAAGAGGAAACCTAATGATCCTGCTATTTATTTATTATTTATTAATCATTTATTGGTATGTCACATACAACAAGATTAACATCTTATAATTAGAGTATGTGAACTTAAAATTAAATTATTATTATTCAAACTAAAAATAGCATATATATAAAAAAAGAAAATGAAAAGGCTTTAAAATAGTAATATGGTAAAGAACAATGACAAATTAGTGTTTTCATACTAAAACATTTAAAATAATTTGTTTCTGAATCGCACTGCGTTGCCTATTTATTGTACGCTATGAGTTAAGAGCTCCAATAACGTTCAGCACTAATTAAGAACTGCCAATCAGAGTTTAAGGAGAATTTTTCAATTCAATTCTCTCTCAAAACAAGCAAAACAGAGTCGTCTAAACACGTAATCAGGCTTCTTTGTTTAAATAATTTTATGCAACAATATGAGTGTCGTTATCTGTAGCAGGTTTTCAAAAATTACACCGAACAAAGACTTTGCGTATGCTGAAGTGCCATCATATATTTTTATTCCATATACATATCGTAATATGGCATTGTACGCTATATTAAGTCGTGTTTTACGTATGGCATCACAAGAAGAAAATATCGCACAGCCATATAATAACTTAGGAATTATATAAGTCTTTGCCATTAATATTCGTGTATTAAGCGGCATCAAATGTTGAATCGGATATAAGGTCCGCAGCATAGCAAATGTACTTCCCGTAATTGTATTCATATGTGTATCCCATTTAAGCTCTTTGTTAAGAACTATGCCAAGGTTCTTAGCCGAATCCACAATTTTTATTGATTGGGTACCAAGCATAATTCAAATTCCAGCAGATATTTTTTGTCGTTTTTTTGAAATATTCATGCATTCAGATTTTTTGGGGTTTAAGTGAAGCGCATTCAAAGATGCTCCCCTATACACCAACATAAGATCCTCATTTAATTCAGTGATACGTGTGATAATAGCTTTTAGTATATTTTAGTTGACCTGGAAGTTCGTTAGTGTAAAGGCTAAATAGTAGAGGTCCTAAAAAGACTTCTGCGGTACTCCAGATTTCATAGGTAGAGGAGATGATGTTAAATATTCAACGGTTTCCGATTGGGTACGATTAACTAAATATGTGGCTAACAAATTATAGGCTGTACAGGAGAAACTAAACTTCTCTGCTAGCTTACCGCAAAGTACGTTATGATTGATATAGTCAAACGCTTTCGAATGGTCAAGAAGCACTAGAAATGTTATATGGTTTTTATCGAGATTACTCCAAATGTGTTCAGATACATGAATGATTGTTTTAGTACAGCTATGTTTGCGTCTGAAATTGGATTTCTGTGATCAGATTATGTAAGAAGAGATATTCACTCATTTGTTTGTGCAGGATTTTCTCAAATACTTTAGACAAGAACGGAAGAATAGATATTGGACCATATTCAGTTCCAGTTTTCGAAACTGGAATAATTTTAGCATGCTTCCAACAGTAAGGAAAAAGACTGGTTGTAATAATTTTGTAAAATATGTGAGTAATAAGTAATAAAAACTTTGGTAATATTAGTTTTAAAAACTTCGGATGCAATTCATCATAGCCCACAGCATTAGACTTAATGGATAAAAACCTAGATACAACTTCGGGAGGATATATGCGAGAAAATTGAATATGTTACCAGATGGTTGCTATTTGCTCCTTATATTCAGAAATAATCTAATGTAAACAATAATGTAATAATGTAATGTAAACTAATGTAAACATCCTGGGAGAAAAAGATAGCTGAACGTGAAAGTCAGGTATAGCCCCCATTTAAAGTAATAAAAGCTCAGCCTACATTATATTCATTCTCAGTTAAAAAAGACTTATATACTACTTTAGCATAATTAGCAGCTGTTGATGGATATTTCATTAGATCGTTTACAAGATCCGAATACATACATAAATCAATAGTACTTGATAATTTGGACTTACTAAAAGCTTAAATGGCAAAATTTTACAATAAATAAATATATTAAAGTAAATTACGAGATTATAAAAAGTATAAGTATAAAATTAGATGAATGAAGTAGATTTTCAATGACAATGGATGGAGTGGACAAGCCTTAATATCTGAACATAAGACTTTAGTTTATAAACAGCACCTTGGTCTTAGATTACAGAGGTTTTGATCGCTTTACTATAATCTTTAGTTTCAGCCCGGAATATTAAGTTGCGCTCAATCCTTGATCAAGGTAGTGTTAACCGGCGGGCGTCTTAGTAAATGAAACAAAGCATTTTAGTTTCAAATAAGGATAAACTTTAATCTGAAAATTCATTTTCATATTATATACTTCAATTATTTACTTAACTTACACTTGTAGTCTTATTGTGTAAAATAATACGAAACAAATGAATCCCGTTTATAACTGTCGTTTAACACAAATGGAGATCCCCTGTTTACTTTTTTTTTACAAATGACAGACATTTCTTTTCTCTTTTGTTAAATATATTGACATTTATTATCACTAGTGTTAACAGACTACATATTTATGAAAAAGGGTAATTCAATTATTTTACCATGCAACAGGAGGGGTACTACAGCCAACGAATGTAGCCTAAAATTGTAACTTGATTACTTTTTCTTTAGTATAGTCTTCTAGAGAATTTCAAATATATTTTTTGCTGTCTTGTGTTCATTATATGACGATTAGAGTGTTAGTTTTAGGTCTTGTGTAGCAAATCATAAAGTTCACGTAGGAGCTTATGATGCAGCAAGTATTCTACTTCACTTAACATAAAAATTATGTCTTCATTAGTATAGGCCACATATTATATATTTAATTTTTCACAGATTTTGCTCATTTTAACAGCAATAAAAAATATAGAATTAAAAATTATGTATAACAGGTTACGGAATGATATCATCACACTCTGTATGTAACCTAGGCAAGTCGTTTGTTAAATAACTTATGTCGATCATACTCTTCGTTTTATTAGCGCTAGTGCTTCTAACAATCCGAACCAAATCCAGGGTCATCTTGCTATCAAACTAGCAAATCATCAGTCACACGCAAAGATGAAAGTGACACTAAATTTATAGTTTATTTTAAAAGTAAGTATTTATAAAAACGATTTAAGACTGCGCGTTAGTTTGGCATATAAAAAGTAAATATATACTATTTTTAGACTTAAGATTATAAGATAGCACTGTTGTTGTAAGAAATATTTTTAAAACCTTTTATTTATTTTTTAATTATTATTTTTTAAGTCTGTAAATTGCTATTGAGATCTTTTTTCGCCACGAACAAGTAATGAATAATTAAGTAAAGTTTCCATAATCAGTATACGCTCCTCAATGTCTAACTAAGTGCATGCAATTTAAGTAATTTATTGTTTACTATATTTCTAAACTTCAATGTAATGATAAAAAATATAATATTTCTACCTTTTATTTTCTTGTTATTTAAGTGCAAATAATGTATACAAATTTATAAATATATACGAGTACCAAATTGTATAAGCTATTAAATAACAAAATATAAATATTTTCAAAGATTGAATGGATTTTTAATAAATAAAATTAGTAGCACTTTTAGCGCATCATAATTAAAAGAAAGTTTTATGGTTCTATTCATATGTTTACACGTGCTGGTTTCGATTTTATGTAAATTGGTCTTAAAATAATATTTAAAATAAAATCATAAATTCATATTGGTTTCGTATTGGTTCACTGAACGCAAACAACATCAAGTTGAGTTGAATGGACTCTTTTTTGCTAAGACAACGGCACTCATGAAGTAATGACGTACTTTTATTTATAATGTAATGTATATCAATGTGTTATTAGCTGGTAGCCGTGAGATATCTATAATATCTCTTTTTCTCTTAACAGTTATGGCCTGAAATTCGCATAAAAGTCTCTGCCTTTCACTGTCATTGCAACCGTTACAATTGTCGTTAAGAGCTTGTTCAAGTGGACTAGCATGCTAACCTGGCAAACACTTTCCAATTATCAATGTCATCAACTTCGATAACACATTACCTGAAATGTCCCTGATCTAACCCATTTATGGGCCTAGTTTAATTGCACTCACATCTTTTTCAGTTAGTTCTGAACTTCAAAAGACAGCTGTTCAAATTTCATGAAATTCTATCAATTAGTTAGTGAGTTATTGTGCTAAGAGGGACGCTGCTTTTGTTACTTTCTGAACATGGATCAAAAACTATTCCATGTTTTGACTCTACAGCGCTTCTTGATGGGAAGAGATACAGTACAGGCGAAGCAATGGTATGAAAAGTGTTATGGGACTCCACTCTATCAGTAACAACAATATAACGTTGGTTTGTTGACTTCAATCGTGGTCGTAGATACACCGATCATGAAGAACACTGTAGATGTCCAAATGAGGCGGTAACACCAAGAAACATCAAAAAATCTGCAAAATTCTTCTGAATCATCGAAAGTGAAGTTGCGTGAGTTAGTTGATATTCTAAAGATATCGTGTTGGATATTATATTGGATGATTATTTGATCTTTAGAAAGCTCTGTTCAAAGTTGTTGCCGCTTTTGCAGTGTTGATCAAAAACAAAAACGTGTTCATGATTCTGAAACAATGCCAAAAATACATGAATTGAACTTCGAAGTGCTTCCACAGCCATAGTGTTCACCAGATTTTTCTTAATTTGTCCTTGCCTGTGACTACTGAGTAAAAATAATTTTTAGCCAGCAAATCCGTAAAATTGTTCTCAGAAAGCGAACCGTGTAGGCCTGAAGAGCTTGTATGTCCTTGGCAACAGAATTTTATCACTTGCATTCATACAGAAATAACAATTTCATATATTCGTTAAGAATGTTAAGTTTAGTTTTAACCGATATATTTGCGGTTCGTCACTTCATATTTAGTTGCCTAAAATACTAAATTATATCACTAATTCCGTGTTTTATGTTTGTACATTAGCCGTCAGAAGTTGTAAACAAACTACTAAGGTAGCAAAATCATTATTATTTATTAATAATAATTGTTTTAGCTCCGCTTAGATGTCGTGTAGAGCATCACCAAATTTATTTAATTTATCTTTAACCAAAAATTTGATCTTCTTTCAGCATATGTGGCCCCATTTCTCGATCTCCAACACATGGTTTCACAGATGATGCAAGCAAATACCTATCGACTTAGAGATAACATTGCGAAAATGTAGCTGGATTGAGCACACATTGTGGAAGCCGACATATTATATCACAAAACTAGCCCTTTACTGGAACCCGCATGAAAAGCGAAGCTACAATCTACCTAGAGAGGTACAACATATATATTCTGTTAATAAAGAACTAAACTGGATGTAGCCGAAAGGTAGCAAAATGACTAGACTTCTTAAAGGACCTGCTTGTTTATCCAGGGAGGAGTGTGTTTAGTGGTATTATAATTTTTATCTTTGATGTGTGTATTCTAAGGTCGGCTTTTGTTACTTCAGTTTGAACAGATTATGCTGAATGTCAATTTGCCTATAGTAGACATTATCTGCTTTATATAAGCCTTCAAATCTTCTGCTCATATTACGAGATATTCCTCTTGTCGCTGTTTATTACAATGATGAATTGTGGTGGATAGAGAATGTTGATTGTGTAACACTAGCCTTAACACTGAATGACCGGCTAACACATCCATTACTGATACATTTATATATTTGTATGTATGGCAGCCTTTCTTTAGTTTGATTACTCCTTCTTTCAGTTTAAACATCAGTTTCCCAAATCTGTCTTATGACTGGTAAAATGAGTTTAGACTGACTTAAATATTTTTGCTTTGTTTTAATTTTTAAAACTATTTAATTTATTTTTATCAATCAATTAAAGAAAAAATAAATTAATAATAAATATAATAATAATAAATGATTAAACATACTACATGTACATACTGGTATATCTAGTATAACTATTGAAAAAAATTTTGCTTTCATTCTTTAGAACATATTCGTTTACCTCCATATGATCCGCTTATATTTTTCGTTCATTTTTTCGTCCGATTACATAAATTCTGATTACATTGTATTTGTATTTTTTTTTTTATTTTCTGGCGTGAAGATCAATACATAAACACATTCAGTTTCAGTTTAAGTCCTGAATATATAGCAACCAAAATAAAAACCTTTAGTTAAATAAGCATAAAAAAGCAGCCCAATATAAAATGAAACTGTAAACTTAAAACATTTAATACAAATAAATATGTAAAAAAAACAACTTTTTGTTGACCCTATACACTGAACTTAAAATAAATAATTAAAATTTATTTCATATGTGTGTGTGTTCATTTTATTTTTTAATAAACTTTTTTTTACTATTATTTCCACACGTATAATTTGCTTAAAAGTATAATGCTATGATTTCTTTCCTCTTTACTCTTTTATTTTTTTATTTTATTTTAAATGCACGCGCTATTATTTGTTGATTTTACTCTTTACCCGTGTACATACCTCGACTCACTTGTAAACCTCAAGTGTTTATTTTGTCATCATTTGAAAAAAAGGGTCAACTGTAAAATGTCAACTTCCTACTTTTTTTTTTTATATCCTGACTCTTGCTAATGCTGTTACCGTTGCTATGTTGCCTTAGTGGCTGGTATAAATGACACACATGGGTGGTCTTCTGAGTACCACACTTGATGTAATTAGTTTTATCACAAGTTACGTGATTATAAGCAGGATGCTAAGGTTAATATTGCTCTTGATGTTGCTGATGACGACGATGATGAGGATGATAATGATGATGCTGATGATGATGTTGAAGACAAAAATCAGGGCTAATCAAGTTTGTTTGTGTGTTTATATTTAGGATAATAATCAAGAGCAGAGAACCAACTTAAATAAATAGACACATGAAAGAGTATGATAGTGTGTATGTGGAAATTTCAATTTAATTTTATTAGTAAAGGAAAGATTAAAGGATATTATTTTTGTCACATATTTTGTTTGGAAAATGCTTCGTATATGAGTGTGTACAAGTATATTAACAAAGGTAACTTAATATTATTTTCTTATCTCATGTTTATGCATACACCGTCAATTGACTTTATAGGGAAATTAAATTTTAATAATAAACAACTTGGGGCCACATAGGGTGAAAAGGAAAATGTTTTTAAAATTAAAATAAGTATTCAAAATTTAAAATGTGTATATTGTATAATAATAAAATATTTAGAAAATGTAAACTGGAAATACAATTTAAATTTGGTGAGCGTGATAGTTGGAGTTAAAAATGATAAGACTAATTATTAATTTAGCAATCGCTACATTAGTTATCCTATATTAAGGAACTACTTACTTGACACCTATTTTTGCGGAATTTTAAACGTGGTAATAATATTATTAATTAACTATTTTCTTCAATAAAATAGCCTGTAAAATAAAAATTTTTAAGAGCTTTAAAGTACAAATAAACAAATCTCTTTATCTTACATTCAGACAAGTGCACAATATACTAAAGCGCTCCACGGTGGGGTATTTAATGCTTAAAGTGGGAATCAATTAGGGTTACCTTTCTCGAGAACTAAATTGAATGGAAATCGATCTATTTTGGTTAGAAATATGCAAATAAATAAATTTTATGCATACTATAGTGAAAATTTTTAGTTTTCTTTTCTTTATTATTTTACTCTTAATAAAAATAATCATAGTATATGAAAAAGAGTTTGTTCAGTATCATCAGACTTATAAGTATCATTGCCATCAACATCATCAGCAACATTATCATTATTGCCGTCATCATGACCATCACTATGTTGAAGATCTTCTGGACTTTGTTCAAACATTAATAAGCTCAGCGCTTCCTGTGGAAATTTATTACCTTTCTGTCTTTTAACTTTCTCACATTGGTAATAATACGATTGGATGTCACAAGTAATCTTAAAAATATATCCTCATTAGATTTTCCTCTTAAATATTTTCGCGAAAAATTTTCTCTAAAATTGTTTAGTCTCTATTTTGAACTTATTGTTCCTTTTCTAACAACTGCCATGTCGGTAATAAGACATGATTTATTATTTCTTGTCCATGAATTAAATATTTGTAAACAGGTGGAGACATACAAAGGATAAACTTTCACCAAATATTTAGCGGTATTAAGTGCAAAATCCCTAAAAATGTCAACAATTATTTAAAACCACTTGAGACTGTTACCATTATTACGTGCATTTGATTTATTAAATCCGGGTTCGGTTATTAACCAAACCCGATTGACACCCAAATTCACTTTGAATGAGGGCTTTTTAATAAAAGCAATTTTCTTTCCGTATTAAGAACAATCGTGCCATTTCATTATATATTGATTGTGTGCCGATGTGGTATGGTAGTTAAGACACCCGCCTACCAACCAGAAGGTCGTCGGTTCTCATTACCAGGTCAGACCATGTTAAAAAAAGAAAAATTTTTTCGACAGCGGTATACCTCATAACATTAGCTGGTAACTGGTTATGAGTATTACTACTATTGAAAACTTCTCTAAATGCATTTTCCGCTCGGAACCGCCGCTGAACTATAGGTCACTTTCAATGAGTTTAAAAATTATATCGGGTGCAGCTCATTGACTAAGAGAAATCCCCATGTTCCCTTCATGAAATGTTATGGGAAATAATAAAAAATAATATTTATTTATAAAAGTTCCCAAATGCCTATGTGGTTGATAAAAATACTCTGTTATAATTTGCTGTAAGTGGTTTTAATACATTGTATTGCATGTATCTCTAAACACAAATCAATTTATTTTGAAAAGGAGCAAATTTGAGAAGAATTTTTTCGCCAGTAGTTTATTGAATGTTCTTATTTGTAGAAAAAATAAAAAACTTCGCTTAACTTTGTTTAACTCACAACTTTAAGTCCACATATTTTCAAAAAATTACTGAATTTGAGCCCGTATTTCAAGCAACGCAAAAAGTGTGTATATTGACTAAACAAAATGGTTCCATTATTACTTTTTACATTATCCTTAAAACAAAACCATAGAATTTTCACTGTGAATAGTAAAAATTCTGTATTTTTATTATTATTTTTTTTTAACACAAGAAAACTCTTACCTTGGATGAACGTAGCAGCATAACGGAAAATGATACCAAAAATATTTTTATGCCTAGTGGTGTAGAACTTTCTCAACTATAACGTGATATAAAACTTTTTACTGTTTTCTGATTTTTTATTAAGCGTTGGATTTATAATTTTACTTGTTTTAGTTGTTAATCGAAATTTTTTTAAATTCGCTCTAATCATTCAAACACTTTGGCTCAAATTATTATTTATGCCTTATCCACTATGGTAACACATCCGTTTACAACTTATCTGTATATAAATTTAGCAATTATGTAAGTATATAATCGAATGAATGAATTTGATAAAATTTTCAATTTCACTATTACTAAAATTCGAATAAATTCCACCATAAAGAAGTATCTTATATATAAAATTGTTAGATATAGTTAGTGCCCATATAGCACTTTGTTAAAATATGATAGAAATTCGTATGTTTACTGAGATACGGCACCGATAAGTACAAATGATCTAGAAAAGGTCTCATAAATATATTCATATTGAAGTTGTTAAACCGTTGTCTGCATACCAAAATCTCCGTGTGACTCTAGAATTTTCAACAAAATTCATTTAACTATTAAGTATAATTTAAAAATTGTGTATGTACATTAAGCTGTACCTTATGTTATGGATCTGATTTAAATATATATATTTTTTTTTGGTAAATTTTGGGCCATAAGTCAGCCGGAAATATTCTCTGTAGCAAAATAATACATTGCACGTTGGGGCAGCCCCAGCAAGTTTTTGGAAAAAGTCAATTTCTAAAATGAGAATTAAGGAAAAATGTATATGGGGTTTAATAGCTTACACTTTTCTTAGTTGAACGCGTCTTCACGTTGCATACTCCAAATTAAAAAAAAAAAATATTTAAAAAAATTTAGTTTTTATTCCACCAACACTGAAGGATTACAAAATATAAATGCCATTATTATTTTTGTTCATTTACTTTTTTTTTGTGTCACGCCTACTCCTCATACAAAATTTTCTGCAACGTATTTTTTGGCTACGGAGAGCATTTGTGGGGGGAAGTGGCAGTGCAATTTCGAATTTTTTAAGATATGCATGTGCAGTGCTTGAACTGGATAGAAATTGTATCGTCCGGAAGGCAGACCAAAGAACGAAACTTTCTAAATGAATGCAAGAAACTCTGCTAAAATGCAATTCAAGTAATAACAATCTATTCCGATATTAGACCAAGTTAATGATTTTCATTAATTTCTAAAAAGCTTTTGATCACCTGAAGCATTAGAGCATTTGGAAATACATTTCATACAAATTAGTCCTGAGCAGGTCGAGTTTATGGCCATCTTTTTGGGTCTTTACCGAGGCATCAAATGGCGGTAGCAAAACAAATATTGAGACTAGCCTTGATAAGGCAAAGGAAGCTCACTATGAAGTCCATACTCTTTTACGATTTCGCAATAGTTTTTTGAGGGCAATGAATAAACTTCAAGCATTTGTCAACCGATAGTAGACAAATATCCTACCACAATTGGACTTAAAAGCTGAGCCTTTGAGATGGTCAATGGGCAATCTTACGGAAACAGATATACAATGTTGTAAAACAGGTAATATGCGCCTGGAACCCGAAAGGAATAAAAATTTCTAATAAACTGAGAACGATATGATCGAAAAACCTGCTAGATTATGGCACCTATATGCGAACTTAGTTGCCAGAAAGCAATAAATAAAAATAAAACAATTATAATTTAAATATTACAATTACACAGATATTTTGTGAAAAATTGTTCTATATTTTAAATTTTCATTCGGAGTATCTTGCCGCGTTGTAGAAAGTGTTTATTTTGCCCTATATATAAGGGTTAAGAACGGAAAGCTTTTTGTGGTCATTTTATTTTGCGATTATTCGAATTGCATTTCTTACTTAATTTTATTCCCATGAGGAAACACGTGGACTTGTCTCAGTCAACGAGCTGCACCCGATTCTATTTTTAGACTCATTAGAAGGAAGCTACAGTTTAATTTTTTATTGAACTAACAGGTAGCTCAATAAGTCCGTAGGATAAGTATGAAAAAACAAAAAAAGTCGATTTTATTATTCAACGCAGCTGCCTACACAGGCTATACAACGAATATAGCGATTTTCTAACTTTTAGACACCACTGTTATAGTACGATTTCTCTTTCTCGTCCAAATAGGATTCAGTTTCAACGATTACTTCATTATTGGCTTAAATGTCTTTCCAGCAAGCATTCTCTTGAGATCTTAAAACAGTAAAACAGTAAAACGTCGCTAAGGGCTAAATCTGAAGAATATGCCTACCTACCCACCGCAATTCGAAGTCTTATTCAAATTCCAAAGAAATGAAATTGTTATGAGTTTTCTTAAATCGTTCTTTATCTGTCTCTAGAAGCTATACATGTAAGATGAAGGGCTTTTTCTAACGCTTATTAGCATAAAAATATTGTTACGTTTTTACCTTTTTAAAAACGTGTTCGTAGATTGTATTTAAAATAGAATAAATTTTGTGTTTGGTTTTAATTTAAAATCCTTTACAGGCAATAACAATTTTCTATTCTTAATTACTCCGTCTGTTTACAATCTTTTATCTTAGGTTCGATCACAACCTTTTCAACCAGAGGTTATCCACACTTAATTCTCTTTACTGAGTTAGCTCCAACTAAACTGGTTTTTTACTTCACGATTCACTTCACGAGTTTACTCTTTATAAACTCTCTTCACACAAACTACACTCGCTAGGTTTACTTTACTTAAACTGCACTCGCTGAGTTTGCGACTCATAAACTTGTTGTTGAGTTTACACCAAACAAACTGATTGCTGTTCGCATCGATGCTCTTTTTATATGGCTGAGTAAACAACACATCGAAAGCTCTCGAACCTCTCGATACTTCAGGTAGATTTCATTTGTTTCTTTTAATTTATTTTTAGTTCTTTTGTAGCCATGCATATGTAAACATCTAAATTTTTCAGCTCTTAGTATTTGTTGTTGCTTGTTTATTGTCTGTTACTTGTTTTCTTTACTGCTTAATTATTGTTGTTGCCATGTTATTTTTATTTACTTTGTCTCTGCTAATAGTTGTTGTTATAGATTTGGTTATTTGTAAACAGCACGTATAGTTTTTCTTGCAGCTTTTGTTTATTTATTTTAGCGGTTTTTTTTTTTTGTTTATTTATAAACGCTGTGGTGCGCAACCTTATTGTCGAACAATATTAAGAAGTCCCAAAAACAATTTTCTGTTGCATTTATTTTATAACACATGGGCTGAGAAGTCACGAGCCTAACAACGGAAACACTTCTTTGTTGTTCAGAATTAGCTTTATTCATCAACGTAATCTCCATCAAGAGCAATGCAATCATTTCAGCGCCTCTCCACCACTTTTGTAGAACGATTTATCTTTTGTTTCTGAACCATCAACATGTCCTTTTTTTTGGTCAACGTGCCACCAATTTTGAACAGAGCCTTTTCACAGTCAAATCTTCATGCAATATAAAGCCAACACTATATCTTAACAATGTCGGACATATCACACAACTTCACTTTTCGATGATTCACAACGATTTTGTGGATTTCTTGATGTTTTGCGACGTTACCGCCTCATTTGGACGTTCACTGCGTTCTGCATAATCGGTGTCTCTACGGCCACGTTTGAAGTCAGAAAACCAACGTTTTATTGTTGTTTCTGATGGAACAGGGTCTACACAACACCTTTCAAGCCATTCCTTCGCTCGGATGGTTTTTTTTCCCATCAAGAAGCAGTGTAAAATAAAACACGAAATTGTTTTTGATCCATTTTTCTGAAAATAATAAAAGTAGCGTCACTCTTAGCACAACAACTCACAAGCTAATGATAGAATATCATGGAAGTTTATTAGCTGCCTGTTTAAGTTTAGCACTAACTGAAAAAATGTAAATGCAATAAGACTGATGCCATCTATGAGTTAGTCCCGGGACTTTTCAGCCCATGTGTTAATACTAAGAATATAGGAGTACTATAGATGTCTCATGGAACTGAATCACTTACAATGGATATTTACAAATTGTTCAAGATTAAGAGCAAAATATGCTTTATTTTCATTTATTCTTAATAGTGTAGGTACTTAGGTACTATTTTCAATGGTATGCAAACAAAAGAAAATTTTTTTAACAAATAGCTTTATTCAGATTTTTCGTAAAATAAAATTTAACATCACTAGTAATGCTTGCCTAAAAAAACTAATTATTTTTTCATTAAAAGCATTCCTTCTATCCAGTTCTTATTCATTTTGATTGTGGTTTTCTATTGGTTTTGATTTACTAGTTCTATCTGTCTTCTATAACCAATTTCTTTCTCTGTGTGTTTTTTCTTAATTTTTTTTTTAGTTTTTGTTGGTACTTCTTTGAAACTTTAATCGATTAATCTATTTCAAAAGCTGTAAAAATAAGATTCTTTGGAAAGAGTTCAGTGACCGCAGTTTGGCATGCGTTGGTATTTTATGTCAACAATTTTTTTTTTCGGGATAAATTTTGAAATAACTCTATTGCATTGTTTCAACGGTTTAATGCTTTTGTAGTTGGTTTTTAGATATCTATGATCGTTGTTGTTTTTGCTGTTGCTCAGTGCTACTGTTTCTAAACAACAAAACCAACTAAACTAAAAAGAATACAAAAAATAGAAAAAATAATACCGAATTAAACCAATAAAACAAAAGAATAAAAAAAGTAAGAAAGAAAAAACATGTCTATTGTACATCTCTATTCGTTATTTTTGTAAACATTGTTTATTGTTCGTGGCTTTCTACAAATATTTTCAAACACTAGCAATCGCATAAATACCCACACATACACACACGCGCACAAACAAATAACCAATCATAAATGGACAATACATACATACATACGTATGCATACAATACAATTACACACACATATGCACCATAATGTTTACAATGTCCTGCCATGTCTGTTTAAATGTTCGGTTTTATTTGTGTTGTTATTGTAGTTGTTTTTACAATTTCGTTTTATTTGTATTGGTATTGGTTTAGTCTATGTATTTGTTTGTTTGTATGTGTAGTAGTGTATGCCTATAACAGCCGTTCAATGAAGTATTTTTAAAAACTATTTTTGTTATGTTGTGGTTTTTCGTAAACAAATGATGTTTTTTTCAAAATATTGCTTCAGTTTTCTGCTGCTTCTGTTTCTAATGGCGTTGCCTTTATTACCAATATTGTGTTTTCATTTTTTCTCTTGTGAAAACCAACAAAAAAATTAAAATGGAACAGAACGAAAATTGTAAAGTTTTTACTAATGATGGCTGCGGTTTTACTTTTTACTAAGTTGGCGTATTTAAAAAAAATTATTCGTAAAAAAAAAATTTTATTATTATTGTTTGTAAAATTTGTTTAAAACAATTGAAGTAATAAGAAAAGTTAATTTCTTTTATTATGAATTTAGATAATTGATGGTACAACATAAAAAATTCAGTTATCCTGCTGTAGCATACTCCTTCACAGATGTTATTTTTCGTAATTAAAATATTTGAAAAAGTCTGAAAATTTTTATTTTTCAATTAAAAAAATTAGTTTAATTTCTGGGCAAAAATTCAATAATTAATATAAACAATCAATGGGGTTATAACTTACAAACTTCCAAAGAGTAATTTTATAGAAAAACGTAAAACGCCAGCCACGGCGAGCCACTTACTATTCCTTTCAATATTTGCAAAGGCAGCAGTTATATCTCGTAAAGTTCGGCCCACAATATCAATATCATCGGCATACTCGAGAAGCATATGCCTCTTGATATAAATCGTTCGATTGTGTTAGCTGGTGCGTCACGTAAGATCTTTTCCAACAGGATATTAAACAGATCACACGAAAAACCGTCGCCTTATATGAAATCCCATTTGGTACCGAATGATTTGGAAAGTTCCTTTCATATTTTAACTGATGATCTCGTGTCAGTTAGGGTCATTCTACACAGTTTTATCATTTTGGCAGGAATACCAAACTCAGACATGGCTTCGAACATCTTTGCCCATACTAGACTATCGAAGGCGGCTTTGTAATCGACGAATAGGTGGTATGTGTTGATTTGCTTCTCGAGAGTTTTTCTAGGATTTGGCGTAGTGTGAACATCTGGTGGGTGGTAGATTTATGGTCTAATTATCTTGTTAAGTTTAGTTTATAATCTTTCACACAAAACGCTGCATAAAATCTTGTATGCAATTGTAAGGAGACGATCAGCCAGGATAGAATGATTAAATTCACTATATACAACGAAAAACTGCACGATGATGTCGATTTTTTGTTGTCGATTTTGTTTTTATCATGGTGGGTACGTTAGTAAGTAAAATTGCCGTATTTGGGGGTCAGAAAACCCAAACGTGATCTTACAGAAGCCAATGCACCCATTACGGGTGACTGTTTGGTGCGGCTTGTGAAGCGGAGGCATCATTGGCCCATATTTCTTTGAAAACGGTAACCGATCACTAATTTATATTATTTATATGATAACCAATTTTTTTGTGCCCGTTCTTCATGGTATTGATGTGAACGATGTTTGATTTCAACAGGATGGTGCAAATTGCCACGATCCATTTACTGCGTCAAACGTTTGATTGCCGGTTAATTAGCTGAAATGGTGATGTCAGTTATCCGACAATAAGCTGCGATTTGACACAGTCGGACTATTTTCTGTGGGGCGCTGTTAAAGGCAAGTGTTATGCCGATAGACGAAGGAATATTTTGCATTTGAATTTAAAGAAAAAAGAAAGCTGATTTCTGAAAGATTAAATGTCAGTTCTCTTATATTACATGGAAACCAGGGGATTGAAGATATCTAACATCGACAAACCAAAGATTTGTAAAATATGAAGTTATAGAATAATACGGAGAATCGCAAGTGATGTCTTTTGCGACCTCAACATGGTCAAGATCGTAAAAAATCGCCAACATGCATAGATATAGATGTGCTCTTGGCTACGTAGCTTTTACAAATGTCAAGCTATGACGCTAAGATATAGCGGGTGTATCAACAATAGATGTACCAACTTAACAAAAAAAAGGTAGTATCGACCTCATTGAAAATTGAATACCAATTATATGACTATGTTCCCAACTTTTGCTACCTGTGATGTCAGATCGATAAGAGTGAAGAATAAGAGATCTAGATTTATCTGATGGCTGGCTCCAATATTGCACAGCAACAAAATTGCTCATTTTTAAATATTAAGTCCAAAGACGTCTTTTATGATCTGCTATAACCTACCTACACTTGTCCTGGATCTCATACTAATTGTTTCGCTTTATGTAAAACTTTCTTGAAAGTAAAACGCAATTTCGCCAACCAAAGAGTGACTAGAAATTACTTTGCCATATTTTTAGCAAAATAACCACAGAAGTTCAGCTAAGTATTATGTATGATTTTTAAAAAATAAAATTTTAATTCGAAAATATACCAAAACAAACACGTGGAAACTTTTTATATGAAACAATATTAAATGTAACTAATACCGCTGCTCCAAATTTGGTCAAGATGAACTGATATTTTCATGGTAAAATCTCGATCGAGCTGAGCTATTGTGCAGAGTTTGTTAACTCACAGGTGAAAAAGATACGACAAAAAGTGACTATTGGTCTATTATATTATACCTTTCAGTCGCCAATACTCACGCCGTATACCCAATAATAGCTTAAAATTTACATGTTCCAAAAATATTTAAATTAAAATGTATAACTCAAAAATTTGCTAGAAACAAAAAAAAAAAAAAACATTTACATGCCTTTTTTATGTATTCATGATATTTATTGGCCTGATTTTTCTTACATCCGCATTAAAATTCTTTTTTTGTTTCAGTTCAATTATTTTAAATTCTTGAATGTGGAAAAAATGTATGACATATATACTATATATATTATATACGAGGGCAGTTTCAAAATTAGCCGACTTACCTATAAGACTGGGTATCATTTTAATTTTGCTGCCATTTTTTTTTCTACTTGTATTTTTTTTCTACTTGTAATTTTGTTCTAAATTTGTACTTTCAGATTCTAAATACATTCCGGCTAGTTAATGTTGAACGTTACACGAAGAAACAACGTGTTTTTATTACTAAAAAATTTTGTGTAATTTTTCAAAATATAATTGGGAAATTTTTAACAATATTCGGTAGAGAAAATGTAATTTGAAGAAACTGAGTCCGTTCATGATAACAGAATTTATCAACGTTGTGGTCGTCCAACCGAGAGTATAGCAGCTTTGAACAGAAGTGTTGAAGAAAAACATCCATTTGTCATCGTTCACAGTAGTTCAACATCAAGCGATCCACATTATTTAACATTTAGCATCATGATCTTTATTTAAAAGCTTAAAATATTTCGCTGACCCAAGAATTAAAACCAGCTGACCACGCATTACTTCGTCAATTCGTTTCTTTTGCATTGTAACACAAGAAGTAAATGAAATTTTTTTTAACAAAAGTAATCTTCACCGACAAAGCCCATTTACAGCTCAATGACTAGCTACGTCAACAAGCAGCATGGAGCAGCCATTACATCTACAAAAAGTTACGGTTTTGTGTGGCTTGTAGTCCGGAGGAATAATCGGACCATAAGTTTTCGAAAATGAAAATTGAAATGCGATTACGGTCAATGTAAATCGCTACATGGAAATGATCCGAAGTTTTTTGTAGCGGAAATTGATGACAATAAGTAGTTTCCACAGGATGGTGTCACTTGTCACACAGCCAGAGAAACAATGAATCTTTTGAGTATTACGCTAACTTGCTGAATCATTTAATTAATGAATAGATATCCACAAATAAGTTCCAAACGCAATTTCGCCGGGTTTTACCAAAGCAATATCTTCGGTCTCTTTCTTCAGAAGACTGAGAACAATTGACATTGTTAATTAAATCTGGCTTCCTTTTGAGTAGAACATTTTTAGGTTGCTAGCAGTGGTGACATATCATTCGGTGTTGAATGAGCATGCCGCCCCACTTGGTTTCCATTTCAGCGATTATTGTTGCAGTTGTAATAACAGGAAAAAATTTTCAATATTTTCTGCGAATGCCGCCCAAAGAAACAGACCTCTTGACTACTGTTAACTTACTGGAATATCTCACGGCTAGGGGCTAGGTATAATATCAATCCTCCGGCGTGTAATGTGGTTTTATCAAAGTCTATCCCGCCGTGTTAAACTAAATGTTATAAACTCCAATGTCCGATCTACATTATTTTACGGATGCGAAACATACAATAGCGTCGAACGACTCAGTTCTTCATAACTATTGAGATGCAACGTCAATAATGGAACTAGATTAGTCTCACGATACCAAAACTGGTAACAGATATTGTCAGAACAATGATTGAGTGAAGTCCTCAAGAAAGCCGTAGAAGATGTTGACCAGCTCATACATGGCGAAGAAAAATTGAAATCGAAGCTTCAAGTATGCGGGCTAGTTAGAATGAAGTAAAAAACGTAGCTATATACAGACCCCGATGAAAGGATTTTGTTGAAGCCCTATGCTCCTAAGAACGACGAGAACATAGACATATATACAGAAGATAAACTTGGCGTATATATATTGGATATACAAGTTAAAATGGAGATTTTTTGCTTGCATAATATATTTATTATAATAAGAAACTGAATTGATACATTATTCAAAGTAATATTCATCGTTAGTCACTATTTTTCTACATCTTTCTGGTAGCATATGGATTCCGCGCCAAAAGAACTTTTTCGGTTTTGAGGTAAAGAATAAATCAAGCCAATTCCAGATACACTGTTCTGAAGTGAAGCGTATTCCAGTTCTGCATCGGTCGAAGCAAATGGTCGTCAAAAGGGGCAAAATCTGTGCAATAAGGCGGGTGAGCCAAAACTTCCCATCCACTGTTTTCCAAATAGTTTTTGACCGGGTTTGCAACATGTGGACGAGCGTTGTCATAATGGAAGGATTTGGCCACGTGTCTGGTCGAATATTCCGGTCGTTTTTCGTTGATTGCTCTCTACAAACGAATTTATTTTATTCGGTACAGGTCCCTTGTAAATGTCTGACTCGGTTTCAACAGCTTATAATACAAAACACCATCTTGATCCCACAAAATACAGAGCATTACCTTGGCTTCATGGATATTAGGCTTTGGCGTTGATTATGACTTTTTGCGCTTGGGGTTGTCGTAATGTATCCATTTTTTTTTATCATCAGTAACAATACGATGAAAAAATGACTTATTTTTGTAGCGTTCATTTCCGACATGCATAACCGAATTTCAACGTCTCTTGGCTTAAATTCATATGCTGTTGAATGAATCGCAATGCTTTTAAACATAAGGAAATGGCTTGTTGTGTGACTCCCAATAATAATGCAAGTTCTTCTTGCGTTTGATAACAATTCCTTCCAATTCCTCATCCTCTAACTTTTTCGGCTGACCAGGCTTAGCCTTGCCTTCTGTGTCGAAATCAACTCTTTTGAATAGCGCAAGCTATCGTTTCAATTTTTTTGAGTTGGTGCATGGTGACCGTAAGTTTTTACCAGCAATCGATAATTTTCAAGGAGGGAGGGATAAATTCAAAGGAGCTTATCGGACTACCTCGCAAAACATCTCTTTTAGGCACAAAATTTGACATTATTATAGCGATTGAAAAAAATGTGTGCTTAAACTTAGGCGTCTATCGAATACTGAATTATAATTACAGATGTTTACCATTCAAAATACCATATTTGTTATTATTGAAAAAGATCATATATGATAGTTATGCCATATGTTGTCCAAACAACATTATTAACTTGTATGCCCAATATGTATATCTTCCTCGGATTATTTTCTACATATTTCCAAACTGGAAAAAAATGTTGCTGTGGTTATTTAAAAAATTTAAATTTGCCAATAGTGAACAGGTGAAGTCTGCATGAAATGACTATTTAAAAGAGCACACTATGAACAAGGTGTCAAAGCTATTGAATATCGCTGCGATAACTGTAATATGCTCAATTGAGATTACTGTAAAAAATAATGAGTAAACTAATAAAGTAAACTAATTTTGGAACCACTCTCGTAAATAGTAAAGAACGATATATTTTGTACATTTCATATACACTTTTCTGTCTGATTTTTACAAAATATATAAAAGTACTTTGTATGTCTACATTGGCTATAGACGTACATTGTGGATTGTAGAAGAAGACAATACTATTTGCAATTTGTAATAAATTCACTTGAATAAATTTTTATAGTTTCCGTGCATTGACTACAACTGAGATGGCCAAGCGCAATAACATAAACACATTTATATGAATGTTGATAGAACAAAATAGATCTTAGAAATCAAATTCTATTATCTCTAAAAAAATAAACCAAATAGTGTTAAGCCTAAGACCAGAACACTATACCAAAAATCGTATAAATACTTAATTTTCGTGCTGGCATTTCTATTCTAAACAACTTACGGTTGCACATTTCAGCTCCAACTCTTCTGGGCCTTTTAACAACCAGAAAAAAAAAAATGTTTCATTGATATTTGCCAATGTGTTACCATTAAGTAATGAAACATCTGTACAGGCACATTTTGAAAATGAAAAGGAAAGAAAAAATTCCAGTGAAAATATTTGATAGGCAAAGATTGACAAAAACGTAACGAACCATAGCTGTTGCATAGATTTTTGTGCAGTAGAATACAATAAAAATTGAAAAATAATAAGGCAAATGAAAACCAAAAAAAAAAAAAAATAAATTCAATATCTATAATAAATTTAAACTACATATACTGAATATTCTTTATTATTTTCAATTTAAATATTTCTATAACTAACAATGGAAAAAAGAAAAAAAATTTTTTTTGTGTCTTCCTTATTTCTAGACAAGCATCACTCAAAATGCCTAAGACTGATTTGGAATATGTATGTAAAAGAAAGGAAGTCTTAAATTTTTTAAATTAACATACAATAAACAATATTGTAAATATTTTTATGTTTTCTTTTTGTTCATCACATCTTTTGGATGTGATCCAAAATATTTATTTCCATTCTCTCTCTTTCTATTTAGTTTTTATATGTATATGCCTTCCATATTGAATTCATTTGTGCTTTATCTTTGCAAATTTTTTTGTCTCCTTTTTTCGTTGATTAACCCTCAATACTCAAAAATGAACCCATGTCATACTTTAGCTAAGGGATTTCATCATGTCAATTTGTGACATTTTGTTTCAATTTTTTTGTTTTTTTTTTGTGCTTAATTTTTTTACTTTTTGTTCTGTTTGTTATTCCTTAAATTTTCCTACGGCTTCAACATACATTCATTTTGTGGCATTTTTTTTCTTTTCTTATTGGTTTGCTGCATATATATGTTGTTGATGTTGCTGCCACAATTATTCTGTTTACATGCTTTTACGTTCTTTTTCTTCTTTTGTTAGTACAATGTGGCATTGTAAACGATTCGCATATTCTTCTGTGTTTTTCAGTGCTGATTTTTTTTTTGCCTTTAGTATGATGCCTATAAAGACTTTACATGAGTTAAAAAAGGATTCAAACTACCTGGAGATTTTATTATATTTTTTGAAAATTTTCTTATTCATCGCAATATTGCTGTAGCGAACTTTGTTTGGTAATGACATTTCAATATTGTCAATATATAAACAATTTTTTAAAGAAAGCTTAGTTTTGAAAACTGGTTTAATGAGAACCATTTTAGTATAACTTCATTAACATAATCAATTTATTAAAAAATAATAATACTAATCGGTAGTGATAGGTATTATGGTTATGATATATAGGATATATAATAGGGAGATCGATTTCGACTTTTTTCAAAAACGAATTTTCGAATCATTCGAAAAATTGCAATTTTAGAAAAAACCGGTTTTCGGTTATAAATTTTTCAAATAATCGGTTAACCGGTTGTGTTATTAAAATAAAACGCTCAATTCAAGCTGCATTAGCAAATAAAATTGATAGTTGTAGTTTCTATCAAGTAAGAATGCTAGAACAACGTTCGGATTTTTAGGGCCCTAACGGACATTTCTTCCTCGACACCGCAACGTTCTAATATTTCATCCAGGAATTCTTTTTTTACAGCTTGTTTTGTAAGAGTTCTACTTGCCAGCGCCTACAAACTACTTGGTATAGAATCAAATTTACCTTGCTGTACAATAGCTTTAAGTTCATAAACATATATAAGGTGGTTAATAATTTCTGGTGTCGAAGAGCTTTATCAGCTTAGTATTTAAAGACAATAAGTATATCTTATTAATTTCCATTCACTTGCAAATATTTTCGCACTTCAGAGGACATGTGTAAAAATGTAAATGCATGCTTCATGTATTTAATAGTGTGTGCCACTGTGGTATGTTAGGAAAGACACCCGCCTACCAATCAGGAAGTTCTTAGTTCAATTACAAGCTGCACAATCTGACAATTTTCAACAGCTGAATCACTTCACAATATTGCTATCAGCTTTTTTTAACTATTTACATTTGAAAAAATTTACTAACTATAACATCTGCCGTTCGGATCTGGCTTTTGTAGATCCCTTTCAATGCGTCTAGCTAATCATCATTCTCCCTATATAAATAATTAATATTTATTTTTGGAAAATGAGAAAAAGTTATTGCTGCTCAAGTGTGCATATCTATTTTGATCTACCATGGTTTTCACGGTTTCATATACAGCATAAAATAAGGCGTTATATAGTTTTAAAATTAGAAAAGTACTTAAACGAAGAGTATATCTGCGCTTAAATATATAAAAACATATAAAAATTATACATATTTAAATTGACCGGTTATTCGTGTTAAAATAACCGTTTTAATCCGTATTCAAGAAATGGCTATTTTATAAAAACTGTATTCGACAGACCCAAAAAAACCGGTTAAAAATGGTCGAATAATAACCGTTCGATCTCTCTATTATATAGGCAGCTCTACTCGTGCTATTTTCATTTTTATAGTAAACTGGAGTAACTATTCCCGCGTTGCTGAGAACATCTGTGTTGTATACCTAATAAATGTATTTCTTATAAGAAATATTTAAAAGAATGGCGTCTTTTTATATTTAAAAATCACACCATCACAAAGGGACAACTTATTTGTATGTACATGTGTATGTATCCTATCTCTCACGCTTTTTGACTGATTGGAATAGATAACAAAGCTTTAACTACACTTGCAAAATTACATATTTAGAGAGAATGGGAGATTACTCGCCTAGTTATAGCAGGTGAAAAATCGAATGGTCAGGCAGAAATAAAATTACGATCGAAGCAACGACTGAAAAGTTTCAGCTCAATATTCCAATTAAGAAGACTGAATGTCAGTGTACACACAAGACATTACGATACATGGCTTGGTAAGTTTTCAAGTGACAATAAAAAATCAAAGTGGATAATGGAGATATTTCTGTGAGAATATATAAGAAAATCTAAATGCCATATCTCCGGAACCACTATACCGATCTCATACAAACTTCGCATAAACCATCTACGAACCATCACCATCAAGTACCCTGAAATTGTGGGTGAAATCGGTCGACCTGTTTCCGTAATTAGTGATGACATCGAAGTGTACACTCTTTTTATATATATTTAAGTTAGTCATTTATACATATTCCTCTTAACTCCTACAAGAAGCATAGGGCCCTTAAATTCCATTGTAATATATCCATTGTAAGATATGTATTTCAATGCATTCCAGCTCAGATTTAGTGTAACATCTTCAAAATCGATTTGCTGTTTCTATATGTGTGAAAGACCATCAATAGTGTGGCCAACCCACACCGATTTACAATCCCGTGGATACCAATCGTCCGTTACCCAGCAATAGATCACAAGTCGCTGTTTCGTGTGGTCTTAGGAGATTTAATATGCATAATAAACTTTGTCTTTACGTTCGAGTTAAATAGTCTAAAGTTTATCTTCCTCGATATTATGGACGATTTCCATATAGAACTCAGAAGGCTTAAAATATGACTGGCTTTATTTGTGTGGCCTTGGATGTCTTTCTTCTATCCGCCGGTCTTGTAATTTACACTACCAAAGTAGCAGAATGAGTCAACATCCTTGATTGGTTGGTCTTGTATATAAAAGAGCTCTGTATTCTTAAAATTTATACGTGTAACGTAACGTCACACGAATACATCGGGTATGCTATCTACCGGTTTAAATTTGAACCAACGCTTATTTCGATCTAGCAATACTTATTACTTATTCTACTCTCTCATAAAATTCAATTAAACGGAAATCGCAAAAAAAATAAATAAAAGGCATTGCAAAATTCATCTTCTCAGAAAACTAAAACGTGATCTGACAGAAGCCAATGCACCCATTGTGAGTGACTGTTTGGTGCGGCTTGTGAAACGGAGGCATCATTGTTCCATATTTCATATTTCGCAATTATTATGGTTAATAGACACACCTATCGCACCATGCTAATCGAATTTTTGTGACCGCTCTTCATGGCATTGATGTGAATGATGCTTGGTTTCAACAGGATGGTGCAACTTGTTGATGTCAGTGGGGCGCCGTTAAAAACAAGTTTTATGCCGAAAAACCAGAGACAATTAAGCATTTGAAGGTCAACATTCGCAAAAGTTCTTGAAAATTGGTCTGATCGGATGGGCTAACCGCGGCGGCCTTATGAATGAAATAATATTTAATTTCTAACCGAAACAATTGTACTTTACAAAAAAAAAAAAAAAAAAAAAAAAAAACTTGGCAAAATTTTTTTTTATCGCATTTTTAAGTTTAAGCTTTTAAATGGCATGGTGGCGCACACATAACAACACAAGCGAGCCAGGTTCGGGCCACAGTGGAGGACATGACTAAACAATTTTATAATAGTTTCGTTTCGAGTGTTTAATAAAGAGACTTCAACTTAAAAAAAAGAGTCAACTTCTAAAAAATAAAGAAGAAGCCCCCTTCCAGCTTTCCTCTGGCGATGATGGCAAACATCAGACGAAAAAAAAAACGCTACCTAATGGGAAAAATTAGAATGCTGAAGTTAAAGATCACCCCCAAGTAGCAAGGATATTCAACACCACTACACAATCGATTAAGAGGGGGCTACACAGGATTAATGAGCTAGTTAACTTGAAAAACTGAAACAAAGGAATGAATGCCTTGTGGAATTCGAATGGGATGAAAAAAAAATAAATAAAATATAGCCGATACTACTACGACAAGTAAGACTAATAACAGCTATGCTTCGACATAAAAATAATTACAAAATTCGGATACAGAACACAATGGCAGAAACCTGTTAACAATAACAAAAGTATGACCATGTCGATTAGAGTTTTGTATTTAATCAAAGAATGTTTATTTTTTATTTTTGGTTTCGAATATAAACAGACTGAGTCATACTCAGCTGGAAACTGAAACTTAATTACATACCTAAGCTCTTGGTCGTATGTTGATCTTAAAATGAACTCTTGTGGCTGCTTCTTTCATTTGTTCTAACTTGGCCTGCATATGCATAAAACTATGAGTCAGCATTATCATCATTATCTGACCAGGCGCTCTCACAAGACACTGTGATCCATGGGATATATTATCGCTTTAAGTTTACAATTTATTCGGCAGGCCATAATGGTGGATATGTCTTCCTATGAGACCCTATGTCTCCCTAAACATTTCCATCTAAGCCTATCAGAAACCCCACATTCACACAGAATTAGGTCAGCTGTCTAAGATGCCTGTGAGCATAGTCTACAAACATCCGCATCTGTGATTGCCATCCTCTTCAAGAGCTTCACAATGACCGTAAAAAACTCAAGACCGGCCTTTTACACTTAACAGCCTCATAGCAACGAAAATTGCGGCCGGTCGCCGCTTTAACGTGCCTAGGTCCCCTTTGAGCGTATCAGTGTTCCAAGCATCTGGCAATTTCGCAATCCTTCACCAGATGGAAGATCTTAGTAAGCGGTGACACACAATAGGGTTCAGGACTAATGTAGCGATGAAAAAGCAAACAAAAATCGTCGGTTTAACTGTGGTTCTTCCACTTCTCTGCTTTTCAACACCTAGGACGATTTAGTTCAGTACACCCTAAAACAAAAACTAAGATAGTATCCAACACGATTTGAGATTATCCGTTTTTAACTCTAAAAAAAAAGATAAATTCGGCTGACTTCCAAAACAATTCAACACAAAGTTTTTATACAGCTTAGATTTTATTTAGATTGTGTACTTATGCAAAGTTAGGGTAACAATGCAATCATGTTTTAATTTTTTTAAGCGTTATGAAATACAGATGATGAGATGCAGCATATATATTTTACCTTCCCATATTATTGCTTGGACTAACACAGCGGCTTCTTATTCTATTTTTAGATATTAACATATATTAGTTCTTAGAGCAGACGAGCTAAACAAACACCCTTTAAAAAATCTTTTAACAATTGAAACTAAATTTTTATTTACATTTACATACAAGCGATGACAGATATTATCTTCAAATGCCTAAATATTCGGTCTATGGATGATACATCAACAAGCTAACCAATGTCAAATTAATAAATGATTCAAATCCAAATTACCAAATAAAAATTTTATCGTCTAAATGTACCAACAGCACTAAGTTACACTAAATTTATTAGTGTTTGATAGTGTAGACGTAACTAAACAATTTATTTAATACAAGTTTAAATATAAATTTGGTTGATTATTTTTGCAAACATGTGTGTAGGCATCATACACATTCATATGACAATCTTAAGTTGATTACAAGAGCAGTTTTAGTAAAGCGTTTACATCTATTACAATATTGAGGGTGTATGTTGTAAGTTAGAGAAATAAGTCACTGTCATGTTGAGTGTTTATATGTATATGCATTGATACTACATACCATACATACATATATGTATAGTATTATGCCTTTGATTGGTATCATTTTGGTTGCATTAACAGAATAATAAACATTCCCCTAAAATGCTGTTATTACTTGTCAAATGGTTGGCCAGACGGGACAACAAAAGTAAATCTTGAATCAAGAGAAATGTCCTTGTAATTGCACATTAAATTGCAAACATATTTATATACATAAAATACATATGTTTAAGTAAGCGAAAAGGAATACAATATAAATAATTGAGGCAAATTTTAGTTGAGTACAATTGCAAGTGTTGAAAGAGTTTGAAT